>CM076580.1:1240968006-1241394457 GCA_034641835.2 Pinus albicaulis | reverse complement strand
CCAAATACAAATTAAAGTACCCAAAACCCTGCAACAGAGAAAAACGCTAATCATAATCATGTGAGGAGTGTGATATGTCCAAAATATAACAAGACCATCAGACCATATCAATAAACCAGCAACATAGACCAGCATCGCTAGTTTTGAAGGCAGAGTGATAAACATTAATCATTTTTTTTTTCACAAGAGAGAAAACGTTGTTTTGAATATATTATATGAAGTAAAACAGTCCATGAAGTCATTACATTTTCACATCTGAAGATTGGAACCCAAATATCCATCCAGAAAAGTGGAAGTCCCACCCCAGACAATGATAGAAAAATACCCCATGTCACATACAGGGACATGATATAAAACTCAGTAACGGTCCACATGGAGATTATCGATAATCTGAGAAAGCATCCAAATATGCCCGAGGCATCTATAAGAAAGTGAAATAGCAGTATGTAGAATAGTAAAGCAACAGATAGAGTACCGACGTCCATTGTTCCAAATATAAATTAAAGTACCCAAAATCCTTGAACAGAGAAAAACACTAATCATGTGAGGAGTGTGATATGTCCAAAATATAAAAAGACCATCATACCATATCAATAAACCAGCAACATAGACCAGCATCGCTAGTTTTGAAGGCAGAGTGATAAACATTAATCATTTTTTTTTTCACAAGAGAAAAAACGATGTTTTCAATATATTGTATGAAGTAAAACAATCCATGAAGTCATTACATTTTCACATCTTAAGATTGGAACCCAAATATCCATCCAGAAAAGTGGAAGTCCCACCCCAGACAATGATAGAAAAATACCCCATGTCACATACAATGACTTGATATAAAACCCAGTAACGGTCCACATGGAGATTATCGACAATCTGAGAAAGCATCCAAATATGCCCAAGGCATCTATAAGAAAGTGAAATAGCAGTATGTAGAATAGTAAAGCAACAGATAGAGTACGTACCGACGTCCATCGTTCCAAATACAAATTAAAGTACCCAAAATCCTTGAACAGAGAAAAACGCTAATCATGTGAGGAGTGTGATATGTCCAAAATATAAAAAGACCATCAGACCATATCAATAAACCAGCAACATAGACCAGCATCGCTAGTTTTGAAGGCAGAGTGATAAACATTAATCATTTTTTTCACAAGAGAAAAAACGTTGTTTTGAATATATTATATGAAGTAAAATAGTCCATGAAGTCATTACATTTTCACATCTGAAGATTGGAACCCAAATATCCATCCAGAAAAGTGGAAGTCCCACCCCAGACAATGATAGAAAAAATACCCCATGTCACATACAGGGACATGATATAAAACCCAGTAACGGTCCACATGGAGATTATCGACAATCTGAGAAAGCATCCAAATATGCCCGAGGCATCTATAAGAAAGTGAAATAGCAGTATGTAGAATAGTAAAGCAACAGATAGAGTACCGACTTCCATTGTTCCAAATACAAATTAAAGTACCCAAAATCCTTGAACAGATCAAGAAAAACGCTAATCATGTGAGAATTCAAAGTAAAGTTAATCTATTAACATTGCGAATAAAATTACACCGAAGTCAAAAACATTGCCTCGCCATACTCATGGCAAATTTGTCATCAAAAAATCAAAAAATTAAGAAGACTGCCCTCATACGGGGAAACCAGTCTTGAACGTTTAATTTACAGAATTCAAAAATATTACTTAAAGGTCCAGCACAATAAAATAAACTAAAAGCAGCCCAATTAACTGGGCCTGCTAAGCAAGAAAAACAAATCAACCAAACTAATCCTCCGTTGGTTCCTCCACGATTCGGCACCATCCTTCGGAAGGTCCAGGATCGCTAGGTGCTACCTCCACATGCATGCCACGGCTCCCCTCCTGAAGGCCCGAATGCTGGCCGGCTTTTTCCGAGCTCGGACCCGCCGGACGGGTGCATTCTTCCTCCGTTTGGGCCTCCTCGCGGAAGACCACAGTGACTACAGCTGTGATTCGCGGGCGGTTGAGAGTGCAATCAAAGGAAAATTGCGCAGTGCGCGTCGTGGGAGAAGGTGAACTAGCGGTGGGGAAGCCAGGAGTAAGGGAATCCATACGGTGGCCAGATGCTACAAGCCGACCCTGCCCACTCCTAGTATTTGGATATCAACCTAAGTAATAATCACTGGACTGGCCGGAAGTCATCTCTGTTGAGGTGCTGGAGGGAGCGCGCCGGGATTGACCTCTAGTGCTCCCCCTGCGGCAACGCATCCTATGACGCACGCGAGGCATGGGTGCAATATCAGGCGCAGTGGGCACAAGAGACGAAGAAGCAGAATTCCAATTAACAGAGGAAGACAGACAGAGACAGAACCGAGAGAAATGGAAGAGGTAAAGAAAAGTTCAGCAGGTCTCCGTATCGCTACTTTCCTATCGCCGTTAATGACAAAGGTAATTCAAAGAACTGCATTATTTGAACCATGGCTAAACGCTTTCATTTTTGCGTTTCCAATTCGCCTCTAATGCAATCAAAGGACGCCCGCTATAATGAATCTCTGATCATTAATAATGAGAGCCGAAGGTCGGATCAAATTGGAGCGTGCGGAATCGCTCAGAGGAGTGGAGGTCCGATCTTGAACAGTGTTAAAAATTAATTAATCTAGATTTGATGTGAAAACTTAATTGAACAGCGTTAAATGTTAATGCTAATGATATGAAATCGCCATATCCATGTCCCATCACCTTAAACGCCATCGAATGCACTCAAATGGAGCAAAGTGCTTTAATGATATTATCAGGTAAAAAATTGGATCGAGCGGATCTTTTGTCACCGCTGCCGCAGCGGAAATTGACCCGTGAAATATTAGGGCTTAATTTGATAAAGAAATTACACACAAAATTGGCCGACGTCAGCAGGCTATTTTGGAACGCGAATTTGGTTTGAATTATGGTTTATCGCCGTTTGAAGTCCGGCGGGCTCGACTTTTGAACAATTTTCCTATAAAATTTGTGTTGGTTTTCTTTGATAATACACATATTAAAATCCCGCTTAATAAAGAGACAAAATTGTTGTGCTTTCCGGAACGAGTGGTCGAGCCCTCTACCAAAACCACTAGCGGAATCAAAAGCGGGTTGCCCATATCGCACCGCTTTTGCGTAGTAGGCGGTATTTCCTATTCGCGAGCGATTCCATAGGGAATGCGACACGTGGCGAAAGTGACCCGAGGAAAACAACCGATTTAACCGCCATCGCACGTAGCCCGACGTTGGAAGCCGAAGCGAAATTGCCAAGAGTCGTTGATTTGGAGAAGGGCCATCGGAGCGGTGGTCGCACGTTGAACTTGCCCGGAGGTTAACTAAGGTGTGCGGAGGATAGCCGGGTACGATACGAGTGTTTGATTGGTTATTGATATATATAGGTGGTGAGCGAGTATAATGAAATTGTTTAATTAAACGATTGGTTTGATAATTAGCATAAGTCCGGAGGGTGATTGTTGTAAGGTCAGGGTGGTGAAATATAGAGTAGAAAGTTCACTACAAGTTATTTATTTAAAAAGAAACGTGGAGTATAAATACAAAGTGTTGAAAGTTAAACATTGGTTATAAGGATTGGAGATAATATAAAGTCGGGAATATAAATTAAAGTCCAACCATTGTGGATAGTATTTATTTATCAAATTCTACGAATTTGATAAATAAACCCGAAGAAAGAAGAAGTCAATTAAGACTAAGGGGAGTGGAGGAAAAGAAGCAGGGTACAGGGAAAATGCGACACGACGATTGTAGACACACCAGCTCTCCTTGGGGTGTTCAGTTTTTGTTGCGTCACGATGATCTCTCTTCTCTGGCATTTACTTGTATTGAAGATCAATATTCTAGGAATAAGGAGTTATTTTCTCCAAAAATAACCCTAGCCAAACATTGACAATGCATCAAGGATATCTTTCTATGCTTCATAAGCACATTTGTTCTACTTCTAAATCATGTCTTGGAAGTGGTTGTTGTGTTTGGAAATTATTCACCCCGCTTGGTTTCATACCAAAGTCTTTTTTCACATTTTCAGCATCCAATACATGAAAAAGATAATGGTTTAAAAACAACCTAAATATTTGAAATTTTGCAAGAGTTATGCAGCACACTTTGAATATAAATTTTGAAGTCAAGTGCATGATGCTGTATAGGATCAAGTGTCATTTTGAATACCAAATGTTTCACAAAAAACTTCTCAACATGCTACCCTCACTAGGTAAGGATTAAATGACAATATTGCATCAACTATTTCCATAATAAAAGTGCACCTCGGCCATAAGACTAAACAACTACAAATGTTGTAGATCTAACAAGACCACACAATCAAATGCTATTCCACAAGGCCAATCTTTGTATGAAAAAATGAAAAAGGGAGTTTGCAACCAAAAATACCTTGAGGCAACTAATTCAATTAGATACACCAAACCATCGGCGAGGAAAACCGGCCTACTCAAAAGGCAAGCGTTTACCTCCTTTGACAAAAATTTTGAGTTCCGAAACAAGGGCCTATTGTCTTGTCAATGCCCTCGTAGTAACTTTGAATGGGGTTTTGCACTGTCTGCTAACAACCTAAACAAAAAGGTTTCATTTCAAATTATTTTCCACAAATTTAAGATACAACCATTGTCGGTTTAGTATTTCCTAACAAGCTCATAAATTTTTGACAAAAAGAACCAAAATTTTTTAATACACGATAGCAATTTTTTTCACTCAAAAACTATCTTAGACTCAATAAACCCAACCCAAAACTAAAAAACCAAACACCATAAGACCATCAAAAATGAATGGATAGAGTCTTAATCCGGTACCATCGATATTTACCTTTACACCCTCACTTATTAAACCCGTGTCTGTTGAATTTTAACTTCTACTTTCAAAGCTGCGTGAGGAGAAGGACGGATGCGGCGGCAACATGGAGGTTGCTTGCATGCCATCCCGGAGAATTTAATTCGGCATTTTAAAAATTCCTGCAAGTTTTTTTGTAGTAAAGACGGCCACCGACCATATTTGCATGCCGAGTTGTATTTAAACACAACGACGAACGATTAACGCAATTCACCAACCGAGAAATTAAACAAACAGGAAATTTACCGACGAGTTTGTAAATTCAAAAGGAGGACACGTGGAGCATTAATATTGGATCGCATGAAATTGAAGATACGAAAACACAGCGGACCCGAATTTTTTATAGGGCACATTGGATTGAGGTCGAGTTAAAATTAGGCGGACATCGACATCCCATTTTGGAACGCGAATTTGGTTTGAAATTCAAATCTATTTAGACTTTTGAAGTGCGACGGAAAGGGTTCTTTAATGTTTTGATAGTTTAATATATACATATGTTATATATATATCATATGCGAAATGAAAGGTGGGCCATAGAATTTAGTTTTAATTTTATAAAAGATGGTTTATTATAATATGTTTTATATGTTCGGCATATAAAAAATAAAAAAGGTCGAAAAAGCTTGGTAGTTTTTTTATAGACGATACGTAAATTTTTTATTACATAACGCGTGTGTAAAAAGTGAAAAAAGCTCGAGTGTAACTTTTTAAGTGTGTATGCACGAGCGGTGCGAAAAGGGAAAAACACAAACGAGTGTCTTAGAGACAGAGTATGTGAACGAGACGATGAGATTTAGGTTTTATGCTGCTATGCGTTTTGTAGCGATCATAATTTTGTAATCCCTCTCGGTGAGGAAGTAGTGTAATAGTTTTTTTTGAGTTATTGAAGAGAATAGAAGTTTGTTTTCAAAGTATTGAAACTCCTGTCTCTGTCAAAGAAATTTTTATTTTATTTCGTGTGTTAGAGGAAGGAGATTTATGGGTGGTTCTTATGAATCAACCAACCATTGAGAACATGCTCATCAATCCAAACCATAAGTATTATGTGACAATATTCAACGACGAGTCAATCGGATTTCTGACTATGTTAGAGAAAACCCTAAACTCTCACTCTGAAAATAGGTGAAATGTGGCACCACTCGAGAGATTGACATGTGCCAATTGGTACAAGTGGTAGACAATTGGCATGCTCAAACAACGAGGTGATGCGGAATGACATGAGGGAGAAAATATCGGAAAAGCCCCAAATCGGGAGAACTAAAGCTCATCACCAACACGAGATTGACAACTTTACATGATGTAACCTATGAAATCGTAAATGGAGAAATCATAGTAACAATAAAGTAACCTATGTAACAATAAAGTCGGATTCATCCTGGAGTGGGTATGGGGAGAAAATTATAGTGAACAACGAGGGAAACATGCATAGTTGCTTACAATCAAATAGATGAAAAAACACATACAAAAAACCTAGATAATAATCGTGAACAAGCTTAATATTGAATTATGAGCTGAAAGGAACTTACAAAATGTGACATTACGAACACAGTTCAAGCGCACAAGACAAAAATATCCCGGGACATGACCACAGTTGACAAGTTGTATTGCTCATGATGCAAGAGGATTTGTACACCTTACGCTAAGTCAATCAAAATCCATCATTATCTATACAATAAATACAAGTAATTGATGTAGTATTTTTTTACTCTAAGATGCATTCTTATGATAATGTTAGAACATATGTTGAAAATGTCAAAAACATACCCTGAATAAGCTCCTCTTCGTTTCAAGAACAATTTATTGGAGTCGCATGAACTTGGAACAAGCCTCCCACGATGCGAAAGAGTAGCAACTAAGTCAACAATGACTTTTTTGTTGCTACTGGATCAAGGGAGTTTGCTCCAAGATTAAATCGCTCAATAAATTATTCTCTACTAAACGGGGGCCAACCACGTGAAGGTGGAAGCTCTTATGGCCCCCTCTCACATCACTCTCAATTCCCCAATACCCTAAATCTATATTTCATTTTTTACTTTCATGAGCATATATATTCAATAGCTAGTAAAGCAATTCAACAAAAAGTACGCAACGAGAAACATTGCAGTTAATGCTTGACATAAAAATAGTATGATAAATGAGTTTTTTTATATAACGCAAAAAAATGTTCCAAGTATGGTAACGCTTTGTCTCTATAATAATACAATATTTTACATTGTCAAATTTTCTTTTTCTTCTTCCTATTTTTAAAGCTTCCTAATTACATCATCAATATCCTACCGTGCACTCGCTGCGTTTCGTGCCTTTCAACCACGCATCAGCCGACCCAGATGGCGTATTCACGATGTCCGGGCTCATCACGGTGATTCGGGGCACAGCCTACAAAAAGCAAGAGCAATATTAAATTTTAATTGTCGAGCTTAAACATCATTGAACTCAGTTCGGTAATATTAATAAAAAAATTGCAATGAGATTATTTCATATGCGTGCACCGAGCTTTCTTGTCGCCGCTCGACCTAGTTGCATTGTCACGATGTCTGGTCTCATCCAAAGGATTTCGACGGGCATCGCTCTCCAAAAACGAGATAATCACTCAGTCTTTAATTACTTCGGTTTTTAAATATCATTGAACTAGCCTCGGTAATATTAATAAAAAATTGCAATGAGAGATTATTTACTCGAAAGATTGCACCGCCTCTGTCAGCCCAGATTGGAGATACGTTGGCTCCGTCTCTCCTCTTCCGTGGTAAGATCCTCAAGGGAAACATTTCTCCGTCATTTTAAACAAAAAACGTTATAAGGACAAACTCATCAAGGCATAGCTCAGAAAAAAATTATAAGTGGAAATTAATCACCAAGCCACGGCCCTCCACCGATAGCGAGATTGCTCGGCTCGGTCCCACTTTCTGATGATCAGAGGTTGCACGAGAGGATCATCTACATTTGGCTCTAAAGCGGGTTATTTACCTCGTCGGTGGTGTTGCTCCCCCGATTTAAACAAAGTTGTTAGACATTAAATTTATGGACGAAAACAAAAATATTGAAAGGTTAATGTTTTACCTTATCGAGCATTGTAAGATCTTGGGACTCCGCCCCAAGCACGCGACGTTCAACTTCTGACTTGATAGCCCAAAAACGGAAAGCAATATTTTTATCTTCCTCTGTAGTTATTGTTCCAAAGTCATCACCCTACATTATATATGATTGTGTATTTTTAATCATATCTGATAGGATTACAAAAACGTTGGAAGGCGATACAATTAATTATAAGATGTTTAGCTACTTGTTGAAGCCTAGAAAATCTCTGCTTCAAACATTGGGGGAAAACCACCCGGTCGGGACCGCAGAAGCGGCTCCTTTTCCGCTTTTGGGATGGTCTGATCCCATTGGATTTAAAGGACCAGTTTCCTTATAACTAAGTGGATTGAATTGAATGGGTGAAAATGGGGTAAACTGTGATGCATTAATAAAACTATCTAATCTAAAACTAAATCTTGATAAAGAAATTCTCTAATTTTAACCCTAGTAATAATATGTGAATACAACTTAGGATTGTTTTCAATCTAATAATAACCATAGAAAATGTATTATTAATTAAATTGAAATGTGCGAGAAACGAATAAAGATAACTTCCGTTTAATAAATTAAAATTGCAGTTATATCAGCATATTGCATTTCATCATCTTATACCATTCATATATGTATATAAATGATAATATTCCAATTATACTCGAAATGATATTATAAAGAGGAAATATTATGAAAATCAAATATATAAATGATAGCAAATTCTTCAAACGAATACCATATAACGTAGACAATTAACGATGAACGGAGTAAAAATACCTCATTCATATTGCGCGTCGTCGAAATGAAGTATGATACTTCCGATCTCAGTAACTCCGATGTAGTGTGGCTCCCAAAGGCACAAAATGCAACACTTCAAAGATAATTTGAGCACAAAAATCACCGTGATGTGATCTTTTTCGAGTAGAAATATAATAAGGAATGAAGTACGAGAATGTTAGCTCCAAATCCTCAAAATATTGCTAACTTCCGATCCCTCTCTGAAATGCATGAGAGGGATTTAAAGAATAAACATTACATAACAAAATCCTAATACTACTCGCTAGCAATCTATCACTTGAAAACTCGAAATGCTATTTTGAATAAAAACGCGATTCATTGTTTTTTCTCCTTCGCTTGATGCAGCCAAGCTGCAAATGTCTCAAACATATCTCGGAGTCTTGGTGGATGACTCATCTCGGTATGCAACGCTGTCCGGCATAGGTAGGCATCATTCTCGAAATTAGACAATCGATAGCGTTTGATAGAGGTTTTCGATAGGCGTAGGCGCTGCTGATTGTTTGGCTTGATCGACATGAGTCCACATACTATCCGTGGATATAGTTTGATGTCTGCACGACTTTGTTGACTCTCCTTTCCATTTCTTTCTCTCTCGCTGCTCTCGGCTCTTTTATCTTTGGCAAGCGCTACGAATACGACCTGAAATGAGATTAATTGGGATGTAGGGTGCTGTCATTTATGAATTGCGTGAGATTGTTCATTATATTTACGGCCCTTGATATTGCTCTATCGAGATTTCATTAATTGATGTTCCCATTCAAATCAGCAGTGATTTCTTTGTGTTTTTCCTCTATCCTAGGAAGATTTGCTTCTTTTCCCTTTTCTACGTATCTGCCGCTGGTGGAGAAACTCGTAAAGTCTTTTCACTCGGCATCATCTATTTCTTGCCTAAGAGCTATGATAGTTTGGATCAAAGATGGAGCATCTCACGCAAGGGTTACTGCTTACAAATGAGCCGAAAGGCTCCAGGATGCTTCAGAAATAAACATTCTATCTTTTATCTTTACATGCTGTCAATAATCCATCGAACTTAAGCATCATAGTAGCAGCTTGATGCTTTGCTGCGGTGCACTCGATGCGTAAAATGAATTTGCAAGTGTTCTTTCATTGATGCTCGTAGTCTGAATCCGAGCCATTCCCCGTGTCCGGAGCTGACAAGCCTTTCTCCCACCTTTGTAACCTTTGGGGTCTAATTTTTCCAACAGCTGTAGGCTCGTGGTCCCATGTCATTTTTCCAAGACCTTGGGCATGATGTGTCTGGTGACTAGCCTTGGCTTTATGGGCTTTTCTTTTGAGGCCTGTAGGAGTCTCGGCAAACTTACCGCGGTAGAGCAGCCTTATTTCTTCTCCCTCTTTTTGACATTTCTACGTGCGGCTACTAGCTTCTCTTTTGTCTCGTGGAATGGAAGAACTTGGTGTTCTTTTGGCTGCGCAAGACAATAAACTCTCGACCGTGCTCAACAAGTCATTCAAACGGAATGATTATATGAATTTATGGTTTTTCATTCATTTGTTGCGTAAATGCTCCTTTTGGCCTGCTACTTTGGCATTTAAAACCAAATCACAAACCATATTCATTTGATTCGTTATTGAATACCTTTCGTACCAATAAAGATTTGGCGCTTGTGATATATTAATATATTCAACAAAAATCTTCGTGATGCGAAAATAGATGAATCGCATCGGAAGTTTTCGAATGGCAAAATGAGTATCACAATACGTTTATCCCGGTGATCGATGGGTCGATTGCTTAGGATCTTTCCGATCTCCTCGATGGTGGGGTCTACCATATTTTTTAAACAAATGTTCAATTTTCTTTTAAAAGCGCTTATTTTCAAATGCACATCGGATCGGGGGAATTTCAACTAAGCGTAAAGAGTAAAAGATTGTCCCGATTGATCGATTGCGATTGACCGCATCGCATCGGAAGCTTTCATTTAATTGTTTTAAATCTCTTAGCGATTTAGAATCTTCCGATTGGACTAATCTTGCGATCGGAAGATTTGGAAATGGGCATATGATATTTCTTTTGAGTGTTTTTTCCGATTCTCCTGAATATGCGTATTGGAGCTTTTAACTTTGATTTGTTTTTATGATAATGCGTCTTTATATTAGATCGGACTATAAGTGAACATAGAAATTCTCAAAACAACGATTTTTATTTCTAAGTGTTTTATTTCTAAAAAGAAAGGGGACCCTATTTCTAAATTTTTATTTCTAAAATTTATGTAAGGGAAGGGTTGGTTGTATAGTACAACAATTGGCGTATTCACTTGAAAGAACCCGAGCTATTCTACGAAAAAATAGAATAAATACTATATCTTAAGTAAGTAAAGATTTTTCAAAGGTAAAATAAAAATTATCCTAGGATAATCAAAAAATAAAATCCGACTTATGAGAAAAGAATAAAATTTTGGTTAACAATTTCTTTCTAGTTTCTTGAGTAACAAAACATTTTGGAGTTGTCTTAAGCTTTGATTGAAGCATGATAATGAAGTAAGTGGATTTCTCTGCAAGCTTGGTTTTGATAATATACTCTATTGGTCGTAGGCATTGCCTCTCGCTGCCCGGCAAACGTTCATAGTCCCGACGGGGTTACCTTTTAACCATTAATACATGTCATTGTCCCATTCAACTAAGATTATGACTTTTTAAAAGATAAATTCATAAGATATGTTATCTCATGTTTTTTTGTCTTTTATTTATTTTTTATTTCTTTTTTAGGAGCCATTGTTCCTCGGGTTTGGTAACCCGCTTTTTAACAATGCCATTCAATAGTTATAATTAAAAGCCGAACAATGTCGTCTCGTGATGTAGACCCCTTGGTCTTTATATTAATAAGCCATTACTGCTTTTGATAGGCGGTATTGGTAATGTCGGCTTTATTATTTCTTATGAATGATGGCAGAGTCGGCTCGTGATGAGACCTCTTATCTCTTAAAAAATGTTTTCAATAATTTCTTAGAATTATATTCTAAAAAATCGAAGCAACCTAAATGAATGGGGTGAACTAGTCTTATCCTTAAGAATCAATGGGATGACAATTCTCTCGAAAGGTTTTTTTGAGTGCAAGACTTGAATAATCTTTACTTTTATAGATAACTTCTCCCCGCTTAATAAACTTATAATGATTTACATTTTCCTCAAGTTTTTCCAAAAAGATTATGCAAATAATTGGTATACCTTTTCAAAGCTTTAACATCTTATTTAAAACTATCAAGAGAATATAATCATACTTTCTTTAAAAATTCTTATTTACTCTTAAAAATAGTTATTTATAATATTTTTCCTTAAGAATTTTCTATCGAGTAAACAGATCAATTAGAGACTTATTAACAGCCTTTATTTAGAAACAATAAAAGACTTTGCAAAAAGGAATATGCACACTTGGGCAGGAGTTACCTCCTCATGAGAAGAATTTCTCTAAGATAAGCCCATTTACTGAAGAGATTCTCTCTGACCACGGTAGATCTGGAGCATGAATGTATTTGAGCTACCATTCTTTTCTAACGATGCAAATGGTCCAAGCCACATCTTTGAAATTTTGGCATGTTTACGACTTTTTCTTCATGTGCCTTATCCCATTTTAGAACAAGATCACCAATCGACAAATTTTTTTGAGCTTCGGTAGAACTTTGCATCAAAAGGAAGATTTCACAAGTTGTTGATGTTTTTCATGAACGATTCTAGCTCTCTCTCTCTTCTTCTGTTCTGATAGTTTTGACTCATCACCTCGCAGAACGGATTAGAAGAAGGATTTTCTATCCAATCAGACTGTGCAGCTATTGATGGAAGAGCTAAAGTGCAGTGGTACTCACATGACTTCTTTATTCCATAAACTAAATTAAAAGGTGAAGTTACGATTGAAGCTTTCTGCAGCAATACGATCAGCCCATAGTGCAAAGATTAAAGCATTTATGCCAATTCTTTTGATTTTGATCGATAGTCCTTTTAATAATCTTGATGAGATTTTTATTAGTGGATTCGGCTTAATCCATTACCTTGTGGGTACACTTTGCTCGAATATTTGAGTTTAAAACCTCTTTCTCGCCAAATTCAATTAAAGCATCGTTTCCGAGAAATAAGATGCATTATCAAAGACAAGAGCTTGAGGTACACCAAACCTGGTTATGATAAATTTGGATCTCATGAAATCAATAATTGCATCGTAGGATTGGCTACCTTCAAGGGATTGCCCTCTACCCACTTTGTCAAAATAACTCGGTTGCGATGTAGATATGTACTTGTGCTGCTTGGAAGAATGAGGGTACTATCTCACGATAATGTCAAGTCCCCATTGTTCGAAATGGTTGCTCAATAAGCCGTCTGCTGCAAAGGGAAAAGGCCGTTTCCTTTGCCTTCCACTTGGCAGCATAGCGTGTTCTCGCACTTTCTTACATATTCATGTGTATCTTTAAAAAGGGTGAGGCCAATACATGGCAAGACGCAATTATTTTGTGAGTACAATGGGTATCAGCCTCCAAAATGACCTCCAGCCGGTCCATCATGCAACTCCTGCAGACCTCTTTGACCCTCGAGTCTTTTCTAGACATCTCAACAAAATTGAAGCATAATTTTTTCTAAACAACACATTATCAATGATTCTGCATATTTAACGACTAGTGCTGTCACCAGCACTGATTTTTCTTATAAGCGAGATCGTGGCAGACATCCCCATTTTTAAGCCATAGATGAGATTGACCTTGAGACTCGGAGATCAGTAACACTTATCTCGGTTACTTGACATCCTTGAGATTTGAATGATCATTCTGGTATCGTGTACAGAGCTCTGCTAATAATCTCAGCAAAAACCTTGTCCCTCTAACAATCTTTGTTTCGGTTTAATATCAACATCATATTCTTTGGTAGGCACATTACCCGGTTAGCCTCGCTTTTTTCTCTACTTCTCTACGACCTTGTAATAAGTGCCTCTAACCATAGCAGAATGGGACAATGATTTTAGTGTGAGTTTTTAAGAGAAAAGGGTCTAAAATGCTTGATTGATTTGAACACGGCGAAAGGCTTGTTTTTCAACATTTCGGAAATAATTCAGAGCCTCGACATCTCTTGCAAGATTTGAGCCGAAGAATGAAATTGGTAAAGCTTCAATTTTTCGATCATTGAGTTGTGTTAAAAGCAGCAAGTATAAGATGTCTCTCGTGGCTAAAGTATACAAAATAAAATCTTTAGAAAATCCGGAGTACTTACGTCGTGCATTAATGATTGCCCTGTTTGATTAACTCAAAGGCTTCTTTCTCTTTATGCCCTTATTTAAATACTTGAATTCTTTCTTGGATCATATTTTGCATAGGTAAAACAATTAAAGAAAAATCGGAATGAATCTTTTTACAAAATTGATGCTGTCCAAGAAATGATTGCATGGATTTTTTGTTATGAGGGTAAAGAAATATCGTAGATTCACCTCTTTAACTGCGTGCACGGATCAATGTATATACCATCTTTTGATACAAACAACCCCAAGCAAGTTTTTCTCTGCAAAGCAAAGAAAGATCTTCGGATTTAATGAAATACCAAACCTTCTACATCTTTCAAATATTTGTTTAAGATCATGTAGATGATTGGTTCTCGTTTTTAGAGAATACTGTTATATCATCGAGATAAAGCAACAAGCCGGTTATTGATGAGACCTTTAAATGCTATGTCCATGGCTCTCTTGGAAAGTTGCTTCCCGCATTTATTAATCCAAAAGGCATTTTTTGATAAGCATAAGTTCAAGAAGAAGGCTTCCTGCTTCCGAAAGCTGTTTTCTAATGCATGTCATCCGGATGAACCAAGACTCTGATTATAGCCTCGAGAATCCATCAAGAAAGGACATAATTTTCAGTAACCTCGCCTACTTTTTGGATGACTCTGCTCCATGGTATGGCAAATGGGAAATTGTCTTTCAAAGATGCCTTGTTTAAATTTACTGAAATCAGCGGCTGTATTCTTATAATGGCCATTTTTCTTCCTTACGTAGCATATTGGAAAACCCAGTCTGGAATGCTCGACGGAAAAATGATTTTGGCTTTCAAAAAGTTTATTAAAGTTCTCGATTTGATTTTGATCTTGAAAGATTTGGATGAACTTTCCTTAGCCATCGTTGAACAGCTTTGATATCGAGGATAGCATTGGAATTGTGTGCTTCGAATACCTCGAAGTATCATATGTTTTTTTAAATCATCATAGTCTCCAAGTCGTAGACATTTTTGTAAAAATCTTGCTCCTACATAGGCTTTGTAATGTGAAGGCATCCTTCCTCCTGCGATGTTAAATTAAGTCCTAAATTAACATTTTGAGGTTTTGAATCGTAGCCACGATTCACTAATTCAAATTTCAAAGTAGTAACCCTGAAGCTTGGTATTAGTGACTTTTCTTTGGATCTGCCTTTAATATCACGTCTGAAGTCCTCCAATCTAACAACGATTTTCGGAATGGGATTTTCATTACTTTTTGAAGAAATTTGTAAGTCATGTTCTTCTTCGTCGATAATTTTGATCATCATATGACTTTCGTCGAAGTCATGAAGTTCAAGATATCTTGATCATGGTAAAAAACTCTCCAATTTGTAACATTGTCCGGGGACGAGATGGTCTAAAAAGTAATTCTATTGAAAATCTATCCGGGCTAAAACTCTTGAGAAGTGTATGAGTCCGGAAGCAACATTGGCTAGCAAGTCTCGTCTGCTGAATTTTGAGACCTAGGGATGGAAGAACATTGAATGCGGGAAGTGTGCGTGAGTTCTTTGAACCGAGCTGATTGATAATGTTTGAGGTGATTGAAAGACGAGTGAATTGTATTTCTCTCTCGTTTGACAATGACTCGAGATCTGGCGAATACTTTCAACATATGTAGCACTTTAAGGCGATTGCTTTATACGAAACCTTTGGACTAGGGCTTCATGCTCACGCTTTGTATTGTTCAGTGCATGCAAATTCTAACCCACGGAGACGGCATTGTCTTTTTCACCTTGCGGGCTAACCTGCTAAGATACACCGCTTGCTCTGAACCTTCGTACAGATTTAGAGCCATCAAAATATAAAGACCAAATATAGAAGTATTAACGAGATTATTTACAATTTCGCATCACTAAAACATCTTGACCTATCGCAGGTTTGTGAACAGTTTTCAGCTTTGCGATGTTAAACGCATGTCATCGAGAAAGGGATGGTTGGGCGGTGAGATTTCATGAGATCTCGATGAATAATTTCCCAAGATGTTGTTATTAAATGCAATTGGTTGATTTTCCTGGTGACTGTTACGGTAAATGGGTACATGTGTTTCTCTCGATTGATTTTTATTTGATTTGGCCTTTCCTCCATAAGGTAACCACATGTGAGACCAATCGGGTAGAAATATGTCCAGTGGAGCTTTTTCGGACCAATCTCTACTTAAAATCAACCCATAAAATCTCGGGTATATCGCCTATTGAGATGTCGATTCGTTGAACTACCGAAGTGGATGCACCGCTAACTGATAGTTACGGAGCTAATCTCTCCTAAAACTCCCGGACCTTGCTTTCCGCTTCAATCGTACACAATGTGTATGGAAGACTTTTGGGGTTCTATGTTCGGTAGAAACAAAGCCGAAGGCGGCATTATATTGGATGATGCCCCGAGTCCAATCGAGCAATTGTGTAGGTTTACGTGCTGCAGATCTCTAAAAGTCAGTGCTAGGAAGGGTGGAGTGTGAGAATTTGACTCTATCTCAGTCGGTGAATCTGAATCGGTGAGCTTTCCTATCATACCGAGGATGTACAGGTGGTTGACGATTATTTGCGAAAGTCTTTTAGCAATCGGAAAGAGGTGAGCAGCGACATTCAATTCTTTCGAGTAGCTAAATTTCGTGACGACGTAATTTGCTAAGTTCAAACATAGTTATGTTTGCCCCTAGCTTTCCTTATCATCAACAATATTGTAATCCATTGAATCGGATACTGCTAATGTTTTGGATGTTGAGAGTATTTGAAGTTGAAGGTGGGTTTTGGGGAAGCTGCGCGCGGGTGATTTTCTTTGTAGGTACTTTTCTCTTTTTGATTGTAGCGCAGCCTTCGCACCTGCGTTTCTTTGAAGTTGTCCCGAGCAGTGTTCGGAAGTTGCCTTTACTCCTCGTAGAGACGAGGTAGCTTCTTCATCATTATCCGTATCGGAGTTGGGTAGTATGAAACTCCCACATGCCATGACATTCAACAATTTCCTCTTCATTATCGAGCTGATGAGATTAGCCTTTCCTCTTCCTCCTCTTCTTGGTCTCGATTACGCATAAGATGTTTACGTTATTGGGCGGTTTTGATTCGGTGTCTTGATAATTCTTGAAGGGCCTCTTGGTTGAAGTTTGAGCTACTTGTTTCTTAATTTCAATCATTTCATTTGACATAGTCTTGAGAACCTTTTTGGAGGCCTTCCATATCATATGGATCTTTTGGAGATTTTCTTCTTTGAGTCTTCGTCGAAATTGAAACTTTTTGCTGGTTTCTTTCCTCGAGCTGCTCGCTTTTTCTAGAGCGTGTACTACGTTTTCCACAATAGAAGTGCTTCTTTCATGCTTTGTCGACAGAGTGTTGGCTTTTGCGCCCGTGTCTGAAACAAAAAATAGCTATATTGGCGGTGTAGGCGTGCAGATATACCACTACACACTTCGATTTGGCTCACTCTTGGTTTGGAAAGTCGAATTCGGGACTTTTATTCAAAAGTTTATTGAAACGAGCATTAAATTCTTTAATGAGTTCCCTATAGCTCTATCCTCTAAGATTGGAGAGATCATTTATTAGTGTAGCTGAAAGATCTACTCGCCTCCATACTTAGTGAGAAACTTGCTTCTTGGCAGATGTCCTAACCGGTAATAGAATCGGAAGGCGAAAAATACCAGGATCCCGTGACCTTGCAATGTATAAGGAAAAAGCCTAACAACGAGGATCTGTCGCTCGGTCACCTCCCTTCAAAGTGCTTTGCTCTAACATGAAGTTATTGATATGTTCCTCGGGTGTCTCCATTTTCTGGATTAAAGCTTGGGCGGCCATTTTTCGGAGCATCGGTGTGATGCCATGTAATGGGTGCGGGCATATTGAGCGCACCGTGCCTCGGTCCAGTGGATGCTGCGTTGGCTGGTACACGGTGGTGGATAATCTTCGTGTTGAGATTCCGGATGTGCCGGGAAGGAATTGATATTGAGGAGTGAATAGTTTGAGATGTTGAAGTTCCCACACTCGATTAACAACGATATGTAATGAGGGAGTGGATGGTTGACTTCGCATCGAAGATGAGATGGAAGATGTGGATGAGAGATAGCTGTCGTCGTCGAATCTTCGATGTTTTCTTTCGTCCTTTTTTCCTTTTAGGTATGGGAAATTCGATGAGGTTCAATACCCGAGCTTTTCACTGCGAAGTCTAGTAAGAGGGTGAGGTAGATTGGCTGCAGAGAAGTCTCACTACTTTGAGATGGAAGCTCGTATTTCGGTGGTGAACCGAGAAGCTGCGAAGCCTGACGGATGAGAGCGAACTTTCGGTGGAGATTCAGGAACGTAATTGTTACTGAAGTATGGTGAGTTTGAGCAAAGTGATAGTGGATTCACCTCTTCTTCTTGCTTGGATGCCTTTGAGTGAATCGGCTGAGACAATTTGGAAGTACGAGGTGATGCGGAGGGAGAATTACTTCTTAGAATGCTCGTAGATTTGGGTTTGCTTCGCCATTCCACGTAGGGAGGCCCTCCTTTCTAGCTGCCAAAAATGTTGAAAGCCCAGAAAATCTCCGCTTCAAACATTGGGGGAAAACCAAATTCGGCCTGCGGGACCTCAAGACGCCTCCTTTTCCGTGCGGATGGTGGCCTCCGCACCTGGATTTAAAAAGTGACCCGGCTCCATATAACTGAAAGTGGATTGAATTGAATGGGTGAAAATGGGACTAAAACTGTGAGAGGAATAATAAAACTATCTAATCTAAAGCTAAATGTCGATAAAGAAATTTCTAAATTTTTAACTCGGCAATAGTATGTGAATACAACTTAGGATTGTTTCAATCTAATAACAACCATGAAAATGCTATTTATTAATTAAATTGAAATGTGCGAGAATTCGAGGAAAGATAACTACGTTTAATAAATTAAAACAGTAGTTATATTAGCATATTGCATTCATCATCATCTGCATCGTTCATATGTATGTATATAAATGATAATATTCCAATTATACTCGAAATGACAATATAAAGAGGAAATATTATGAGCACCAAATATATAAATGATAGCAAATTCTTCAAACGGAATGCCATATACTACGAGACAATTAACAATGAGTGTATGGTAAAAATACCATGTATAGCTATGTAATCGTCACAATGAAGTGTGATACACGATCCTAGTAACTGCGTCTGTAAAATTAACTCCAAAGGCACAAAAATGCAACACTTCAAAGATAATTTGAGCACATAAAATCACAGGATGTGATCTCTTCATAGAAATATAATAAGGAATGAAGCACGTAAATGTTAGCTCCAGACTATCAAAACGTTACATCTTCCAGATCCCTCTCTAAATGCATGAGAGGGATTTGAAATAATAAAATTACATAACAAAATCCTAATACTATCTTTGCTACAATCTATCAAAGTTTAAAAGCCCGAAATGCTATTTTGAGTCAGCGAGTTCATTGTTTTTCTCCTTCGCTTGATGAAGCCCAAAGTTGCAAATGTTCAACATATCTCGGAGTCTTGGTGGATGACCTCATCTCGGTATGCAAATCGTCCGGCGCTTAGGTGGCTTTCGTAAAATTTCGTGGAATTAGACAATCGATAGCGTTTTGATAGAATTTTGATAGGCGTACGGTGATTGTTTGGCTTGATCACATGAGTCCACATACTATCCCGTGATATAGTTTGAAGTCTCGATTGACGAGTTGACTCTTCTTTCCATTTCTTCTCTCCACCGTGTTCAGCTTTTTATCTTTGCAAAGCTCATGCCGTGAATGCGATACGAAATGGAGATTAATTGAATATAGGCCGTCATTTATGAGTTGCGTGAGATTGCTCATTACATTTACGGCCCTTGATGTTGCTCTATCGAGATTTCATTAATTGATGTTCGTCACACCTGTAAAAGCAGAGTTTCTTTGTGTTTTTCCTCTATCCTAGGAAGATTTGCTTCTTTTCCTCATCCGTATCGCTGTGTGAGAAACTGGGAAATCTTTTCGACGTCGGCATCATCTATTTCTTGCCTAAGAGTTATGATAGTTTGGATCAAAAGATGAAGTAATCTCACACAAAGGGTTACGCTGTACGAGCCGAAAGGCACTCCTGGATGTTGAAATAAACATTCTATCTTTTATCTTTACCTGCCGTCAATAATCCATCGAAACCACTTCTCTATAGTAAGGCATGATGCTTGCTCGCGTGCAATTCGATGCGTACGAATTTGCAAGTGTTCTTTCATTGATGTCGGAAGTCGGATTCCGAGCCATCCGTCACATGCAGACCGATGCCTTCTCCACCTTTGTAACCCTGGGGTCCTAATTTTTTTCCAACTGTGTTGTAGGCCTGTGTCCCATGTCATTTTTCCAAGACCTTGGCAGATGATATCCGTGACTAGCCTTGGCTTTGTGGGCTTTTCTTTTGAGACTGTGGGAGTCTCGACGAAACTTCACTCCTGCAGAACGGTACTTTATTTCTTCTCCCTCTTTTTGGCGTCTACAGTACCGCTACCGCTTCTCTGTGTCCGTAATGAATGGAAGAACTTGAGTGTCCTTTGGCTCTGCAAGGCGATAAACTCTCGGTCGTGCTCAACGAAGTCATTCGAAACGAAATGATTTATGAATTTATGGTTTTCATTCATTTGCTGCGTAAATGCTCCTTTGAGTCACACTCTCAGTATTTAAAACCAAATCACAAACCATATTCATTTGATTCGTTATTGGATGCCTTTCTGTATCGATAAAGATTTGGCGCTTGTGATATATTAATATATTCAGCAAAAATCTTCGTATGCAAAATAGATGAATCGCATCGGAAGTTTTCGAATGGCAAATGAGTATCACAACACGCTTTATCCCGATTGATCGATTGCGATTGCGGATCTTTCCGATCTGCGATGGTGGGGTCTACCATATTTTTTAAACAAATGTTCGATTTCTCTAAAAGCGCTTATTATCAAATGCACATCGGATCGGGGAATTTCAACTAAGCGTAAAGAGTTTTTTAAAGATTGTCACCGATTGATCGATTGCGATTGACCGCATCGCATCGGAAGTCTTTTATTTAATTGTTTTAAACTCTTAGCGATTTAGAATCTTCTCCGATTGGACTAATCGCATCGGACAGATTTGAAATGGGCATATGGATATTTCTTTTTGAGTGTTTTTCCGGATTCTCAGGAATCGCGATTGAGCTTTTAATTTCTTTGATTTGTTTTTATGATAATGCCTTTTATATTAGATCGGACTATAAGTGAATATGAAATTTCAAAACAATGAATTTTATTTCTAAGCAAGTTTTATTTCTAAAAAGAAAGGGACCCTATTTTCTATGTATCTAAAATTTAGAAAAAGGGAGGGTTGTTGTATAGTACAACACTACTTTAATTACACTCTTGCAGCTAATTTCAAGTAGCCACCCGGTGGAGCTACGCTGATGGCCCTTTTTCTCTATCCTAGCTTTGGTTGCCTTTGAGGTGTCGGGGAACCTAGCATCAAAAGCTTTGTAGTCGGATATGACGTAGCACACTTTTATTTTAGACATAAAGAAAATTAAAGCTATTGAATTAAAGTTGCATGTTACCTTGCGGGTCGGTTGGCCCTTCTTTCCTTTCGCCCTCTTTCTCTTTTTCCGTCATGGATGAGTGCTCTCCACTACACTTCCGAAAGCTGCAGAGGACGCTCATATATAGGGTTAAATTGCAATTGCGTCCTATAGGTGTCCCTCGGTATATTTCAAATATTTGCCGGCTACCCGAGCCACCGGCTCTTTCTCGTCATGTGTCGACCCAAAGGGCTTCTGAGATGATCTAAAAGTTCTTTTTTCAAGCTGGACTCGGGACCCCACCTCGATGCGTATCGGTTCGTGCCAAAAATTACCAACGCATGGCTCTCCCGTAATCCGCTAGAACTCATTGTTTCCTACACGTTAATAAAACCAAAAGAAAAAGAAGAGTATTATCATTAATTTAAAAATAAAAATCATGATAAATATGTTTTAGATAAAGTACATGAAATAGTTAAAAATATTGCAAACCTCACCTCGCGTGCTGTACAGGGACACCCTCATCGTTCACCAACAACGTGCCATTAATGGTCACCGCGGAGCTAACACGTGTAGCTCCGTGGAAACGCAATAATGTAGCTGGCCATATCGGCTCTCATCAACTGCCAACACGTTCGAGCGGATTGGCTGGGTGTCGGCCATGGGCGAGTGTGTTTCTTGGCTAGCACCTAAAGGAGTAGAAGGTGTGCGAGAGGTTGTTGGGCACTCTTTGCCCTTGTGTCCCACTACCACCGCTTACACGGCTCAGTCAAATGCCGGAAGACGCTGCATACAAAAGAACTTGTTAGTTTAGTCGACGTAAAAATTAAAAATCAAACTATCACAATTCATCTCATGCAAAACATATCCTTTTTGACTTTTTATTATTACCTCGATATCTATTTAAGTACGCTCATAAGATGTTGGAGTCCTCTCTTCATGTTTCGGGTGTTTGAGGCGCATCTGTCAAAGCATTAAATTCGATGCGTTGCATCTCGTGGCCTTTTTGCAACAAACAACACCGGAGATAGGGATGAAAAAAGCTCTTCCTCAAAGAGGGAATCATCGCGTACCATGGCTAGGTGTCCGCATATTTGAACAAAATTAATATTATTTCAATTATGTAAATAACTAAAATACCCTAAAGATAGAGCATTGATACGGCACTTTACATGTTCTTCCGCCTGGCCTCTTTCCGCGATCATCCCGTTCCGGGTTGTCTCCGCACCTGGCATACGATCGGTCCGCCACATTGCTTGATAAAATTATAAATGTAAAAACTTGAAAACAACATCTCACTTTGAAAACACAAAATGAAAAGCTGAAATAATTTCTAATAAGACACGATTATCGTAGTTAGAGTTTCAAATATGCCTTGCATTGAATTCGGCCTACGAAACATGTCATTGCACATTGCGGCACCCAAACATTCAATCCACAGAATGATATAGTTTTTAAGTAGGCTTCTCCTAATGCTGGAAAACACCATACCTATAATGCATTCACTTTGCATGTGATAGAAGGGGAAAGGAAAACATGTTTTCATACAACGGTGACAAAGGCATCTTGGGGAAAGGTATTCTTCACTCTTTATTTCATGTTGTTCACCCACATCCACTCTGCGTGTTTTCACCTAATCCCTGCCTTTGTCATTTTTGGATTCAAATTAAGTTAAGGCCTTAAGTATGGACCTTTCGGTGTAGTTTTTATAAGTGGCATGTATGGATTTTCCATTAATTCTCGCACTTTTTCTCTTCATGCGCATGTTTTCCTCGAAAATCATTGCATGATTTAGTCCACACATTTAACAAGTTGTTGTATCAACTCCAGGCAGGAAAACATCATGTTTCCTATTCAATCTAAAATTTATCTTAGTTGGGGTAGGTAGGAAGGTTTTCCCTTTTGTATTAATAGGGCACTTCTAGCTTGCATTTTTATTATATCTTTCTGAAATTCTAGTGCTCGCTTTCCAATTAGGGCATGATTTTTTGCAACTTTCAAAGGTGAGAATGAACAAAGACAAATTTTTGTGATGGATGAGTCAGTATATGACTTCCATGGCCTAGAAAAGGCACTAATCTACTTCTTCGTCATCTATAGTTCTCATTCACCTCATACGAAGATGGTCCACGATTTTGAGCCAAATGTTGCAGCAGTTCTCCACAATTTGATAGTCAATGGAAATTTCTTAAACATCGATGATGCAAGACCATGGAACATTGGCACATACACATGTATAATGGGGTCCAAGATCATGACACTATGTTTGCATATGTTTATGGTGCACAGCACCACCAAGTCTGGAGGTGGGGAGCGAGGGACGCAGGAGAAGCGCGGGAGCGGCCTATGCAAAGCTCCCTCACCAATTTTCGGGAAACGTGACGCCGGGGTCGAGTAAAAATTATAAAATTTAATATTTAAAATGTAACTATATTTTTGCAAGGAATGCATATACAGTCGTCATACACTTCTGCATCATGAAAGATAAATCATAAATGATAAAATTACAAATCGATGAATGATGAATCATATAATTGAAAACAAATTTAAAAGTTAAAAGTTAAAACATACATCATACAATCATGCATGTAAGTTTGTAAGTTTGTAACATATATTAATCATTAATGTAACTACTAACAATGTACAATGAAAATAAAGTTTAAGATATCATATGACATATTATATCAAGATTCAAAAATAGTAGCGCAGCCGAAGTTTACAACTCAACCTGCGAAACATAAAACTTAAACGCAAATAGGTTGCATACCGAAACATAAAACATAAAACATAACATATGAATATCAAATGATATCATCATACTGATAAATGAGCATACTCTCAAGTTAATGCCTCTACTAGTCTCTCGCATCCAGCTTCGCACGAATATATCAAGATCAGCAATCCATGTCACCAGCTGCAACCGGAATCACTCTGGATTCTCAAACATGCTAAGTGGCACATCAAATTTTAACACGAAACCATAAACCAGGGGCGGTGAGGGGACGCAGCGTGAGGGAAACATCCCTTAGAAGTCCCCAAGACCCGCGGAGCGCGAGGGGTGAGGAATCTAGACCCCTGGGTGCGAGACCCCGGTGTAACAGCGGTTTTTATGGAGGTGGTGGAGCAGAAAAAGAGCTCAAATAGAAGCTGAAATTTTTCACATAAAAAGGATCATGTGGTCTTGACTATTTGGTTCCATTTAAAAAATGATATCTAGACGGAGAGAATAAGTGTAGCATGCAAACATGCATTGAGAAAATCCATCCTGAGAGTTTGCATTGTATTACTTATGATGGTTCGAAAACTTGGTTTCAAAATGCCAGTGTTATGGCATGGCTCCAGTTTAGTCGAAAAAACCCTTAGTTGGATTCTCATGTTGGTTTAATTTATATTTTAAGTTTGTTTCTGCAATCTTTGGGTGATAGTAACTCATGAACTAGGTTACCAATGTGTAACTGTCGTATTTCAAGAATAAAGCTGTGATTTTTTTATTATTATTATTATCTATTAGCTACAGTATCGACACCTACTGCCCGGAATTTTGACATCTTGATAGCATGGATAATTTCGAAAATGTTTTCGGTAGTAATGCTAACATAACTAGTCATCATTACATGTCTTCACTTTTTCACCATAATAGACTCCGTGATATGGACTCCATCACACTGACTTCATATGCTATGTCCCAACAAGTTCAAAGCTCGGTTGAACCTACCTCATAGTGTGGTTATTAAGGACAAGTTGCTTGATATATAACTCGATAGCATAGACCACGTTGCGCGTTCTAAAAAGAATCCTCAAGTGTCAAAAAAACTTCACAATATGTTCTACTATAAAAGCCTTTTGGGATACGAAATAATATATGTATCATTGATGACGTTTAAAGTAGTGACAAGATCGAGAGGGAAAGGAAATCAATGGAAGAGTGATCCACCAATGAGAAACCTAGAATTTAGCATCGGATGAGGTTAGAGTCTAGGAAATTGATTAGCCTATACTTAATTAGTGATGAAGGACATCACATAGGTAATTATATTTTCATGTAGAATAATCTGCTAATCTCAAATTTAAACTACATAATATGAAAGGCATACCATAAATTTTTCCACGTAAGTCCAAACAACCTCATAAAAATGGAAAACCTTTCTTTTTTCCATGGGAAATAATTTACCTCTCCTTTTTCAAGGCACCTAAATCACAAAAAATATGAACTATACTGCCACACATTCTTGGACAATGTGAAAGTGGAAAAGTGAATACCCTATCACAAGTGATGCACACATGTACATTTGAACACTAATAGGATTTTGCAGTTGGAAATGCACATGCTGTGTTTTCATTTAAATGTAGGTGTTTTTAAAGCGAGGGGAGAAATAATGGTCGCCAATTAATAAGCGTTTCTTTGGGAAAAATTTAAATCTTGTATTGGGTGATGAAGATAATAAGAGGGTATTGAAATCGTGACCTCTAGACATCTAGAAAGAGAACCATACGAGGCCCTAACACAATCCAACAGAATTGACCAAAAAACCCAAATAGAGTCAAACCCCTACTTATAGGAGGAAGGGCACTGCAGTAAGAACTCACCATTTCTGAAAAGAGCTTTGCGACTGTTCGCTAGAGCCGGGGGCGAACGGGCCGAGGGCGAATGCTTGCTCCGCAAGAGGCGAGAGCGAACGCGCGAGGGCGAATGCGTGGGCAAGCGCTCGTTTCGCAGAGCCGAGGGCGAATGCAGCGAATCGTTTCGTGCAGAGAGGGCGAGGGGGAATCCGGGGTGAATGATGTTTGCGCGAGAGCTCGGTGGAGAATGGCTGAGTGCGTACTGTTAGTGCAAGAGCTCATGGCGTATCGTCGAAGGCGAATGCTGTCTGCACGCAGAGGGCGAGGGCGGATCGCGAGTGGCGAATGGTGTTCGCACGCAAGAGCGGAGGGCGCACGCGTGCGTGACACTCGGATCGGGCACGTAGCACACATGTACATTTGAACACCAATAGATTTTTGTAGTTGAAAATGCAGTATTTGCTTTGTTTTTCATTTAAATGTAGGGTAAAAGCGTGGAGAAATAATGGGCACGCCAAATGTAATAAGCGTTTCTTCGGGAAAAATTTAAATCTTGTATTGGGTGATGAAGATAATAGAGGGTATTGAATCTTGACTCTTGACATCTACAGGAGAGACCCTACAGATGCACATCAAAATCAATGGAATTGACCAAACCCAAATAGAGTCAACCCTCATCTATAGGAGGAAGGGCTCCAGCAGTAAGAACTTACCATTTTGCAAGGGCCGAGAGCGATCACGTCGTTCGCGAGGGCCGCCAACGGCGCGAATCGTTTGTCAAGCCCGCAAGAGATGAGGGCAAACGGCGAGGGCGAACGTCGAGGGCAAATGCTGTGCTCGGAAAGATTTGCCGCAGCGAATGCCGACCGCAGATCGTCGTTGTGCAAGACCGGAGAGCGAATGCGCGCGTGATATCAAAACGTAGCTATTGCGACAACACCAAACATGCAGCGCGCGCACATAAGTTTCCGAATTTTTATGTAGCGCCCATATAAGTTTGAGTATTTTTATGCTCAGCGCGAAAATAGTCGTCGCTATACCGACGGCGTAGTGCGTCGCTCTTAGGACGGTGCCTCCAAACCGTCGGCACGATGGCGACACCTCAGGACACTGTGTTTCGACGCTGACGTGCGTTTAGAGGTCTTCTCGTCAGCGATCGCTTTCGACCGTGGTGTCGCAATTTGCGACGTCTTCCTTAAAAACGTCGTAATTGCGATCACCCTTCAGTTTCAGTGTCGGTATTACTGTCTCTTTTCTCACAGACGCTCGGTACAGCGACGGTGCTGCGGGATGGAAAAAATTTGGGAAAATTTCCGACATTTGGTCAAAAGCGTCGGAAACGGTGTCGGAATTTCAGCGAAATGTAGTAGTGTTAGGCTAGTAAGAGATAGGAATGTTTGATTTTTTTGGTTTTTGGTTTTTTCGGCCGGAGAAATGGGAAAAACGACTTTTGGAGTCGACAGGTCGGACTCTGTGCGGTTTCGAGTTGGGGCGAGGTAGGTGACGCCTTGATGCGTTTAAATTGGACATATGGATAGTTTAGGACCGCCGAGGGGTACAGAAGAGGGCAAAGAAGAACTCGGATCCTCTGCAAACGAGCTTGATCTGAAAACATATAGAACTAACGCGAATTCAGCGTTCGAGCACCGTAAACAATGGATTCAACCTTATTCACTCATTCAATTTAATTCAGAAGCATATGAAAGGGATGGCATGCATGCTACTAAACATGAAGAAACTTACGAGTGAAACAAACGAAGGAAAACACCATCAAGAACGAGATACACTCACAAGGATCCCAACAAGTGCCGCACCTCTGATCTTTCCTTAGCCAAAATATGGAAAATATGTGTACAATGGATATCAAAGTCTCCCAAGAGTCCAACCTCAGCAGAATGCTTTCAGAAATTACAATATATAGATCACTCTAACACCTTTCCCCATCCTCTAGGGGTCGAATTCCCTCTTCAGGGATCGAGTTTCTTAACCAATTCTATTCATGGAACTACAATCTCAGGCAACTAACAACTTGCCTCTAAAAGAGTGAAGCCGATCCATTTACATGATTTTTTACCCTTTTGAGAGTGAATCTTCTCTAGAACAGACACAAGCCAAAGTTACATGCCAAACACAAATTTACATCACCAAAAACCCAAAAATTCCATCCACAAGAAAAACCGGTCCATACTAGGGCGAGCATCCGAGACTGGTAGTTGAAAATTCAGCGAAAATTTAAGTGGGTGGCATTTGAGCCAAGTGTCGCATTTTTTCAGCCTGAATTGGAGGTACTTCCCGGCATCCAAATTGAGCTCATGATAGCTCGTTGGAAATCCCTGGATGTTGACTATCCAACCCAAGTGGAATTTTCCAATTTGGAGCTCATTTGACCCTCCAAAACTTCTTTCTCCCAGAAGTACTTCTTCGCTGGTGCAAAAGGTGGCAGCAAGGTGGTTTTCTATGGTGTTGAGCTCTTTGGACCATCCGTAATTCCGATGAAATGCTTGGGTAATGTCATCGAGGAGATGCATAAATATACCATAGAAAAATCCAAAAATGCACTCCGGCAAGTGTCTCAAAAAAAAGTGAGCATATGAGTGCGAGACCCACTTAAGCGAAAAACTCTGTACTCAAAAATTTCAAAATGACATTTTTCTACCGACCTGCACCAAATTTCGGAGCGGAGAGTCCTCCATCATGTATCTTGCCCGGGTCCAACGAAGCCTCGGCCAAAATCCGAAGTGGATTAGGCCTAATCCACCGTCTTAGTGCTTTCGCGCAACCTCCTTCTTCTGCACCTTTCATGCTCCTCGCTTTGCAAACATGCATGCGAGCCCAATAATGGCCTTTTCATGACGAAGCATGTCTTTGCCCCGATTGGCCTTCGCCATGACTAATTTCTCCGCGATGAATGTTCACGTGTGTGAGTACGATATCTCGGTCGCGCTGGTGTCATGTCACCGGGTCTCTTTCGATTCCACTGCCTGGTCCTCACGGATTCGACGTAGCTCACAATATGTGAGCTCATCCTCGAGCATGCTTTGTTGCGCTGCTCCAGATAGCTTTATCACACCACCGAGCCTTCGCAATTGAGCTCTCGGCCTGTCATTCTCGGCCCCTTTGCTCCCGGATGACTTCCCTCGAGCTCGAAGCTGAGAGGCCCGCATCAACATCAGTGACCGTGGAAATCTGTGTCCCGAAGCGATGGGCCCTCATCATGCATGGGCCCCTGTGCCTCGCTCACGTGGTCCGTACTTATGACGCCGATAGTAGCAAAGGCGAGACCCCTTCCACATCATGTGGAGACAGCACCGACTCTGTCGATGAAGTCGGCAAGACCCCTTCCACCTCACGTCTGGAGATAATACTCGCCGTGTCGTCTATGCAAACAAGGCCACCGTGGCCCCGCGATATGTCCCGTAGAACCAAAGGAGCGTCGATATGCTCAACCCTCGGGAATGTCGCTACCGGGTGTGAAGGCTCTCCCGCATCATGATCGTCTCGGGGCGGGCACTTTGTGCGCCTCGTGAGAAAAGTTCCCGAGAAATGAAATCCTCCCAAGTGATGCCTCGCTACGCGAGGCGGTATGACACCATGATCTTGATCAAAGCGTAATGGCATTTACTCGTACGTTGCGCTTGTTGGGCTGCGCCTTATTTTGCACAAAAATCACCATCCTCTCTCTATGTTGCGATATGTAAAGTACGTGAAGATGCTCCACTCACATCGTACCCTCGTGGAAATGCATCAACGAAACGAATATGGTACGCAAAGAGACGGGCATGTACTTGCCTCCTGACTACTAAATGCGAATGATGAGTTTTCACCGGGCCGGTGCAAACTCATCCCTCGAGAATATGAATGGAAAAACTGCTGCCCAAGTACCTCATATATCCGGTTTTAATGTATGGCTCATAGTGGAATTTCTCTAAATGTCGTACGTTTGTTCCATTCCTCGCTCCATGTTTAAAGGTGGTGCTGGCTTGAGCAATAGTCATGTGACAAAATGAAATCAACCTCGTTGACAGATGCGGCCATCCCGTAAATGTAGAACAAAGCCAGGCGAGACCAATTCACGGTGGAGTCGGGTTTGTGCAATCATCTCACAAAAATCGGAAACATGACAAAGTACCGAAAACAAATGCATTGCTAGTGGACATGCGCTAAGAACTTCCAGCCAAGAGAAGTAGGCTCCTCTCTCTGAAATGATTACTCACCTTTGACAACTTCTAGCTCGATGGCACATTACTCTTCTGGGCCGTGGAATCCTCGCCGACTCTTGCTCATACATCGACTGTTTGCCTGACATGGCTTTGAGCAAAATATTGGCAATATGTACACCGATGTAAATGCGCGAAAACAAGAGTTATGTCTGTGTGTTTCAACACCAGCAAGATCTCCCCACTCGTCTGCAGTACTCGCATGAAACAAACAATGATAGCGGCTGCGGTTTAGGTGGATTAGGGCCATGGAGTCTTTGTTTGAGTACAGAAGTGAGTGACAAATAGTGAGAAGCGACCTTTGTGATATGGATTAAGCATGAAAGACAATAGTCACAAGTGTGTTTGTCAATAGAGCGATGAACAATGAGTATAAGAACGTGTTTATCAATGGGCAATGAGACACAACATGACAATGATCATGCAAACCATCATAGTGATTGGTAAAACAATGATGATGACAGCGGGGGTGGTATAACGAGTGTAAAGGCGGTGGGGCTTTGACAATACATGCGAAGGTGAATGTCCTCAATGATATAAAGTGGGAAAATACTCATCAAAACCATCCATATATATTTAAAAACCACGAGGAACAAATCTGCCATGAATACAGGGTTTTACTCTTCCATTCAAATGTTTAGGTCTTCAAGTATTCAACACATTAAAATCTTGAGCAATAGTTTTAGGAACACAATTTATGTGACGGTAAGATGATTTAAATCGGCCCAGGCGCCATGTAATGGTACTACAATTCTGCTTAGCAAGTAGGTGCTGTGATCAGTGGTGTACAGTGGTGCATGGGTATAATTTACCATGGAAAACGCTGGGTGGGTCGCATTTGCCCAGTGGGTGGCACACCTTTCGTGGGTCTCCCGACCTCGAGCTACTGACAGCCATTCTCCAAAGCAGTTTGACCTCCAAACTCGATTTAGAAGCTTCTATCTTTACGGATCTTTGCAAATGACATTTTCTTCCTGGTAATATCTTTGCAATTCTGGGTGCAGTTCAAATCTATTTGATAACCATTAAATGTTTTTTCATTTCTGTTGGCTTTTTAATACGATATCTCTCTTTTGGCTGGACACAGATTGATGATTTTGTTGTCTCTTGCGAGGTATGGCTGTTGTGGAAAGATCGGTCTTGTTTCAAACTGTTGATGAAATGAATACAATTGTACAAAAATGAGTCAGACAATTTCCTGAACAAAGCAGATTTTGGACTAGAAATGTTTTTCAAATACTTATGATAAAAAATATGAAATCAAGAGTTACAGACCATCCTCATCCTGTGGAGCTTTATGACATGTATGCCAATGACAAAACCTGAACTCTGGGACTAAGGGAGCCTTGTTGAAATTTAATGACCATAGATGAAATGATGATGATTTTGAGTGATTTTTGAAATTTTTTAAATAGCCTGTGAGTGTAAGCATGAGGAAACATAAGACAACGGACCCCTCGTAGGTCGTGGCATGCTCACAGAAAATGCAACGAAGTGGAACAAGCGAGACACCCACAAATGAATATGCATCTGAAATGATCCCCCGACGGAGGGCTGGCAAGATCCGACTCTAACATCCTGGCTCCAATGGGGATGGTGGCTCCATGGAGATGCTAAAGACGGCGGAATCTGCAGAGTCGGAATGGTGCCTTCATCCATTGGGCGATGGAATCATTATTTCAGGCAGTAAAACAAAACTTTGGACATTTTTATTATTTGATTTGACTAAAAATGGTAAAGAAATTTGACCCAATAGAAGCATGACCAAAGCTGACATGACTTTACAACTAAAGGCCAAGTAAAGCTGACTTGACAATTCAAACCAACCAACCTCCATCTCAGGTGCAACCATGGACTGACTGAAGATGAAGATCGGTACACACTTGCAACGAAACAAAAGTAAAATGATATATACAATGATAATAGAATCGTGAGAAAATATACTCGAAGTAATATCGCTTGACAGGCCATTGATCGGTCCTCCCGGAACCAATCATCTCCATTCATTTGGAAAATGCATTTGACCAATCTGTTGCAATCTTAAAGGACCCTTCACAAATTTCAATTTTGCCGTACTTTCTTGTCTTCATTAAGAGCATCCCATTTCAAAACTACCTCATCAAAAATTTGAAACTTATCCACTTTGCTTTTAAATACCGTAGATCTTTTTTATGCGCTCTTGCAACTTAGAAATGCTTTGAAATACTTCCTCTCGTGTCTCTTGTAAATGAATCATACGATTAATTTTCCGGCCACATAGAATCCTCCTCACTTCAAGCAGAAGCAATTTAACCTTTGGGACAGCAAGTGAAGTAGGAAAAACCGTATCTTGTTCCATACACCCCGGCTGAAAGGAGACATGCCAACTCAGAACTTTGACTTACCCTATCAGCTGAGTGCATTAGGTAACTTCTTGTGCCATGCCTTTTGTTGATTTCAGCAATTTCTTAATAATATTCTGGATTTATTTGAAGATTCCGCCAAGCCATTTCCTTGCGGATGGTAGGCGATCGAATACTAAGCGATATTGTACTTATAGCAAAAAATTAAACCATCCTTTTAGTTTGAAGGCATTGCCATTATGTGATTATTTTTCTAGGACACCCAAAACGTGACGAATATTTTCAAGAAAAGAGATAATTACCGCATCAGGTGGCTGTCGAGTGGGAATCGCCTCAATCACTTCGTGAAGTAGTCGACGAAGTACAATAAATTGTCCATCTATGCTGTGGGAAGATGTTTGGGTGAATTCTAGATAAAATCCAATCCCCGCTGTTTGGAATAGTGCACTAACCGATTGGTTTTGGCGTGGCTCATCTTTTCCTTCCCTTGAAAAATTTGACACTCATGACAATTTTTAGCAACCTTAATGCATGAAGAAAACAAGAAGGCCAATAATACCCACCTTAAAATGTTATTGTTGTGGTCTTCCAAAACAAATGACCTCCACGGTCACTGTGTGAGGTCCTCCCAAAACTTTTGAGCTTCCTCCTCTACAGGCAATTCCAACAACATACCTCCAGGATCTTTCCAATATAACGCAATTCGGTACGGTGGCGACTCTTAGCTTCAATGTTCTACTCTTATTTCTAGAAATCTGGGCGGTGAAGACAAATTACGACACGTGTAAAATGTCGACATACCGGGAAGAAGCAAAATATCGAGATGCAGACCGCGTGCTTTCCTCATCTTCATCGGACATGGCGGCGATCAAATTTATGTCAAGAGCATGCGGTTGTTTCGACCATGAGCTTGGCGAGTCCTTGTCCTTTTATCAACTTGGTTGGTTTAATTTCTACATTGTATTCTAACAACGCGGCGATCCCTTGTCTCCCCTCAGATGCAGCATGGCTGTCTTTAGCTATGCAACGTTGAACGTATGCTATAATGTGGGAATGCGATGTGCACGAAAATATTTCAAGGCCTTTACAAACGCAAAGTGCTTGTTTCTCCAATAATGTATGCTGATATGTCCATCCCTTGAAATCGTAGAAAATAATGACTTCTCCAACTCCATCCTTTTTGCATCAACATTTAGCAATGTGTGCTCGGAAGAAAAATAAAATGAAGTCTGTGTAAATACGTACAGTTAAAATGAGAAGTGAGGAAAGAGCTATCTTTACCAAATTGAATGACTTTACCGCCTCTTTGTCCACCTTACACATTGTCCTTTTTCGACATGTTCGTGATTTCTCTAAGGTGTTAACGCAATACAGATAAACGACGCGAGAAAATTCATTTTTCTGGATTGAATTATTGTGTTCTTTCTTGTTCGAAGTCATTCGTGTCTTTGTATGTGCTCTGTGCGGGGTCAACTCGAATGCCATCTTTCGATATGATGTGACGAACTTGCCTTCATCCATAGCAGGCTCTTTTTGACGGATTGACGTACGCTATTTTACCTTTTCTGACTAATTTTCAAATGATATAAATGTTCCTCATCGAGTTTGAATACACGGATTAAATCATCAAGGTAAACAACCAAAAACATCTTTCTCGTTGGCAAAATCCATGTCCATTGCAGCTGAAAGGTAGCGCACCGCATTCTTTAAACCAAACGGCATTTTGCATAATGAAATGTTCCCCAAGGAGTGGTGAACGCGGTCTTGTCACGATCATCTTCTGCTGCTAAATCTGGTATAACCTGGTATCCGTCGAGTAGTGACATCCTTGATGCTCCAACTACTCGGCTATATGATATGGTCCTTTTTTGGCGGCGGATGATGTCCTTGTGATACCTTATTCAAATTTAAGTCAATACATAAACGGATCTCCCTTTGTCTTCTTTCTCACCGACTGGGTGATATCCAATGAAAAATCGAATAGGCACAGCTGGTTGACTTGCTTAACTTTGTTTACCTCTTTTCGATCGATAGTATGACTTTGGATTAATTCTCCTCAACTTTTGTGAAAAAGGCTTAAGTTTGGTTTGATGGGGATAGTATCTTGAATGATGTTAGTATCATATGTTTTAGATACGAATAATCCCATGAAGTAAACGCCAGAAAATGAAGACAACAATTTCTTGTAATGCACTTACCTTCGGTGACAATGACTTTGACAATTTTACCATCTTGAGACTCTCAGTTGTCCCAATATTTACCCACTCTTGACACCTTTTGTTGGCCTCAATGTCGGTTTGCGGGCTACATCATCTTGTTGAAACAACTCTTCCAAAAGGAATCCAATCCTTTAAGAATGATGTTATCCTTAAGTTGCAGCACTTCCATTTGGTTTATTTGTATGTCATCACTTTGCCATCATCATTTTGAGTATCTATGGAGGTGTCTTTGAACTTACCCTTATTAAGAGAAAATCACTAATCTCCTCATCATCACGAAAGACTTGCCAACATCGGCGGTTATGCCGGAACGGTAGGGCGGTGTTTCACATGAACCTCGAATTTGATGGAATTCATCGGAATTTTAAGGTGCTTGCTGCCTTAGCAAGTCCATCGGCAACACCATTTTGTATGCGGGGCACACATGTCAAAGTATGATCGGAAAATAACTTGAGAATGTCTGTTGCCGTACGGTAAGCCCTCATGCGAAGTTCTTAGCACAGAAACTCACCTTTAACTTGCTTTATCACCAATTCCAGATCTCACCATATCTTGCCATCCTTTTCGCTTTTCGACTTCTTAAAATCTTAAGGCCAGCAATAAAACCTGTATTAAAACTACTGTTATTAGAACGATCGAATACCGACTTGGGAACACACTCTCACATTGCTCGGGACCTTATCGGAGCGGAAAACGAACTACGAATCCAAACCCCAATTCCCGTACCCATCGGCACCCTCTTTGCGCCATCAAAATCCATGGTCCAAGAGACCATCTTCATCGTCCTCTAAATGCGGCTTGTGCAGCTCTTGTTTTTCTGTTTGCTTCCCATTGTCTTGGTCGATTGCTCTGATAGCTCGTTTTCTCTTCTTTCTTTTTGCAAAACTTCTCTAAAATTCTCGGTGATTTACGGTATGTCTTCTGCTGAATAATTTACTTTCTATATCATTAAAACTATCAGCAAGCAACACAAATATTGACTCTAAGTCGGTATGTACATAATTAACGGGATGATTGATTGGCTTCTCTTTGCTAGTTATCATGTATTTCATCTTAAGTTTGCTCCCGGTATAACTTTCTCATTTGACCGAAGGGCGGAATTGTAGCATAAGAGAAATCTAGCTAAAGTGTACCTTTCCAACTTTGCTCCCAAGATCTGAGGAGCATACCAAATCGTGGAGGAATGTACGCCACCACTACGTCCATTAAGACATTCTTTCTTGAATTTGATCTAAGCTTACAACCAAATCTTTGATGAGTCCTATACATCTCACACGGCTGGAATCGAATGAATATAAATCATATTTTCTTGTAATATCTAATCCTTTTCCATGATACTTGTGGCATCAAATTGTCTCGAAGCACCGAATCGAAGCATAGCATTGTACGAACATATTCATGCAACCTCAGGCGATACTAAAATGGAACATCAACGTCGGGAGACTCATAAATCCAACGAGGGCCCGAAAATCGGATTGGTTGATCATCCTCAACATTAAGCGTATCGAACATTGGATCAAAGTTGAGAATTTTTGGAGACTTTGCAACGATAGCTCTTGTTCTTCATGATTCACATCGAAGGAATAGATATTTTAATTTGGAAATCTCATTTTCCAAACTAAATGCGACTTTCTCAACTTCTTTGACGGAACTTCCTTCTTTTTTCGGCCTTGTCTTTCACTATGTTTAGTGATTTTACTTTTACGATGGTACTTTACTAGTTGCGGGATCAATTGTCTCTTTCCTTTCTTATTGGTATCGGTGAATGCGACGTATTTTGGTCTTGAAGCTTCTTTTCGTTTTTCGTTGAATTTTATGGGCACATCTCGGTTTCTAATGATTATTATTTCTTTTGTTGGGCGGAACAAAGCATTCAAATATCCTCTTTGGTATTCATCGACTCTTCCTCTAAATGCATCATTTGCTAGAATGAAATCTTCATCTTTACGAACAAGCTGAACTTTCTCGTATTCTTCATCCTCGGTGATATAGATAGAGGGCGGATCATCGAGGTAAGAAGAAATGATTTTCTCACGATACATCATCATCATCGTCGGAATCATGACTCACAAGTGCGGGGTGTCTTAATCTGTTGTTGAGGTGCGCTCTGGGCGGGTCTTTGTTCCATGTTGCTTTATTAAACGGCCTTGGTGGCATGATAATTTGGATTGCGAATGCGTTTCGATTTGTCAGATTCATTCTCTTAAACATTTTCTCCATCTCTGAATCAAGTGTTGTTCGGATGTAGATGTGGAGGCTCTTCTTTTATCGTCACTCTTTTCTCTGCTTTCTTAGGGCTCTTTTATCATTGATTTGCCTCAACACTTACGGCGATCTTCTGCATATCTTCTAAAGTGGGATCTCTATCACGAAGGGAATAAGCCATCTACGGATCAAAGCCATGCGAGAATTTAAGGAAGCAGACTTTTTAGACGGTCTCAAGTCATACGGAATTGCATTATACACCGTATTGAATCTAATAATATAATCACGAACGAGACTCACCGAGGATTACGTTTGATACTTATGTATTACGGGGGGGGGGTAATGTAACGACGGATCCTTTTCATCTCATCGATCTAAAAGGCGATCTGCAGTTCTTGCAATGTGTTGATACTTCTAGCTTGTAGAGCTACGGAACCATTTACAACTTCTCCTCCAAAGTACAGAGCGAAACAATCTCATTGAAACATTTTATTGCATCGACCTCATGCGGATCCCGAAATCTTGTCATTCGAACAATGTGCTTCGAGCGGAGATACTACGTAGTGCCATCAAATATGGGAATTTTGCTTTGGTAATCGACGGTACATGGGATCTAAATTGTTTGGTAAAGCAAGAGGTGCAAATGCGGCTGTGACTCTTGGTGGATTGATGATAATGTTTGTCTAGGAGAAATAGGAGGACTAGGAAGCGGTAGGTGTGCGAGGTATGCGGTGGAGATGGAGGGAGAGAGATTACTATGGATTCTTTGATCGAGAAAACTCGGTACCGAATGGTGGGTATAAAGGGAGGCTCGGTAGGAATCCGTGAACTAGATGCAAATTCGGATGGTTCAAAAGTTTGTGGATCGAATTCCGGTGGGTCGGAGTGTTGGTATCCACAATGGAACTTTGCATTGTCTATCCAAGTAATGTGAAACAAATCTATATTACCAAATCTTCGGTAAACAATGGATCGGAACTAATCTTCCTTAATAGGTTTTCGAAAAATTTACAAACGAGGATGTTTCAAATCGTGCATCGAAAATTTCCTTGACATATATAATTTTCACGGGACAAGATGCGGATCTAGATGGCACTCTTGGAATTCCCAAAACTCACTTGACTTTCTCTTTCGAGAACTTTCTTGACTTCCTTGCCTTCTAAGGATCCTAGGAATCGGGCCAAGGATTTCGAATATCACATTTGGTGGATCGGGGGTCGAGGATTGACCTAGTATTCCTTCTTAGCTTGGTGTATTGATCTTCTTGGGATAAATTTCAAGAAACACAATCAATTATTTTGACCTTTCGACTTCTAGACTCAATCATCCAAAGGTCTAGGCAGAATAAAATATCTTTGAGGTGATTTACAAATCAAGTGCGCACTACAGCTTACGAATCGGCGGAAAACGGCGGTTGTCTACTCTAGCTTATGCATAGCAAAAGCATTCCCAAAGCTTCACAGCGTGACTTGGAGCCTAAATCAAGACTCATGGAACAAGCATCAACAAGCAAACCATCAAGTTACTGATGTGGTTGCCACTATGTTACTCAAATCTTACCTGGGCGACAGTAAAACTCAAAGACACCGCTGAACACGCTTAGCCTCGTATTTAGCCTACGAGGGCGAGAGGAAAGGGCTATCTCCCCGTCAATCTCGGTAAAATAAGCAATAAGATGTGAGATGACTTACAATAGGAACTGATTTTAGGCTAGTAAAGAGATAGGAATGTTTGATTTTTGGTTTTTGGTTTTCATTTAGATGGAAAACGATTTTGGAATTAGGGGATAAGGTCGGACCTTTGCGGATTTCGAGTTGGGGCGAGGTAGGTGACGGTCTTGATGCTTTAAATTAGAGTATATGGATATTTTAGACCGACGAGGCGAAGAGAGGGCAAAGAAGAACTTGGATCCTCTCCAAACGATTTGAAAACATATAGAACTAAGCGAATTCAAAGTAGAGAACTAGCGCCAAAACGATGGATTCCATTATTCACTCATTCAATTTAATTCGGAAGCATATGAAAGGATGGCATACATTTAAACATGAAGAAACTTACGATAAACAAAGAGGAAACACCATCAGAACGGAACACCACAAGGATCCCAACAAGTGCCGCAAAACCTGCGGTGATCTTTCCTTAGCAGAAATATGAAAAATATGTACAATGATATCAAAGTCTCCCAAGAGTCAACACATAGAATGCTTGAAGAATTACAATATATATATCACTCTAACACCTTTCCCCACCTCTAGGTCAGATTCCCCTCTTCGGGGATGAGTTTCAACCAATTCTATTCATGGAACTACAATCTAGGCAACTAACAACTTGCCTCACAAAGAGTAGGAAGCTGATCCATTTACATGATTTTTACCCTTTTGAGAGTGAATCTCAGAATAGATAAAAACAAGCCAAAGTTACATGCCAAACACAAATTTACATCATAAAAACCCAAAATTCCATCCACAAGAAAAGCCCAACTGGTCCATACTAGGCGAAAATGCGAGGCAGTGATTGTCACAAAAATTTAAGTGGGTCGCATTTTGAGCCAAGTGGGTCGCATTTTTTCCTTTGAATTGAGGTACTTCCCGGCATCAAATTGAGATCATGATAGCTCGTTGGAAATCCCTGGATGTTGACTATCCAACCCAAGTGTAATTTTCCAATTTGGAGCTCATTTGACCCTCCAAAACTTCTTTCTCCCGAAGTACTTCCTATTTGGTGCAAAAGGTGGCGACAAGGTGGTTTTCATGGTGTTTTTGAGCTCTTTGACCATCAGTACGATGAAATGTAGGTATTAATACCGAGGATGCATAACTTATGAAAAAATCCAAAAATGCAAAAATTTCCTCCGGCAAGTGTCTCAAAAAAAAGTGAGCATGTGGTGCGAGACCCATAGCGAAAAACTTTTTTTTTTGCCAAAAATTTTCAAAATGACAAAATTTTCTCCGAATTTGCTCAAATTCGGAGCGGAGGTCCTCCATCATGTATCTTGCTCGGTCAAGCGACCTCGACTACAAAATCCGAAGTGGATTAGGCCTTTTCCGCCCGTCTTAGTGCTTCGCGCAACCTCCTCTTCAAAATCTTCATTCTCGCTTTGCAAACATGCATGCGAGCCCAATAATGGCCTTTCATGTGGCTTGAAGCATGTCTTTGTCTCGATTGGCCTTTCCTTGATAATTTCTCCGGATGAATGTTCACATGTGTGAGTACGGTATCTCGGTCGGTTGGTGTCATGTCCGCAAGGTCTCTTTCGATTCCAACTGTCGGTCCTCACGGATTCGACGTAGCTCATAATATGTGAGCTCATCCTCGAAAATTGTTTGTTGCGCATTTGCTCCAAATAGTTTATCACCCAACGAACATACGCAATTGATCTCTCGACTTTTCATTCTCGGCCCTTTGCTCTGGATGACTTCCTGGGTTCGAGGCTAGGAGAGCTCGCATCGACATACGATGTTGTGAAGCTCTGTGTCCGACCTCTGGGTGGGGCTCGTCGTGCATGGGCCTCTTGCCCTCCACTTGTGTGTGTATACGTACTGTGACCCCGAAGAAGAAGGTGAGACCCCTTCCACATCATGTGGAGATAATACTCGCTACGCGATGAAGTCGGCAAGACCTTCCACCTCACGTGGAGATAATACTCGCCGTGTCGCTGCAAATAAGGCACGGCCTCGACGATATGTCAAGACAAAGGAGCGATATGCTCAACCTCGGGAATGTCTAGGAGTGGTGTGAAGGCTCTCCCGCATCATGAGCTTGTCTCGGGAGCGGGCGCGCTGCTTGTGAAAAAGTCTCGAGAAATAGAAATCCTCCCAAGTGATGCACTGCTCGCAAATGATGTAACAACATGATCTTGATCAAAGCGTAATGGTATATACTCACATGCGCTGGCACAACGACCGTCTTCTTTTGCACAATCACCATCCTCTCTATGTTGCGATATATGAAGTACGGAATATTCATCATACGTACCCTTGTAAAAATGCATCAACAAACGAATATGGTACGCAAAGAGACGGGCATCATCTGCCCTCACAACTAAAATCTTTTGAATGATGAGTTTCATCGGCGGTGCAAACTCATCCCTCGGAATATGAATGGAAAAACTGCTGCCCAAGTACCTCATATATCCAGTTTTAATGTATGGCTCATAGTGGAATTTCTCTAAATGCGACGTTTGTTCCATTTCACCTTCCATGTTTGGTATGCAGTGGTTTGAGCAATAGTCGAGGGTGACAAAATGAAATCAACCCAGCGAAGATTGCCGACCCATCCGTAAATGTAGAACAAACGGACGAGCCAATTCACGATGAGCGGGTTTGTGCAATCATCTCACAAAATCGGGAAACATGACAAATACCGAAAACAATCCATTGCTAGTGGACATGCACACGCTTCGAGCCAAAAAGTAGGCTCTCTATACCGATAATTACCACCTTTGACAACTCTATGAGACCCAGTGGCACATTACCTTCGGTCGTGGAATCAACTACTTTGACTCTTGCTCATACTGCCCGTGTTTGTCTCGACGTAGCTTTGAACAAAATATTGGCAATATGTATGCGGTATAAATGCGGTGAAAACGAGTTATAATGTATGTTTCAACACCATAGAGATATCCCCCTTGTCTCGAAAGTACCATAAGAAACAAACGATGATACTTTGACTCTATTTTGGGTGGATTGAGATAAAAACACGGTCTCTGTTTTAATTGCAAGTGAAATTTGACAAATGGTAAGCGGCGGCCTTTAGAATATTGGATAAACTTTGTCAAAGGGAACAATGAATCATAAGGCTTGTGTTTGTCAATGGGCGATGAACAATGAGTATAGACGTGTTTATCGATGAAATGATGAGACGCAACATGACAATGATCACCATGAAACAAAAGCCATAGGTGGTAAAACAATGATGATGACAACGGTGGTATAACGAGTGTAAAAGGCGGTGGGGCTTTGACAATACATGCAAAGGTAGATATATCAATGATATAAAGTGGGAAAATACTCATGAAACCATCCATATATATTTAAAAATACTGAGGAACAAATGCGCAACGAATGTAGGTTTTTACTCTTCCATTCAAATGTTTAAAGTCTTGAAGATACACCAACACATTAAAATATATTGAGCAATAGTTTAGAATTTGTTTGAAGGCAGGCGGAGATGATTTAAATCGGCGGGCGCCCAACGCAACTTTCGAATTTCTGTTAGCAAGTGGGTCGCATGCGATCAAGTGGAACGCTTTGCCAAGTGGGTCGCATGTTATAATTTTATTTGGAGAAAACGCCCCGGTGGGTCGCATTTGCCAAGTGGGTCGCTTTTTCCCAAGTGGGTCTGCGACCTCAAACCTATTTGTCAACAATTCTCCAAAACACGATTTCAGCCTCCAAACTCCAGTTTTTGACTTCTATCTTTGCGGATCTTTGCAAATATGAACTTGTTTTCCATTTTATACATGATGATATCTTTCACAATTGAATTTGATTAAATCTATTTGATAACCCACATTCTGATGTTTTTACATTTTCATTTGGCTTTTTAATACAATATCTCTTTTGGCTTTTTTACGAGTTTTGAATTGATGATTTTTTTGTTGTCTCTTGCGGGGTATGGCTCTGGCTTAGGAAAATATCATAGGTACGCATTGAAACTTTTTCTTGATGAAATGAATACAATTTATTACAAAAAATAGAATTGAACAATTTCTAGTTCCAAAACGAGAGTTTTGGACTAGAAATGTTTTCAAATACTTATGATAAAAATGTAAATCAAAACTTGCGGAACCATCCTCATCTGCCGGCCTTTATGACATGTATGCAAATGACTCAAAAAACCTAGACTCTAGGACTAAAGACACTTATTGACATTTAATGACCATAGATGAAATGATGATGATTTTGAGTGATTTTTTTGGAAATTTTTTTAAATAGCCTGGTGTAAGCATGAGGAAACATGGAACAGACCCCCTCGTCGGTCGATAGCTCCTAGCGAAATGCAACGAAGTGGAACAAGCGAGACACCTAAGAATGAATATGCAAAAAATGAAATGATCACGACGGAGGGCTGTAGGCCAGAGCCTCTAACAAGTTCATCGCCCTGTGAGAGCCTAATCTTGTTGGTGTAGAAGAAGGATGGGACTTGGAGACTCTGTATTGACTATCACATGCTGAACAAGATCACTGACTGGAATAGGTACCTGATCCCACTGATTGATGACCTTCTGGATCAACTCAAAGGGGAAAAATATTTCAGCAAGATCGACTTGAAGTCGAGGTATCACTAGGTACTAATCGAGCCCTCTGACATGTGGAAGATTGCCTTCAAATCCAAGGAGGGCCTTTTCGAATGGCTGGTCATTCATTTCGAGTTGATGAATGCTCCCAAAATCTTCATGAGGCTGATGGATGAAATCTTGCGGCCATTCACCAAATCGTTTGTAGTAGTGTACTTGGATGGCATCCTGATCTTCAACTAGACTTGGGAAGGGCACCTCTACCACATCCGACAAGTCCTCCAAATACTATGGCAACACAAGTTGTGTGCCAATTTGGAGAAGTGAACTTTTGGCATGACCCAGGCTCAATATGTAGGATACATTATTGATGAAAATGAGGTGCATGTGAATCCAACCAAGATCCAAGTAATTTGGGATTGGATGGCCACAACCACTCTAACAGGGCTTCGCATCTTTCTGGGTCTTGCTAATTTCTACTGCAAGTTCGTGTTGGGATTCTCTCATATCACTTGGCCCTTGAGTCAAGTGACCAAGGGAGGAGAAAAAGAAAAATTATTTTGGTCAGGATCTCAATAGAAGGCGTTCATAGAATTGAAACATCGCCTCTGCTCTACCCCAATGCTCATATTACCAGACTTGCAACAACCATTTGAGATTGAGACAGATGCCTTTGACTATGCTATTGGGGCAGTTCTTACTTAACAAGGGCATCCAATGGTATATCACAGTGAGACACTATCTGACACAGTATGCAAGTATCCCACTTATGAAATCCTGACAATGAAAGCATCAAATTTCGGGGAAGGAAACGATCATCTACACAGACCATGGACCCCTGCAGTTCATACCGACACAAGGGAAGTTGCAGAATTATCTCCATCATAAGTGGTCCACATATCCGCAGCAATTTCAATTTAACATCAAGTACAAGAAGGGAAACACCAATAATGTTGCAGACTACCTCTTCTAACCACCGATCATGGTGCTAACCATCGTTCTCAACTCTTGTGGGCACGCAAATTCTTATTGTTCGCTTCCCTACAGGAGTGATCTAGAATTTGGCCAAACATACAAGACACTCTTGGAGGGTACGTGAGTTCCAAATTTTCACCTGCAAGATGCACTACTATGCCACCTGGGACACCTTTGTGTTCCTTCAATCAAGCATGCCAAGATGATTTGGGAAGAACACTACAATTGAGTCGCTGGCCCTTTTGGGTGGAGAAAAAACTGGCAGTAATGTAGAAGTATTTCTATTTTCCGAACCTTCAATGAGATGTTGGGAAGTACATGATATCCTGCACTTCTTGCGCCATTTCCAAACCGACCATCAAGAAGAAAGGCCTCTATACTCTACTACCTACTCCTATTCAACCTTGGCAATCCATATCCATGGATTACATGTCGGGCCTTCCTTCTACTAAGAATGGAAACAACCTTTTTTTCGTGGTCGTCAACAGATTCTTGAAGATGGCCATTTTTTCGGCCTGCAAGAAGAATATAACAGTAGAAGCCAGTTCTAAACTATTCTTTGAATGAGTGTGGGTGCACTTTGGCATCCCATAGTCTATCATCTCAAATCGGAACAGCAGGTTCCTCAAAAAATTTTGGTCTAGCCTCTGGGCAATGTTGGACACCAAGCTCACCAAGTCCACAAATTTCCATCCCCAAACTGATGGCCAAAGAAAGTTCGTCAACAGGATGATTGTACACTCCCTTCACATGTACAATTCAAAGCATTTATGCACATGAGATGAGAGCCTTCCCTATGTACAACACAGTTATAAATAAGCTCTCCACAACTCAACCGACCATAGCCCCTTTCAGGTGGGCCTGGGGTTCCAGCCATTATGTCCCATTTACTTAGCCATGCCATTTGCAGCTACTCAGGCCGATTCGGCTCATGTCCAGTTTGAAGCTGGCAAAGTGAAAAAATTCATTGAGCACATTCAACACATCCGCCAACAATTTGATGACATATTGGATAGAGCCAATGCTAAGGACAAGCAATGACCTGATCAACATTGGGTGCCACACAAATTCTAGGTGGGCGACAAAGTGTGGCTACATTTGCAGAAGGAGCGCATTAGTGGACCCCACTGCAAGCTTTTCCCACTCCAATATGGTTCGTAAACCATAACCAAGGTTATAGGGAACAATTCCTTCGATCTCATTATTCCACCATTCCTTTGTTTGCATCCAGTATTCAATGTGGACCACCTTCGACCCTACTTCCAACCTCTCAGGACACCTCTGACATTGCAGAACAACCCACACCAACAGAGTCAAACCCAAATTGCATGGAACATTCCACCAAATATTGTATCATGGACATGCAAATCATTAACACTCACCTGTAGAAGATCCAACCGTATCGGGTTGTCAAATCTGACCAACTCCTGCACCAAGGCAAGTAGTTCACCAAGGACCAAGTTCAGCATAAGTTTCCTCATCTCATGGTGGAACTCAACGCAATGGGGATCATTGCTTCCTAAGGAGGGAGGAATGATCGAGGTGGATATTGGTGGCCACCTGCCTATTCCACTTGGGGCCACACCATTGTCTCTTTCAGTTTTTCAGTTTCCTTAATTATAGCACAGTTTACTATTTTTAGCAACTTTTCTGGTCCTAAACTTCGAGAGACGTTTTGAGGCCCTAAACAACGTTTTTTGGGAAAACCATGGGCAACATGGGTGGTTTACCATTGTTTTTCACTCAAAATTTGTATTCCTTCGATAGGTATTTCTAACAAGGTATGGTACACATCAAATAGTGATCATATGCCAAAGTTACGCCTTCAGGAAGTTGATGTAGAAATTTAACCAAACGGGGCCCATAGTTTTGGCACTTCATTTCCTAGGGTTAGGTTTTTGGATTTTTATGGTTTACTATTTTTTCAAAATAATAAATAGGCACTCTAGCCTCATGATAACATAGTTCATAGTCTTGTAGCCACCACATATCTTCTCAGAGATAAGCTACCAGCGCCCTACCTAGTTTATTTCCATTCTGTCTATAAACAGACTTCAGTTCTTTGATATTAACGAAATCAAGTGTTATTTCTACTGAATTTTTGTATTTATGGTTATATGTGTATTTTTTGTTGAAAATGCAACAAGATGATGGAGCTTAGTGAAATGAAGTCGCCTTCACTAAGTGGGCCCGCAGGCTATTTTTGGCGCAAAGTATATTTTTAGACTATGTCTATTTTTAGACATATGGATCATGGTCTGTAAGGTTGCGGGATTCTATTTATGGATGATTGGTCGAGTTGGTAAAAATAGATGGACCTCTATTTTCAGACATTGGGCGGTTTCTATTTTTAGACTGTCGAGCTAAAAATAGAGCAGTCAAATATTATTAACCCTTAATAATATTTAGACTATAAACATTATCTTATCCTCTTGGAGCACTTCAGTTTGATGCTTGGATGTGGCACATGCAGCTGACAGAAGGAATTACGCTATTCCTAGGGGTTAGTTGAGCTATTGCATGGTTGACTACAGTTAGAACTCATGTGGCAGAGTTTGGTGGAGTTGATGAGACAGTTGGTGGAGTTGTGTTCTGTTTAACTTAGTTGAACTAATTGTATTTAGTCTAACTGAAAAATACACTAGTGATGAGTGGTGTGAATTAATTATTAATTAATTCACTAATTATTAACTCATAAATCAACTAAGAACACATCAGTTAACTGCAATGCATGGACAGTTCAGTGGAGACCAGTGTTAGAGGTGGGTGAAAGGGTGAGTCTACTATCAGTTGTGACTATTGGCTGTGCATGAGATTTGCACACACATTGATGGAGATTGCCAATGAGGATTGCGTAGTTGGAGCTAGTGGGATTCAAACTTGGATCTCATCATTAATCAACTTGGATTGCGCAGTAGAGGCAAGCAGACTTGTGGAGGAGATTTGAACCTGTGACTTGTTCATCTTCATAACTAGTTTTGTGTGTAGCATTGAGATAGTGCTGAGAGCTATGAGAGCTTTGTGCTATGTATTGTTACATGTTCTCTATCATTATAATATACAGATAGTTGGGGGTTTTCAGCTATTGCTTTCCCCATTACATCATGTGTTGATATGTGTGCTTGATTATGTTTTAATGAGCGCATGCGACTGCTTTCTATTTCCGCATATTGATGATCAATTGTAGAAGAGGTTATGTATTATGCATGAAGCATAAATAGTGTGTAATCAGGATAATCTTGGTGAATAATTCAGCTATTATTCAAATTTCTACATGGTATCAGAGGGAAGAATTGATCATCAGGATCTATTACAGTGATTACAATTTATTTCAGTAGACAGAGTCTGTAACGAGCCAGGTAGCCTCTGGATCCATCCTTTCTATGAAAGGTGATATATCCAGTAAATGCCCCTACAGTCGATCTCTGTGCTAGAAATACTTTTTTCTCACAGATCCAGAAGCAGTTGAGTTTTGAGCTTGGAATTCGAATTTTGCAGCAGTTTGTTTTCTTGGTGCCGGAGTTGAAATGTCTTTCAACGGTTTGCGACTGGAATATGCCCTTGAGGGCAGTTCGAATTATGTTGCATGGAAGGATAGAATGGAGGCAGTATTAGATGATAACGGGCTGAAGGAGTTCATACATGCTGAGATCCCAAAGCCTACTGATGCTGCTCAAGTTGAAGCTTGGCAAAAGAAGATGGCGAAATGTCGAAGGATTCTGTTGGAGGGCGTGAAGGATCACATTGTGTCCAGCCTGCATGGAAAGGCTTCTCCATAATTGATGTGGAAAGCGTTGAAATATCTATTCCAGAGCAAGAGCGACCAGAGGAAGTTGGCGCTCAAGGATAAACTCAGAAACATTAAGATGGAGAAAGGCGATAGTATCGCCAAGTACCTCACGAAGTTCACTCAATGCAGAGATGAGCTATGAAGTGTGGGGGTGACTGTTGATGATGAGGACTTGGTGGACCTGGCTCTCCTTGGTCTTCCGAAGAGTTGGCATTTCTATCAGGATTCTGTCAATGGTCGGGAGAAGTTGCCGGGATGGGAGCGACTTTGGTCGGATCTCATGCAAGAGGAGATAAGGCGGACTACCAGTGATGGATCTTCATCAAAGGCATCTGATGAAGAAAATTGCGCTTTGGCTACCAAGACAAAGAAGGGAAAGAGCAAGAAAGCTTCTCATTCTGGTGCTAAAGGCAAGAAGTAAGACATGTCCAAGGTGAAGTGCTTTCACTGTCACCAACACGGACATTATGCCACAAATTGTCCGCAGAAGAAGAAAAATAAGCATGCTGTTGGATCTGCAGCGGGAGAGGCCTTAGCCTCCCAGTTTGAGCTGGATTTTTCACTGATCGCATGCTTGGTCTCAAGTGTGATGGGATCAATTTGGTTCTTGGACAGTGGTGCGTATTTTCACATGACTGGAGATTGAGATCTGTTTTCAGATCTGGATGAGAAAGATCTTGGAGTGCACATCGAGATGGGCGATGAGGGTAGATACAGTGCGACCGGTATCGGTACCATTTCCTTTGAGAGGGAGTCTGGTAAAACCTTCGTATTGAAGGAAGTGATGCATGTTCCAGGATTGAAGAAGAATCTGATCTCTATGGCGATGTTGGAAGACAAGGGGTATGATGTGGTCTTTAGCGAGGGAAAGGCTTTCCTGTGCAGTAAGACAACTGGAGAAACCCGGAAGATAGGGGTTCGAATCAAGAACCTTTATCAGTTGCAAGTAGATGGCTACGCAGCAATGGCATGCAAGGCGAAAGGAGTGGTGAGCCGGGATGATGGCGAGCTGTGGCACCGGAGATTGGGCCACCTTCACCATGGAGCTTTGAAGATACTGCAACAGATTTCTACTGGGCTTCCTAAGGGCACTCTTGCGCAGTCAGATCAGTGTAAGGGGTGTACCTTGGGAAAATTTGTGAAAGCCACCTTTCACGATAAGGATAGTCGCGCCACGACGATCCTTGAGAGAATCCACACAGATGTGTGTGGACCATTCTCAGTAGCTTCGACAACAAAGCACAAGTACTATGTAATCTTTGTTGATGATTTCTCTTGGAAGTGCTGGATCTTCTTCATGCAGAAGAAGAGCGAGACATACTCAAAGTTCTGTGAGTTCAAGGCGTTGGTTGAGAAGGAATCGGGGAAGCATGTGAAGGCTCTTAGGAGCGACAATGGTGGTGAATTCATCTCTGCTGAATTCAAGGACTTTTGCAGCGCAGAATGGATTCGGAGAGAGCTCATCGCACCCCATAACCCACAGCAGAACGGGGTTGCTGAGCGGAAGAATAGAACGATCGTGGGTGCTGCACGGGCGATGTTGCATGATCAGGGCCTACCCCTTCACTTGTGGGTGGAGGCATGCAATACTGCAGTATATGTGCAGAACTGTTGTCCTCACAAGATACTTGGCATGAGTACACCAGAGGAGGCGTTTTCTGGTAAGAGACCTGATATTTCCCATTTGAGGATTTTTGGTTCACCTGCCTACATGCATGTGACGAAGGATGCCAGAAAGAAGCTGGATCCGACCGCAGAGGTTGGGATATTTTTGGGGTACACTGATACGCCCCACAACTATCGTGTGTATTTACCAGACAGTCGCAAGACTGTTGTGCGACGGGATCTCAAATTTTAGGAGGAGAAAGCCATGCAGTGTTCGCTTGAAAGGGAGCCACACTTGCATGCAGATGAGGAGCTATTAGTTCCTAAGGATGAGCTTCAGGATGTGGATCAGCCACATGAGGAAGTTCATGGAGTGGAAGGGACCTCTCATGCAGCACCAACCATCAGAGGGCGCAAGCGCACTCCAGAAGCTGAGCGACTGGCTCAAGATGCAAAGAAGGTTGTAGGACCACCTATAGCATAGTGCAGACAGAGACAGTCACCGGACCGGTACACTGGATACATGGCTCTTGTGAGAAAATGTGTCGTGACAGAGCCATCCTCTTTCGAGGAAGCTGTGGAGGACCCCGCATGGGTAGATGCCATGGTGGAAGAGTATGATTCGATTGTCAGAAACAGTGCATGGGATATTGTCCCACAATCGGAGGGGAAATCAGTGGTGGGTTCGTGATGGATCTACAAAGTGAAGCAGGCGGCTGACGGGAGTGTAGAGAAGTACAAGGCAAGATTTGTTGCCCGTGGCTTCTCACATATCGAGGGGATCGATTATGAGGAGACCTTTGCACCTGTCGCAAGGTACTCTTCCATACGGACAATCCTAGCTCTCTCAGCGCAGATGGGGTGGCACATCCATCAGATGGATGTGAAGACTGCGTTCCTGAACGGAGTCATTGAGGAGGAGGTGTACATAGAGCAGCCCGAAGGTTTCGAGATCTTCAGCAGTGAGTCGCATGTGTGCAGACTCAAGAGAGCACTGTATGGGTTGAAAAAAGCACCTCGTGCTTGGTACACACGGATAGACAGTTATTTCACCGGACTTGGATTCTCCAAGAGTGAGGCGGATCCGAACCTATACCAGATTGTGGTGGAGGGTAAGTTGCTGATCATTGTACTTTATGTAGATGATTTGATTTTGACAGGTGATGAGTTGTTGATACTCTCATGCAAGGAGGATCTTGCAAAAGAGTTTGAGATGAAGGACTTGGGCCTCCTTCATTATTTCCTGGGATTGGAAATTTGGCAGCGCAGTGATGGATTGTTTGTTTCTCGGGGTAAGTATGCCCGGGAGATACTGGAGAAGTTCAACATGCATGGCTGCAAGCCTATTGATACTCCTCTTCCTGGTGGTTGGAGGAAGGAGGATGCTACTTCAGCGGAGGTAGTGGATGCCACTGTTTATCGACAGTTGGTGGGGTCGCTTATGTATTTGGTCAATACACGACCCGATATATGCTATGCTGTTAACCAACTTTCGCAAGCTATGGTTAAGCCTACCAAGCTCTTCTGGAAGGCAGGCAAGCATGTATTGTGTTATCTTAGAGGCACATCGGGATATGGTCTGTGGTACAGACAGGAGGATGAGGTGAAGCTATGTGGCTTCACGGATGCAGATTGGGCAGGGAGCCCAACGGACCGAAAGAGCACATCTGGAGGGATCTTCAGTATCGGGTCGACAGCAGTTTCCTGGTACAGCAGGAAGCAGAGATCCGTGGCACTCAGTTCCGCGGAGGCCGAGTATATGGCAGCAAGCTTGGCTGCATGCGAGGCTATTTGGATGAGGAAGATTCTGGTCGGGTTGTTCGGGTCGCATTTGGAGCCTACTGTGATTTATTGTGATAACCAGAGTTGCATTAAAATCTCGGCTAATCCAGTATTTCATGATAGATCCAAACACATCGACATCAGGTACCATCATATCAGAGATTGTGTGCAGCGGAGAATCATGTTACTTTCATATATTCCCACGAAGGATCAGGATGCCGACATCTTGATGAAGGCGCTCACCAGGAGCAAATTCGAATTCCACAGAGGCAGGATAGGGGTTGCAGATAATCCATATCTTGTTGAGAGGGAGTGTTGAAAATGCAACAAGATGATGGAGCTTAGTGAAATGAAGTCGCCTTCACTAAGTGGGCCCGCAGGCTATTTTTGGCGCAAAGTCTATTTTTAGACTATGTTTATTTTTAGACATATGGATCATGGTCTATGAGTTGCAGGATGATATTTATGGATGATTGGTCGAGTTGGTAAAAATATATGGACCTCTATTTTTAGACATTGGGCGGTTTCTATTTTTAGACTGCCGGGCTAAAAATAGAACAGTCAAATATTATTAACGCTTAATAATATTTAGACTATAAACATTATCTTATCCTCTTGGAGCACTTGAGTTTGATGCTTGGATGTGGCACATGCAGCTGACAGAAGGAAATACGCTTTTCCTAAGGGTTAGTTGAGCTATTGCATGGTTGACTTCAGTTAGAACTCATGTGGCAAAGTTTGGTGGAGTTGATGAGACAGTTGGTGGAGTTGTGTTCGGTTTAACTTAGTTGAACTAGTTGTATTTAGTCTAAATGAAAAATACACTAGTGATGAGTGGTGTGAATTAATTATTAATTAATTCACTAATTATCAACTCATAAATCAACTAAAGAACACATCAGTTAACTGCAATGCATGGACAGTTCAGTGGAGACCAGTGTTAGAGGTGGGTGAAAGGGTGAGTCTACTATCAGTTGTGACTATTGGCTGTGCATGAGATTTGCACACACATTTATGGAGATTTCCAATGAGGATTGCGTAGTTGGAGCTAGTGGGATTCAAAATTGGATCTCATCATTAATCAACTTGGATTGCGCAGTAGAGGCAGGCAGACTTGTGGAGGAGATTTGAACCTGTGACTTGTTCATCTTCATAACTAGTTTTGTGTGTAGCATTGAGATAGTGCTGAGAGCTGTGAGAGCTTTGTGATATGTATTGTTACATTTTCTCTATCATTATAATATACAGATAGTTGGGGGTTTTCAGCTATTTCTTTCCCCATTACATCATGTGTTGATATGTGTGCTTGATTATGTTTTAATGAGCGCATGCGACTGCTTTCTATTTTCGCATATTGATGATCAATTGTAGAAGAGGTTATGTATTATGCATGAAGCTTAAATAGTGTGTAATCAGGATAATCTCGGTGAATAATTCAGCTATTATTCAAATTTCTACATTTTTTTGCATTCCTGCATAAATCAAAATCAACAACTCAAGTTGTTTTAGGTCTCGAGAGAATTTTCTCCAACCTGCAACCATAGTGAACTCAGAACTAATAAGAAAAACAAGTGGGAAACCCACTACACCATGGTTATCTAGGAAATAGAAAGGAAAGGTTAAAACCACTTTCAATCTAGGAAAATTTCCATGCCAATGAGAACACATAACTAAATAATCACATGCATATACTATGCATCAAAAAACATACAAGGAAATCACACATGTAATCTGTTACGAGCAAATCAATCTAGTTGTAGTTGTTGATCCAATTATCTCCTTACACTTCCTTTCTTTACTTTTCTTTCGCTTTGTTTCCTTGTGTATATTATTCCAAATCCAAAAGAATACTAGAGTGCTCTAAGAATACTCTAAGTGTGAAAGAGTATGAGATAATGAAATATTAAAAGGAGTGAGCCAAAACTTAACTGACCAAAAGTTGTGAATTGTTTCTCTCGTGCCTTTTTATTATTGATGTTTCCTTTTTTATTCATTTTCTCTCAGGTCACTATATTACTAATGTAGTCCCCTATTGTTGTTAGTGTAGCCCCCTTATTGTTATTTTTGTACCCTTGTAGTCCCCACATTTTTATTATCGTTCCCCATAAAATCCAACTATTGTTATTTTTGTGCCCTTACATTATTATTGTTAGGTCGCCTAGGATTATATTGTGACCCCATGGACCCCTATATATAGAAATGAGGATTTTTTCATTTGTATCATCCAATAATTTTTCATTTATGTAATGTCAAGGAGGTTTCCCCCTCAATGTGGCTTATTTATAAGGCGTTGATCTCTCTTTTCTTCTATTTTTGGATTTGGTTGCATAAAATTTGGTATGAGAGCTTTGGATTCTAGGGTTTCACTCCTTCAAACGTGGTCATCATCACATTTTCTCTATAATTTTTTTTCTACAATGTTTCAGAAGCTAAAAAAAAAAAATTGCAAAGAAATCCTAAGGAACGTTCTATAAACCTTTCAAATCTTGGTTTGCAATATTTTTGGAGATATGCTATGTGGAAGTTAGGGTTTTTGTAGGCTCCCGAATTTCATCTCAAAGAGTTTACCTTGTTAAGATCATCATAACTCTCTCTCTCAGCATCAGATTGGAATTCTGTAAAAAGTGGTCCAAATAAAACATATTGTAGTTTCTTGTGTATCAATTTTAGAGCTTAATGAGGAAATAGTGACACGTGGAACACCTTACAAGTTCTCTCTACTGAAAAAGTTCATAATTAGGTCATTGCGGGAGATTGGGAATAAATTTTCCTTGAAGAATCTAAATCAGGTCAAATTTGTGGCATTAGAAAGAAGATTTAGAGGGCTACTAAAGAACCAAAGATAAAAATTTTGGGATCCAAAATTATATACATATATCACTTTCAATATCGAGCTCCTGAAAAACAAGAAAAAGGTGTGATTATTTTCTTTCAAATTTCATAATTCTTGTTTCAAAAATTAGTTTGGAGTGATTCCAAGGGCATATTGAAGAATAGATATCAGTATTGGGTTCTAAAATGGCCCCTAAAAATAATTCAACACCTATCAAGCCCTAAAAAGGCTCTACTATGAATCATGAAGAGGAAGAAGTGCGACATGATATATCAAAATTAGAATACCAAGTGCACCAAATTTGGCTCTCGCAAAGAGTAACAATAAATGAAATGGAAGTTTTGAGGAAAGGCTTGGAAGCTAAGATGGAATGTTTGAAGAAAGGCGTGGAAGCTAATATGGATGGTTTGAAGAATGACATGGAAGGCATGGAAGGTAATATGGATGGCATCAAAGCTAATATGGATGACATGGAATCTAAGTTTGATGAAAAAATGAAAGACAACATGGAAGACATGAAGAATGATCTAAAAGCAAACATGGAAGGTTTGAAGGAAGGTTTGAAATTTTTGATACAAGAAATGATTCCTAATGGCAAAAAGGCAATAGAGGAAACTCACAATGAGAGAAAAATAAATGTTAATCGTGATTTCATAAACTCTAATATTGACTTGAAGACCCACCACATTCCAAATATCGATATGAGGAAGTTTGAGGGCAAGGATCCCATAACATGGATACTACATATGGAGAAATATTTTGATCCCCATAATGTGCAAAACACAAAAGGTACGCATTTCAACTTTATATTTAGAACAAAATAAATTTGTATGGTATTAATGGATTTGATCTCATAAAAGCATTGTCACTTGGTCAATTTTTATGGAGGAAATGATAGCGCATTATGAGGATACAAAGAGAAACACCATCTTTAGCCAGTTGATAAATCTCAAACAAAAGGGTTCAATGGTGGAGCACATTAAGAACTTCCAAAAATTTAATATAAGGATAACTGATATTCCATAGGAACACATGATTGATGTATTCATAGGGACTTTAAGGGATAACATCCAACATGAGGTTTGCCTATGGGAACGTGATTCATTGGAGAAGCCATTCAAGTTGGAAAGAAAAATTGAAATTAAAATTATGGTGACAAGGAAGCCTACCACTCACATCTATACATATGGAAGTGTGGATACTCCTATAATTCCACAACCTACAAGGTTGACACCACAAAAATTGCAAGAAAAAAGAGAAAAATTATTTTCTATAGTCGTGATAGAAAATACTCTAATGGTCATAAGTGTGATGCTAAGAAATTATTTTACATATATTGTGAATAGGAGGAATAAAATGAACAAGAAACTTCAAAATAAGAGGATATACACCAGGAAATAATCCTCGAGAAAGAAGAAATGAGTTTGACCATATCCTGTAATGCATTGGCAGGAATTACCACTCCTCAAACTCTCAAGATAGAAGGACATATCAAGAAAAAACATGTAATAGTGTTGATTGATTCAAGTAGTACCCATAATTTTATTCATTGTAAGATGGCCAAAGAATTGAATTGCTTCTTACACCCAGCACCAGAGTGTCAAGTGACGGTTGCGAATGGAGGAATTATAAATTTCTCTAGAAAATGCCATAATATCGGGCTAACTATGCGGGAATATGTATTGAATAGTTCAATGATTTTCATTCCAATGGGAGGTGTTGATGTTGTACTAGGAGTACCATGGTTACAATATTTGGGGACAATAGCTTTTAATTTTCAAGAACTTTGGTTGATTGTTTTTTTTTTAAGGAAAGGAAATTGAATTACGAGGTATCACAGGGAATCTAGGAAAGATAATAAGCTCTAATGTCATGACAAAGCTTCTGAAGAAATAAAAACAAGGCGTAATTGCACAATTATGCTCACTAGAAGTTCCAACATCAAAATCATTTATTTCTCCATATCTCCAAAAAGTCTTGGACAATCATTCCAAGATGTTTTAAACTCCTGAAGGACTCCCACCTATTCGTGATCATGATCATGATATTCATTCGATTCCAGGAAGTGTTCCTCCAAACATCAGGCCTTACAGATATCCTTATGTCCAAAAAAGTGAAATTAAACTTATGATTGCAGAAATTCTAGAGGCTGGTATAATTCAACCTAGTCAAACTTCTTTCTCTGCTCTAGTAGTATTGGTGCACAAGAAGGATGGATCATGGCACATTTATCTGGATTATAGGGAGCTAAATAATATCACTATGAAAGATAATTTTTCCATTTCTGTGATTGATGAATTATTGCATGAATTACATGGAGAAATTTATTTTACCAAGTTGGATCTTCATTCAGGATATCATCAAATTATAATGAAGACTGAAGATATTTTGAAAACAACATTTTGAACTCATGAGGGTCATTATGAATTTTTGGTCATGCCTTTGGGCCTCAACAATACACCTTCTACATTTCAAGGGTTGATGAATTCCATTTTCAAACCCTTCCTTAAAAAATTTGTGTTAGTATTTCTTGATGATATACTAATCTACAACGGGTCTTGGAAGGATCATGTTCAACATGTTAACATGGTGCCCAAACTATAGGAGGAGAAACAATTATATGCAAAAACCTCCAAATTTTTCTTTTGAGTACGAGATGTGGAATACCTCGGTCATATTGTATCTCAGGATGGTGTTAAGGTAGACCCTAACAAAATTGAAGCCATTAAGGAATGGAGAGTCCTCACAACCATAAAGGAATTGCGAGGATTTCTCATGTTAACAGGGTATTATCGCAAGTTTTTTAAGAAATGTGGAAGAATAATAGCACATCTAACAACATTATTGAAGAAATATGAATTTTCATGGACTCCTTAATCAACTAAGGCCTTTGAACATATTAAAGAGGAAATGTACTAAGCACCGGTCTTAGCTACACTTACTTCAAAAAAACCTTTATTTTTGAATGTGGTGCCTCAGGAAATGGAATTGGTGTTGTTTTAATGCAAGAAGGACAACCCATTTATTTTGAAAGTCGTCCAATCAAAGGAAAGTATTTACAAAAAGCTATATATGAGAAGGAAATTTTGGAAATACTACATGCACTAAAGAAATGGTGACCTTTCCTAATGGGAAAACATTTCAAGCTAAAAAATTATCATGATAGTCTTAAATACTTTTTGGAATAAATAATATCTTCAGAAGAGCAGTGAAAATGGGTCACACAGATGTTGGGTTATGACTTTGAAATCATCTACTAAAAAGGGGAGCTAAATGTTGTTGTGGATGCACTCTCAAGAAAGGATGAGGAGGTGGAAGCATTTATTTTTGGCATTTCTATTATCCAAACATATTGGATAAATGAAGCAAGGGATGAATGGAAAAATGAAAAAGAAGTGTGGACACTCATTCAAAAGTTGCAGCAAGATCCCAGTACATTTGATACATTTAGTTGGAAAAATTATTCCTTATGGTAAAAATATCACTTATATCTTTGTAAGAATTCCCAACTATAAAAAAAAATATATTCTTTTTCAATTGCACACCTCTCCCTTGGCGAGGGCACTCAAGGTTTTTTAAAACTTACCACAGGGTGAAGAATTATTTTTTTTTGGGATGGCCTTAAATTTGATATTCAAAAGTTTGCGGAAGAATGTGTTAGGTCCCTATATTACTAGCATAGTCCCTTATTTTTGTTAGTGTAACCCCTTTATTGTTATTATTGTACCCTTGTAACTCCCATATTGTTATTATTGTGCCCTTACATTATTATTGTTAGGTTGGCTAGGATTACATTGTGGCCCTATGGACTCCTATATATAGAAATGAGGTTTTGTAATTTGTATCATCCAAGAATTGTTCATTCATGTAATGTATTGGAGGTTGCCTCCTCGAAGTGGCTTATTTATAAGGCGTTGATATCTCTTTTCTTCTATTTTTGGAGTTGGTTTCACAACATTTGGTATCAGAGGTTTGGATTCTAGGGTTTCACTGCTGCAAACAGGTCATCGTGGAATTTTCGGTATAAATTTTTTTCTACGAAGGTTCAGAAGCTGAAATTTTGGGAGTGCGAATCTCAAATCCTGAGGAAAATCGTCACATAATTTCATAACTTGGTTCACAACATTTTTGGAGATATGATCTATGGAAGTTAGGGCTTTTTGCAGGCTCCTGAATTTAACCTAAACAAGTCATCGCGGAATTTGCGCTATAACTTTGGTTCTATGAAGGTTCCGAAGCTGAAATTTTGAGAGAGCGAAGCCGAAATATTGAGGAACATTGTCAAAACATTTTAGAGATTGGTTCGCAATATTTTCGGATATATGATCTGTGGAAGTTAGGTATTTTTCAGGCTCCCGAATTTCATCTCAAAGAGGATATCGTGGGAAAACCTTCATAACTCTCTCTCTGAGCATTAGATTAGAATGTTGTAAAAAGTGGACACAAGTAAACAGACTGTATTTTATTTTCTATCAATTTCAAAGCCAAAGGAGGAAACAATGATACGTGGAAATTCGTACAATTTCATAATACTGAACTAGTCCATAGTTGCGTCATTGTGGGAGATTAGACATAACTTTTCCTTGAAGAATCCAAATCAGGTCAGACCTATGGAATTCAAAAGAATATTCAGAGGGTGACTTCAGGTCCAAATTTCAAATATTGAAGATCTGAAATCATAGAGATAATTCAGTTTCAATATCGAGCTCCTCAAAATCAAGAAAAAGGTGTGTATTTTTTTTTCAAATTGCATAATTCTTGTTTGAAAAATCAGTTCTAGTTGATTCCAAAGGCCTATTGAGCATAGATATCAGTATTGGGTTCTAAAATTCCTCCTAAAAAGAATTCAACACCCATTAAGCCTTCATAAGTCTCTACTATGTCTCATGAAGACGAAGAAATGCAACATGAGATATCAAAAGTCCATGAGCAAGTGCACCAAATTTCGCTATCGCAAAGAGCAAAAAAAAATGAAATGGAAGTTGTGAAGAAAGGCATGGAAACTAAGACGGATGGTTTGAAGAAAGGTGTGGAAGCTAAGATTAATGGTTTGGAAGGTAAGATGGATGGCATGGAAGTTGGCATGGAAGCTAAGATGGATGACATGGAAGCTAAGATCGATGAAAAAATGGAAAACATGAAGAATGATCTAAAAGCAGACATGGAAGGTTTGACAAAGTTGATAAAACAAATGTTTCCTAATGGTGAAAAGATAGTAAAGGAAACTCATGATGAGAACAAAATAAATGCTAATCATGATTTCATAAACTCTAATGTTGGCGGGAAGAACCACCATATTCCAAAGATGGATATGAGGAAGTTTGATGGCAAGGATCCCGTAACATGGATACTATAGATGGAGCAATATTTTGATCTCAATAATGTGCAAAACACACAAAAGGTACGCATTGCAACTTTACATCTAGAACAAAATACATTTGTATGGTATCGATGGCTTTGCTCCCGTAAAAAATTGTCACTTGGTCAATTTTTATGGAGGAAATGATAGCACATTATGAGGATACAAAGAGCAACACCTTCTTTAGCCAATTGATAAATCTCAAACAAAAGGGTTTAGTGGGGGAGCACATTGAGGACTTCCAAAAATTGAATATAAGGGTAACTGATATTCCAGAGGAACACGGGATTGATCTCTTCATAGGTACTTTAAAGGATAACATCCAACATGAAGTTCGCATTTTGGAACCTGATTCATTGGAGAAGGCATTCAGGTTGGTAAGAAAAATCGAATGTAAAATTATGGCGACAAGGAAGCCTACCACTCACTTCTATAAAGAGGGAAGTGTTGCTACTCCTAGATTTCAACAACCTACAAGTTTGACACCACAAAAATTGGAAGAAAAAAGAGCACAAGGGATTTGTTACAATTTTGATAGCAAATACACTAAAGGTCATAAGTATGCTGAGAAGAAATTATTTTACATATATTGTGAAGAGAAAGAAGAAAATGAACAAAAAGAGGATATACACCAGGAACCAACTCTAGAAGAGGAAGAAATGAGTCCGACCATATTGTGTAATGCGTTGGTAGGAATTACCACTGCTCAAACTCTCAAGATAGAAGGACATATCAAGAAGAAAAAGGTAATAGTGTTTATTGATTCAGGTAGTATCCATAATTTTATTCATTGTAAGGTAGGCAAAGAATTGAATTGTTTCCTATACCCATCACTAGAATGTCAAGTGATGGTTGCAAATGGAGGAACTATAAATTGCTCTGGAAAATTCCATAATAGCAATATATCCATGGGGGAATATGTATTGAATAGTCCAATGCTTTCCATCCCAATGGCAGGTGCTGGTGTTGTACTAGGAGTACAATGGTTACAATCTTTGGGGACAATAGCTTTTAATTTTCAAGAACTTTTATTGAAAATTTTTTCGGAAAGAAAGAAAATTGAATTACGGGGTATCACAGGGAAGCCAGGAAAGATAATAAGCTCTAATCTCATGACAAAGCTTCTCAAGAAATAACAACGAGGCATAATTTCACAATTATGCTCACTAGAAGTACCAACATCAAAATAATCTATTTCTCCAGATATTCAAAGAGACTTGGACAATCATTCCAATGTGTTTGATACTCCCAAAGGACTCCCACCTATTCGTGATCATGATCATGCTATTCATTTGATTCCAAGCAGTGTTCCTCCAAACATCTGACCTTACAGATATCCTTATGTCCAAAAGAGTGAAATTGAACGTATGATTGCAGAAATGTTAGAGGTTGGTATAATTCAACCTAGTCAAAGTTCTTTCTCTGCTCCTATAGTATTGGTACACAAGAAGGATGGAACATGGCGCATGTGTCCCGATTATAGGGAACTCAATAAGCTCACCATTAAAGATAAATTTCCCATTCCTGTGATTGATGAATTATTGGATGAATTACATGGAGCAATTTATTTTACCAAGTCGGATCTTTGTTCAGGATATCATCAAATTAGAATGAAGAATGAAGATATTCCAAAAAAAAAATTTCGAACTCATGAGGGTCATTATGAATTTTTGGTCATGCCTTTTGGCCTTACCAATGCACCTTCTACATTTCAAGGGTTGATGAATTCCATTTTCAAACCCTTCCTTAGAAAATTTGTGCTAGTATTTTTTGATGATATACTAATCTATAGCAGGTCTTGGAAGGATCATGTTCAACATGTTAATATGGTGCTCAAACTATTGCAGGAGAAACAATTATATGAAAAAACATCCAAATGCTTCTTTAGAGTACAAGAGGTGGAATATATGGGTCATATTGTATCTCACAAGGGTGCTAAGGTAGACCCTAAAAAAATTAAAGCCATTAAGGAATCGAAATTTCCCACAACCATAAAGTAGTTACGAGGATTTCTCGGGTTAACAGGGTATTATCGCAAGTTTGTTAAGAATTATGGGAGAATAACAACACCTATAACAACATTATTGAAGAGAGATGCATTTTCATGGACTCCTGAAGCAACTAGGGCCTTTGAACATCTTAAAGAGGCAATGTGCTTAGCACCGGTCTTAGTTACGCCAGAATTCACAAAAACCTTTATTGTGGAATGTGATGCCTTAGGAAATGGAATTGGTGCTGTTTTAATGCAAGAAGGAAGACCCATTTCTTTTGAAATTTGTCCAATAAAAGGAAAGTATTTACATAAACCTATTTCTGAGAAGGAAATGTTAGCAATATTGCATGCACTAAAGAAATGGAGAACTTACCTAATGGGAAGACACTTCAAGGTAAAAACTGATCATGATAGTCTTAAACACTTTTTGGAACAAAGACTCTCTTCAGAAGAGAAGCAAAAATGGGTCACAAAGATGTTGGGTTATGACTTTGAAATAATCTACAAAAAAGGAAAGCTTAATGTTGTTGCAGATGCACTCTCAAGAAAGAATGAAGAGGTGGAAGCATTACTTTGTTCCATTTCTATTATCCAACCAGATTGGATAACCGAAGTAAGAGATGAATGGAAGAAGGACAAAGATGTATGGACACTCATTCAAAAGTTGCAGCAAGATCCTAGTACATCTGATACATTTAGTTGGAAAAATGATTCCTTAAGGTACAAAGATCGCTTATATCTTTGTAAGAATTCCCAACTAAAACAAAAGATTCTTCTGGAATTGCACACTTCTCCTTTAGGAGGACACTCAGGATTTTTAAAAACTTACCACATGGTGAAGAAAGAATTTTTTTGGGATGGCCTTAAATCTGATATTCGAAAGTTTGTGGTGAAATGTTTGGTTTGCCAGCAGAATAAAGTGGAAACAATTAAGACCCCAGGACTTCTACAACCTTTATCCATTCCAAGTCAACGTTGGGAGGAGATTTCAATGGATTTTATAACAGGTTTACCTAAGTCCGAAGGAAAGAGTGTCATCATGGTGGTAGTTGATAGAATTACCAAGTATGCACACTTTTGTGCATTATCTCATCCATTTAAAGCAAGTACAGTTGCTACTACATTTATGAACACAATTCAAAAGCTACACGGAAACCGAAGGGTTATTGTGAGCGAAAAAGATCCCATTTTTACTGGAAATTTTTGGACGGAGTTATTTTCTTGTTTGGGTACTCAATTAGCTCATAGCTCATCTTATCATCCTCAATCCGATGGTCAAACTGAGATAGTAAATAAATGTTTGGAAGGATATCTTCGTTGTTTTGTATCTGATAAACAAACACAATGGGTCAAGTGGTTACCTCTCGCTGAATGGTGGTATAACACTTCCTTCCATACTACATTGAAAATGACCATATTTATGGCACTTTATCGATATCATCCACCATCCATCATATCATCTTTAAGAGAAAATTCAAAGGTTCAAGCAGTGGAAGATCACATCAAGCATCAACAAGAAGTTCTCCAACTCTTAAAGGACAACCTGAATTTGGCACAAAATCGAATGAAAAAATAGGCAGATCAACATCGCAATGAGAGAATTTTTGATGTAGGAGTTTGGGTATTTTTACAGCTATAACCATACAAAAAAATGTCCCTCAAGCAAGCTAAGAAGGATAGTAAATTATTGCCAAAGTACTATGGTCCTTACAAGGTGTTGCAAAAGATTGGTACTATGGCATACAAATTGGAGCTTCCTGCTTCTTCACGAGTGCATCCAATTTTCCATGTTTCATGCTTAAAGAATGTTATCAGTGAAAATCTTCCAGTTCAAACAATATTTCCAGAACTTGATGAGGAAGGAAAAATCATATTGGAACCTGAAGCAGTCACGGAAACCAGAACTCGACAGCTATAGAATCGATCAATTTCAGAGTATCTCATCAGGTGGAAGAACTTACTCACTAAAGATTCTACATGGGAGGATGATAATTTTATACAGAAGCACCCAGAGCTACTCAAGTGTTGAGGACAACACTTTTTTGAAGGAGAGGGGCATGTTAGGTCCCTATATTACTAGTATAGTCCCTTATTGTTGTTAGTGTAACCCCCTTATTGTTATTATTATACCCTTGTAACCCCCATATTGCTATTATTATGCCCTTACATTATTATTTTTAGGTTGGCTAGGATTACATTGTGGCCCTATGGAATCCTATATATAGAAAGGAGGTTTTGTAATTTGTATCATCCAAGAATTGTTCATTCATGTAATGTATTGGAGGTTTCCCCATCGAAGTGGCTTATTTATAAGGCGTTGATATCTCTTTTCTTCTATTGTTGGAGCTGGTTTCACAACAGAATGTTTGGTTTTCCAACAAAATAAAGTTGAGACAATTAAGACCCCGGACCTGCTACAACCTTTATCCATTCCAAGTTAAAGTTGGGAATAGGTTTCAATGGATTTCATCCTAGTTTTACCGAAGTTTGAAGGAAAGAGTGTCATAATGGTGGTAGTTGATAGACTTACCAAGTATGCACACTTTTGTGCATTATCTCATCCATTTAAAGCAAGTATATTTGCTACTGAATTTATGGAAATAATTAAAAATCTACATGGAAACCCAAAAATTATTGTAAGTGACAAAGATCCCATTTTCACTGGAAATTTTTGGACGAAATTATTTTCTTGTTTTGGTACTCAACTAGCTCATAGCTCACCTTATCATCCTCAATCTGATGGGAAAGATGATATAGTGAACAAATTTTTGGAAGGATATCTTCGTCATTTTTATCTTATAAAAAAACACAATGGGTCAAGTGGTTACCTATCAATGAATGGTGGTACAACACTTTCTTCCATATTGCAGCAAAAATGACCCCATTTATGGAACTTTATGGATATCATCCATCGTCCCTCACATCATCTTGAACAGAAAATTCTAAGGTCAAGCGGTGGAAGATCACATCGAGCATCAACAACAAGTTCTCCAACTCTTGAATTATAACCCTAAATTTGGCACAAAATCAAATGAAACAACATGAAGATCAACATCACATCAAGAAAAGTTTTGATGTAGGAGATTGGCTATTTTTACGGCTACAACCATAAAAAAAATGGCCCTCAATCAAGTTGAGAAAGTTAATAAATTATCGCCAAATTACTATGGTCCTTACAAGGCATTGCAAATGATTGGTACTAGGGTATACAAATTGGAGCTTCCTGCTTCTTCTCAAGTGCACCTAGTTTCCAAGTTTCATGCTTAAAGCAGGTTATAGGTGACAAACTTCTAGTTCAAACAATATTTCCAGAACTTGATGAGGAAGGAAAAATAATATTGGAACGTGAAGCGGTCACGGAAACAAGAACTCGATAGCTACAAAATCGATCAATTTCAGAGTATCTCATCAAGTGGAAGAACTTACCCACTGAAGATTCCACATGGGAGGATGAGAATTTTATACAAAAACATCCAGAGCTAATAAAGCATTGAGAATAACACTTTTTTTAAAGAGAGCGGCATGTTAGGTCCCTATATTACTAGTGTAGTCCCTTATTGTTGTTAGTGTAGCCCCCTTATTGTTATTGTTGTACCCCTGTAGTCCCCATATTATTATTATTGTGCCCCAACAAAGCCCATTATTTTTATTTTTGTGTCGTTACATTATTATTTTTAGGTCAGATAGGATTATATTGTGACCCCATGGACTCCTATATATATAAAGGAGGTTTTTATGTTTGTATCATCCAAGAATTGTTCATTTATGTAATGTAAAGAAGGTTTCCCCCTCGAAGTGGATTATTTATAAGGAATTGATATCTCTTTTCTTCTATTATTGGAGCTGGTTTCATAACATTTTCCTTCATTTTTGCACAATTTTACCTTGAATGCAAATTTGTGTCTCTTCTCCTTCCTTTTCTCCTATTTTCCTTTATTTTCATAATTAAATTTGATTTATGGCATATTTTCCTTTTCCAATGACTTTTCCAATTTCCATATCCATTTATTAATCATAAGTGATCCCCACTATAATGTTTAACCAACATTCAACTTAGAATATGTATTGCATGACCTTGGTATTACTTTATTTACATGCAAAATCAACAAGGGGTCTTTATAGAATGAAATATAAGTGAACCGTTCCATATAAAAGTTGTATCTAAGCACATAAAAATAGATAAAATGTTTGATCTAGGCTCTTAAGTTAATTTTATCTAAAATAAAATGTTAAGAAGTTGGGTTTCAGAATGAGACCTCATCCAAAACCCTACCCTCTTGGTTGGGTATTCGCCAATCCAAAACTCAATGGAACTAAACAATGTAGGGTTAGGTTTTCCATTGCTTCCAATATGATATATGAGATTGATTTAGATGTTATCCGACTTGAGATTTATGGCATAGTCTTGGGAATCCCATACTTGTACGAAAGGAAGGGAGCATTTTTTAGGCATGAGAAAAAATACCATATTGGTAAAGATGGGGTGGAAGATATTGTGAGATATCATTGCATGAAGATCAATTCAACCATTTTCAATTTAGGATAGATGAAAATACTCATCAACTCCAATATAATTTTTTTTTCATGGATGTGAGGGAAAAGGATGTTGAAGCATATGATACTTTCAAAGATTGTAATACTTCTCGCAAGAAATAAATGTTTGACATTGTCTCTACCTATGATAAGATTTTTTAGAAACTAGCTGGTTTAACTCCTAAAAGGGAAATACAACATGAAATCCATATTTAGTAGGATTCCCTGTTGGAATGGGGTCTCCTAACAAGCTGTGAAACTGGTCCAATTTTGATACTTTTGATTATATTTAATTTAGCGTAGGGGTTTTGGGGCGGGTCAAAGCCCTGAAAGCATTGTAATGGGTGAAAGGGTAAACTAGGGGTCTGAAAACCATGGGTTGCATACCATAGGAAAGGCTAGGCTAGATTTTTATAAATAGAGATGCATTTTGTATTGTAAAAGATAGAGAATGATGAAAGATTGATGTGAATTGTTGGTTAAGCTATCTGTTTGGGTTTTGGGGAACAGACTCCTACTGGCTGTGTGCAGACCGTGTTGCTGTGTGTGCAGGTTGGGAAGGGAATTGTAAGGGATAATTGATGAATGAATTAATGGAAGGGATTAATGAAGTATTGAATCTATGAAGTACTGTTGTGTGAATTACTGATAATTGTTGTGTTATGTGTTTCTGTCTTTACACTGCGAAAGATCTGTGTATTGCATTCTTGGATCTAGATCTGTTATGATCTGTTTATATACTGCTATGTTGATGTTATAAAAAACATATAATTATAGATCTAGTGCATGTGGATGCGAACAGAAACCTTCTTGGTCATGTGTAGTATAAGGCGATCAGGGTAGTGCAGGACCAAACGCAGCTCTACTTGTCTTACCTATCCTTTCTCAGGGTGCGGAAACCTAGTTGCAGCACCCACCCATACTACTTTGGTTGAGACTTTGACCTGCGCAAGCAGGTCACTACTGAAAGGGCCAGTAGTATAGGGGTTTGTTGGCAAACCTTGCACACTGAACCTGGGTCAAGACCCCTCAAGCCAAAAAATGGTTCCATTGCCAGGACCAAAAGAAGTTTGAGAGAGGAATTAGGTAATGAGAAGAAAATACTGGAAGCCTAAAAGAAAAGAGATTGAAGACTGCTTCGAAAGATAGATCCAGGACTTCGCAGTAAAATAAAATCGCAATGAAAAGTTAACGGCGAAAAGGTGGAAAAATAGGTACGTCCTTACTGAAAGTTACGAAATATTCTTTGTGACCTTTGCGATCGAGCTCCAGGAGTGGCTGGCCAGACTGGTGGAATTCCATAAGTGTTGGAAGAATGAGCGAGTCACTCAGTGGACCCCAGAGCTGCTCGAACAGCTGGAAAAAACTGATAATACTATCACATGCATGGTGGATCACTAGGTGGACAATGTGCTGGGAGGATTTGTGACGGAATTTTCCATTGATCAGTTTGTATCATACTCTGAGGCCGAATGATGGTTCTTCAAGGGGTTTCAGGGAAATTTCTAAGGACGTTACCATTGCTAATCAAGAAACTACTATACGAAAAGAGCATTTTTTGTAGTCATACTGACTGAATGACCTCGAATCTAGACAAGAGTGCGACGCGCAGTGGGAAATACTATCGGACCAACCTTGACAGAGGGAGATCCACCTATAATCTATCACAAGAACTAGTTGCACAGGACACCCCAGCTACAGCGCCTCCTAGGCCACACAAAGGTAAGAATTCACCTATACCGCCACCTCCCTTAGACAATGATATGGTTGTGCACCTAAAACTACCCACCTTTAAGGGGGTAGGAGACGAGGATATGGATCGGTTCTAGTTCATTGTAGATTCTATTTGGACTGCGCAGAATTTGGCGAGCGATATGGTAAAGAGGGCACAGCTGTCATTAGCATTCGAGGACAGAGCCTTGGACTGGTATATGCGATACATTGCCCATAATGGGAGCGCATCCATTCAGGATGTCAAAGACGCTTTGAAGAAACAGTTCCGAAAGCCGAAAACTTACTCCTAGCTGGTAGCAAAAGTAAAGGACTTTAAACAAGGTGTGTCTGAATCAGTATGGGATGCTGATCAGTGATTGAAGAAGGAAATTAGGGAAGGAGGATTCGAGTATGATGAAAGATAGCATACGGAATGGTTCATCGCTATGTTGTTAACCTCACTGCGCATGCGGAAGTAGGTCATCAAACCTTTAGTCACAATTGTAACCTCTACAACACCCTCCAAAAAAATACAAAAAAATAAAAACACACACTTCAAAATTTTTGGAGCCCCTTTTGAAACTAAAAGAAAAAGCTAAGTTGAAGTTCATAAGGGCAAGTCGCTAAGTCGCAATCCATCCTATGAAACAATTGCGACCCTGCGACTGTGCGACGCGACCCTAAGGTTGCCCGAGGTCGCAAGGTCGCATGGTCACGGAAATTAAAGTTGTGATACATCGACCTATGTGACCCCCGTGACCTTAAGGTCGCTAGGTCGCATGAGTCGCAAGATCGCAAAGATAAGTAATTAAAAATTGCGACTCAGCAGGCTGCGACCTAGCGACCGGGGTCGCGGTCGCACTCTACCAACTTGCGACCTCATTAAGTGCTCGCACGGTGCCGCGACCTTTTTTTTTGTTTTTAAAGAGACGGATCGCTAGGTCGCATTGTCACTTGCGGCGAAAAGTTAGGAATTGCTCTGACAGGTCCGTTGGCGCGTTTTTCTTCGGGTGAAAGTTGCTATTCCCTCTCTGTGTTTCCTTCATGAGCGTTTCTTGCCCAAATCTAGCCTCCCCATTGTCTTAATTACTGCGGGGAAGTTTTGTGGGGGACTTTTGTGAGGTTTTCTTTTGTTTTGTTCCCTGTTATCACCACCATTAAACCCCGGGGTCACATTTTCTTGTCCGGCTCTACGCAGCCGTCCTACCGCATGCTGGACCCCTTCCAGCCTTATGCTTCCCGTTGGGAGAGAAATGAACCTCAAGCCTCGCGCGCTCGAAACCCCACCGGCGAGGCCCAAGTGCGACACCGACCCGGCGGCCGGTCGCCCCGGAGTCGCGGGTCGCGCGATCCTACGGTAAGCGACTCTATGACCTGCGACCTAGTCGCAAGGTCGCGAGCCGCATGTGAGTTTCTTTTGTTGATCGGCGACCACTGCGACCCCAAGAGAGCGATTAATTAAATTCTGCATGTGTAGGCTTGTATTTAGCCGTTATCATCATGTCTTTCTCATCCTGGGATTCTTTCCGGTGCAACGGGTGAATTTGGAGCGGTCACGATACCGGTCCTCTCAGAGCTCTAGCAACATGGCACCCTGGTGTCACGAAAGAAAGGTAGGCGGGTGGTGGAAGAAGAGTCGGTTTCTGAGACATACAAACATCTCCTCCACCAATGTCTGAGACACTCTTTGCACCTTCGCAAAGGGCTGACCTTAGGTGGTATGAAGTATACCACGAGTTCGCCATACCGGAAGATGAGTTTCCGGAAGATCTCCGGACGGGAGCGCTACCTAAAGGTCAAAGTCCAAATTGCATCTAGCGGGGGCACACCCCGCCATCTTTTCGTGCCCGAAATGTTAGACTAGATCATACGAAGACGGATCCCAAAAGGTTCGTGATCGAGGCAGGTGGAGGTAAAGCTTTTGCGATGTTGGAGGACGAAAGCCCGGAGTCCCCTTTACTCGTTGCCCCAACGAGAGGAAAAATTTTACCCAGAGATGGTTTACTATGGAAATGAAGTACCGGTGGTTGATACAATCGGTAAATGGTGGGCGGAACCGAGATAAATTTAAATCAAGAAAGACCGAGGGTACCGGTGGCGATGCAGTGTATAAATTAGTGAGCGCCATGCTTTGCAGAGTGTACGGACGTCCGGGACGCCACCACTTTCAACGGCGCATGGGCAACTATAATGGAACACGTAATTACGGCACTCGATTCAATTGAGGTACAGTATATTAATGGGCTCAATGCAAACAAATTTGGCTTCGGCTTTAGCCCCGAGATGAAGAGCAGCCGTCGGAAATTTTATATGGCTTCGTATTTATTAGATGCTATCTGTGCCAGTTTGCATGTTGAGGGATGGCCACATAATTGGGACTCACGAACGGACACAGGCAATCCATTTGCGGACAGAGCCAATGCAGGAATCCAGGGTACAAGTCGGATATTGAGCAAATCTCTCTGAATATTCATCCCCGCCCTTTACGGGAAACTGACTGAGTCGAAGACACCCCACCTTGCATGTCTTAGCGAGCAATGGAGACACTAGGTCGGGTGGCGCCTTGGTTTCCATTCCTTGAATATACAATCATCAGGAAGTATTTGGCACATTCAAAGCACCATGCCTAAGTTTATTACCGATAAGGTGCTCATGCGAGGAGGTATGTTTCCGGATGACCTCGGGCTTCTCCAATGTCCTTTCCAAAGGGGAAGAAGAAACCTTGGCTTTTGCTCTACCCCTCACCATTGGTGCTTATACGATCGAGGACTCCAGTAGGGCGTGAAGGGGAAGAAGTAAAAAGGTTGTCACTTTAGAAATACGGATTGCCGAACTTATGACCCGGTCGGGATAGTTCACGAGCATTGTAAAGGACGCATTTTAAATGGGTTATCGACGTGTGGGCAGCAGGCGAGAGGATGAAAAAGAAAGCTGGTACAACGCGGACGAGAAACTAGCTCACAGAGTTGACTCGTGAGAAGAAGAGGATCACCAAAATGTAGAAGATAAGAGCCATAAACTAGGAGGCTCTTCTTCCTCTCGGGATAAAGAAAACCGGACCAATACAAAGGCGAAGCACCTCGGATCGGCTAAGAGAGCGACTGAAACGAGAAGGAAGAAGAAAAGAAAATGAAGGAGGATGAAGAGAAACGTAGAAAAGATGCAAGACGAGAGGAAAAGGAAACGGTGAGAGAAAAGGAAAAGACGGGGAAAAGGAAGCACGGCGGCGGCGAACAAGCACTTAAGGAAGAACTTGACAATTTCGATCGTCGAAAGAAGGCGGACCAAGCCGCCGCGGCGGGCGAAATAGAAAAGCTGAAAAAGCGGTAGAGACGAGAATGCGGGGAAGAAGGAGGAACATGACAAAGGGGGCGGAAAGCGGCCGGAAAAAGGAGAAAGGAAAAGGACAAATGCGGGGATAAAGAGGATGAAATGATAGATGATATCGACATATCTCCCTGGAGATTCCTCACAGTGTGAGAAAAGTATCTGCGATGACGATTTCTAGGGAACAAGAGGAAGGGTCTTCGACTTTGACTAGATTGACATTTGACCAATTCTCTTTCAAAATACGAGGCAAGAAGAGAAAGAAAATCACCCAGGCGCAAAGCCATCCCGCCATATCTACGTGCCGCCCTTTGAAAAAGGACATAGTCCCGGATACAAGAAATAACCACCGCCAATGATAGCATCGACGGGCACCGCTTTTGCCGCGGCCACGGAGGAGAATGTCCACTAGAATGAGCGGTGTTACCACAAAACGAGGCTAAGAAACGAACGGGAGAAATCGGTCTTCCGGAGAGTGAAGTGCGGCTGACTCCGAGTAAGCCTTCCCAAGTCGATGAGGTCCCAGCGGTCATTAAAGAATGTGATGTATTGAAATGACCATGAGGCAAGTATATAGAGAAATGCTCACCCTAAAACAAACGGTGGCCCCATTGGCGAGCACGAGCGGGGGAAGCAAAGAGAAGCATGAGCGACTCAAGGAGGCCTCGGTAGCTTTAGACAAAATGATAAAAGGCTAGACTGACACGGTACCATCAAGCTCCCGAAAATGTGCCTGAAGGATTGGAGTCACACACGAGGCAGCAAAGTACAAATCCGGATGAGGATGCGGTCAAAGACAAGTTGGCCAAAGATTTGGACAAAGTGGTGTACGTATAATCATCGATCGGTGGTATGAACTCCATGAACGCTCTTCATCACATTCCTTCGTTAGGAGCGGGCGAAAATAAGGCGGGAGCAGTAGATAAAGAAATCCGGTCATTTCTGAAACCCATGAGACAGTGGCATTGCGCAGTTTTGAGGCATCACAAGAGAACTTTGGTCGATTGCTTGTCCTCCGATGCACAAATCTATACCAAGGCGGCCTCCCTCTCGTCCGGATCCTCCCGGAAGAAAAACTGCGATGCGAATTCTTTGGAATGTATGCATCGATTAAAAGAGGAAATCCCTCTAATCTCCCCTATAGCGACGGACTGCCGGACACAGCGAGATTTCCTCAAGGGGGGAGAAGATTGACGCTCCGGATCTCAATGCACGACCCTTACTCAGCCAGCTAAGTTCCTTCGGTCGCCGCGGTCGCGGTCCCCGAGGTCGCGAGGTCGCGCATACGCACGGGTCGCGGTCCGCACCTACGCTTAAGTCGCAAGTCGCGGTCTCTTCCCGCGGTCGCGAGGTCGCGTGTTCTTCCAAGGTCACCCGGGGGCGGTGAGCCGTCGGGAAGTCGAAGCGTCGGAAGGCCCAAGGGCGTTTTCTTGAATCTATAAATACCCCTACGGGGTACATAGTTAAAGGCTTCTCTTGGGTGGGTGAAGAGCAATATAGCATTGCAGTTGAAGGGTTATACTCTTGCATATGTAATACCTTGTTTAAAACCCATTTGTGGATGATGTGTTTAGGCGTGACAATCTTGTGTGTATTTGCGTATATTTCGAGTATCGTATGATTAATGAATCTTTGTGTTATTCATGCTCCATGGTTATCTATGGTTGTGTTTGACGATGCTCAATTTTACCATGTGTTATCGTGAATGTTGATGAACTATTTTATTAGCATTTGCATCTTTTAGAAAAGTTAAGGGATACTCTCGCCATAAGAAGCTGTTTCTTTGGTGGTGATTATCTTGCATGCATTACTGATGTGTTGCTGCTGACATTTCTGGGCGTATGCATTTTGCTTATTACCTTGCTACACGCGATGTTATATATCGATTTTATACATCGGTCATGTATTCGTATCTATGTGAATAAGTGTATGTAACGATTCAATCGGAGTTCTTCGAGACCGAAGAGAAAGTCATTTAAGCGGTGGCCAGGACCCACACCCGGGCAGGATCCCTGCCCAAACGGTTTTAAGTCTAATTGGGACTTTCTACGGGGAGATCCTACGGCGGGACATATTTTCTAGTCAACGGTTGGCGCTAGAAGGAGGGCCATGGCATCCTCCCGACATACAAGCGACATTCCGTCTGAAACTCCTCAGGAGATCATAAATAATGAGCCTCATCTTCCCCCTTGGAAGATATTCCAAGGGAGGAGGCTCGATATTTTGAAATCACAAACGAGCAGTTGAGATCCTTACGCCCGGTCGCCCGCAATCTCGTCGGTTCACAGGTATGCTCCAATCATGGAATTCTAGCCCACACTGGGACCCCGGTAGGAACGTCCACTCGTAATGGCGTGCTAGTCGACACCATGCCGAACTTGTGAACTCACGATTGAAGACCTCGAAGCGGGGGTTTGTCCGGAAATGACCCCATTCTCGAGATAGTGAAGGTTTCCCGATACGAACCTTTCCCCGAACCTAAGCGACTTACAACGGTGGAAAAACAACCAAGTGTATTCCCCACCGAGAAGAAGGAGAAGGGGTCGAAGAAATGAAAGGTAACACGGCGAGAAGAGTAACAGGGGGAAGGAAATAGGCCTCGAAGAAATGAGGGTGGGGTCAACGAGGGGTCATGGACGTGGAGGTAGAGGGGAATATAGTTCGCGGCGGAGACACCAACCCAACCATCATCACCACCAAAACCAAAATAGGCCCCTCCCCACAATGGGAGTATTCTACATGAAAGACACCGAGATGAACACTCTCGCCATCATGAAGGAGCATTAGTGTGGGGACGGGAAGTGAGTCAGGGCGGCACCGATATCATCGGCACGGGAGGGTGCGGCCTCTGCTGGATGTTCAGTGTCCCATGGCTCTTTTAGGTCCTCTCCATGATATGCTGAACACCAGAGAAGCATCTTCTAAGACCGATCTGAGAAAGGCACATCGGCGGAAGACCATATTGGTAGTTCTATTTGTCTCTACAAATCATGAGAGTTCGATCTGATGATGTCACATGTAGGCGTTCACACACTCTTGTAAACCATGCGGCCACCGGTATCGTTCCCTACCCGGTGCTTCTGTACATCCTGGGACCGAGTTCGTCGTACAACACGGAATTTTGCGAGAAGATAAAACACCCTCTGCTCCTCACGAGTTCGCCTTTATCGAGTGTCATAGAAAAGAGAAAGTTAAAGACTTTAACCAACGCTTCGCCACGGCAAAAATTTCCTCCAACTTAGCATTGGTCGATTCTATCACCATCGACTACTATACTAAATCTCTCCCTAGGATACGTTTTCGTCAAACGTGGCTCGCGCTATATAGTAGGTACGTTGCTGCTCTCGCAGTAGAAAAAGACGTAATGTCGATAGGAGTCATGGACCATGAAGGAAAGGATGATCACAAACGATCGCTAAAAAGGTCACTCTTCCACCCCTAATAGAGAGAAAGAAACTTTTGATTTCGAGAGTATGGCTGTCCTCAAACTACTAACGAATGAGGTCTCTACGACTTGGAGAAGAGAAAAACATTGAAACATCAACTTCTACTAAACCCCAAAACCTTTTCCAAGAAAAGTAATCCCAACACCATCAAACCTCCGGGTCAAACTCATGCTCTCAACGTGGAAGAGATAGGGAAAGATATATTTTTGCTCTTTCACCAAGGCGCCCCCTGCGAAGCATTACCCCGCGATGGTTAGCGTATGACCGCGGTGGTTAACCAACTTTGGATGACCAAACTCGGGAAACCGGACGGAAGGGATGATGTTTTCCGATCGAGGTCGGCTGGCTCCTAGATGGGGAACCGAGGCCTCTTGTTCTTTTGATATATGTCTGGCAGAGGAGAGATGTTTTCTGATAAATGTATATCAACATGGCGGCGAGGGCGGTCCCAGAGCATTTTTCCGAAATTATAGTCTTAGAAGCAAAGGATCTATCCCCGAACAATCATATGAAGACAAGAAAGAGACTTTCAATGAGGAAGAATTCTCCCCACAGAGAACGAAGGACAAGCTGCTAGAGAAGCCACAAATGGTAACGACAAAGCAAGTCACGAGCAAGCTCCCGGTGGAACCCTCGAAAACCACTACCGAACCTAGTCCCCAAACTAATACTGGCTACAACCATAGTGGAGGACATGAAAAGGGCAGACAATGTCTCACTCTGAGTTGGCCCGCATCCACAGATCAAAGAACTTATTCTAAAAGCTTTCGCCAACAACCAAAATCACAGCCTTGACAACACATACACTCGACAGTCCGGAATATCCGATCCTATAGTGAAGCAGCTGTCATACACGAATTCGAGAGGATCCACCTCCCCCTTCCTCTGTCTTTTTTGAGTCTTCCCAACTTCAACGTTCACATTGTCTTGTCGACTCTTGTGCATCCACGAATATTAATGCCTCTATACATGTGCAGAAACTCCTTGTCATATGAAAGTGTGCAAAAATCATTCTAACTTGACGGATGCAAGTACCTGGTAGTTGGAGGAGTGTAAACAATGTCATCATCCGCCTCTCATCAAACTACAGTCCCATCAGTACGTGATATTTTGGTTGTTGACACATCCACGATACTGCCGGGTGTCTTTTGCTTAGCGAGGCCCGGTCTAGCAAGTTGCAAGGATACTTTGCCATGATTGGTCCCATGGCTACCTTGAGGAGAAACAACCAAATCGAGTCGAAAGTGAACCATACATGGAAACACACGCCAGCGGTTGGATGCCTGTGAATGAACCCATCGACTTTGCCCGGAAGAGGAACTTGGTATGTGTTTTCTAGATTCCATTTTTGGATGTTACGACCTCCTCGATCTTGATGTAGACGAGGTCCAATCAAAATGACCTCGTCGCCGGAGAACAAAGCCCAAGCGCTTCACCAAGCTGAAATTCCTCCACGATCCTTTGCCCCCAAGGGCAGGAAAGCGACATATGGACCTTGTATTACGACGGTTCAAAATCTACAGTGGTTAGCGCGCTGATTTTGTGATCCTCATAAAGACAAATTATTAATCTCATCGGTACAGGTTCCATTTTCCAACAACAACGGAAGTGTGACTTTGATCCTTGGGCTTAAAAAGTAGTAGTTTGAAGGGTAAAATGCTTCTAGGGTCATTGGAGACTCGAGATTATCACTCGGCGGTACGCAATACTATTCACTGTTTGTCTCCACATTTAAAGGCGTATCGGCAAGAGGTATGGTGATTAATTTCTGCTTTTTGACGCTTTTGGAATTAAATACGATTTCTTAGGATGCATAACGCGGCGGCGAGATACTACGGCTAATGCGTGCAGTTACCCCCTTTGAGGGATGGTTTTTCTATTGAAGTTATATATAAACCCTTCGTCGAACTTGATGTCACTAACTTGCGCGTCTTCGATGATGATCAACGAGTCTTTGGATTTCATGTGTAACTCGGAGAGATATTCAAAGTATTTGCTATAGATGAAGATGAGCACGACCAAGCTATGCGAAGGGAGTACGAACAAGAAATCCAAGAAACCCCCATGCCTAAGGGTGGTATCACTTGAGAAGCTTTTTGATGCGCAAAATCGTTTCCGAGGCCCCCAAACGCCAAAGTACGAGCTCTATCTTGACCTCGACAAGTGAACTTGGGATCGAGAAGATAATCCCTAAATTCGTCGGCTTCCAGGTAGGCGCACCCCCCAAGAGGCTCGAATTTCACTCAGCTATTTCGCAAGTATCGTGACGTATTCGCTTGGACATATGAGGACTTACGCACATACGATACTCAAATCATACAACATGTGATACCCATTAAAGAAAATGTAAAACCATTCCAACGAAGCTCGGGGAAAGTACATCTCTTGATGGAGCCATTGATTCTAAAAGAACTCAAAAAACTTTTGGATGCATGCATTATCTTCAAAGTTCGCCATTCCATGGGTATCCAATTTTAGTTCCGGTGCGGAAGAAGTCAAGTGAAATCCGCTTATGTGTGGACTTTGACAAAGCCGGGCCTGAATAAAGATATTACCGGTACTTTATGGAGCAAATATTGCAAGCGATTATCAAGATTCGGAAAATGTTCTCTTTGTTGGACGGTTTCTCTGGCTACAATCAAGTGCGGTGGCTGAACCGAATGGGTTAAAGATTACCTTTCGGACTAAGTGGGGAACCTTCGCATTCGGGCGTATGCCCTTTGGATTAATCAACGCAAGAGCAACTTTCCAAGAGGCATTTATGGATATAGCGTTCGAGGTACGATGAAGCGGTGTAGTGAGGTATTTGGATGACGTTACTTGTGTTTTCTAAACATCGGGGGGATCATTTGCGTCTCGGACGGATCTTCGAAAGGTGCGAGCGTACGGTATCTCGCTCAACCCCGAAGAGTATTTTCGCCGAAGTAGCCGAAGGAAATCTGCTAGGTCATATCATAACTAAGCAAGGCATTGTTGTTGATCCCGAACGTGCGAAAGCCATTGCTCGGATCCACTCCCCCGATGGTAAGCAATGCAATCCTTTTTGAGGTAGAATCCAATTTTGTACGTAAGTTTATATCGATTTCTCCCCGGATAATTATGTAAACCCTTTGCCGAGGAATGATAAGAAAATGCTGCCTTCAAATGGAATCAACCGAAAAGGAAGCGTTCAGCACGGATCAAGAAAGCGATAGCCGAAGCACTTTCCCTCCGGAAGCGATTTCGGCGGAGATTTTAGCTTGTATACTTTCGCCCGGATTCGTCACGGCGGTCGTACTCACATAAAGGACGAAGTAATGACGAGCGTCATTTCATTCATGAGCACGGTTTGCGAGGCTGAATTAGAACATCACGAAATCGAAAACGAGGCCTGTACGGTATATAAAGCGGTCGAACATTTCGGACCGTACATCTTAAAAAACCATGTCACGGTTCGTTCCCCACCCGGTTGTTCGCTCCTTGTTCATGCGGCGGGGAGGCTGAGCGAGCGAGGGAAGCCCGGATTGCGTGTATGCGAGTACGACTTAGGTTTAAGCCGATGCAGTTAAAGGGCAAGGTCTATGCCAAATGGGCACAGAGGCCGCAAGTTCCCAACATATTGAAGAAGATAATTGGGGGCAAGAAATTGATGTCTTTACTGAGCGCGTCATTCCTCGGATAAGGAACCCTTCTTGGTACTCGGATATTTCGGGATATTTAGCACACGGTGTTTTGGACCCGATTCTAAATACCGGCAAAAAACGCGCGATCGGACTCAAGGCTGCGTTTGCGGATAATCAAGGAAGCTTTTCAAAACATTCCAGATGGGTCATGTTGCGGCACGGAACATGACGAAGCTCGGGGAAAATATTAACCGAGGCACGCACGATGGACGGCGGGGAGGTCATTTTGCCGGAGACACCACTTGCTCATAAAATAATGCGAGCGAGGTTATTATTAGCCAACTCTTTTTCGGAAGTGCCCACGCATATGTTCGGAGATGCATTCAATGCGGTGTAATAGAAGCGCGTCCGCCGCTCCCTTTGTTGTCGGTAGCGATTGGAAGAACCTTTTCAACAATGGGGTACGGACGTCATTGGTGAGATCTTACCCCACTCTTCTAAGCAACATCGGTACATTCTAACGACTGCGATTATTTCACCGGGTGGGTTAGTGCCGTTACGCCAAATCAACGATCGGGGAGGTAATGCAATTTCACTCATTCCATCATTGCAAGTTTGGCGTTCCAACTTCCTTGGTTTTTGATAATGCAACGTATTTTCATCTTTTAAATTATATGATTTTGCTTTGGAAAATGGCATTGTTCTTAAACACTCTGCCAGAAATCTTATCCCAATGGTCCGGTGGAATCAACAAATAAAAATCTGATTACGCATCATTAAAAAGACGCCACAAATACCAGCATGGCCCAGCACAATGCCCTCCAAAATGCACTACGGGCTGATCGCGTCACCCCTAAGTCCTCAATAGGCACCTCACCATATTTTCTCGTGTATGGGAAAAGTACATTCTCCCACCCCAATTTATCTCTTCTCGCTGCGGTTATCGCAAGAGTGTCATGGTACCCCTTGCCCCGCCTTGCAAGCACGTGACACCCTGTTTGAAATTAGAAGAGGAAAGGCGAGAGAAACCGGGAGAAATTCGCCATCCACCGAGTCGGATCGAAAGTGGTTCGATAAAAAGTACACGGAGATAAAAAATTTGAAGTAGGAGATCTTGTCCTAAAGTGGGTAGAGCTCACGAAGAAAAGGGAAAACATGCCAAATTTCAAGCACTATGGATAGGTCCCTTTCGAGGTTAAAGAAAGGTGGGTCCCCATACATTCCGATTGCAAACTGCGGAAGGAAAAGTCGAGTCCTCCGTGTAGGGCATGACCTCAAACACTATTTTACTTGAGTAGCCCTCAGTACATTTCCTACTGTATTATAAAAAGTAGCATTTTTCGTTCTTCTTGTCAAAAAAAAAAAAAAAAAAAAAATCTTTCTCTAAATCTACAAGGAGGACCTTGTTAAAGCTACCACTGAGCGGCTCACTCACCGATAGGTTCTATCTTTGATGAAAGGCCCTTCCCATGAAAACACGGAGTAGTCCAAACTACTTGTAATGGGCACCAAGGGTTAGCACATGGCCTTGCGGGGTCTTCAAGCATGAACCCACCTAGCGGCTTTGGAAGGTGCGAGCCAGAAAAGGTCTTGTAGCGGCGGCCAGGATCATCGGGAGCAGGCTAACTCGGGGGGAGTCTCGGGTCATCAAGGAAAACCCAAGTCCTCATATGAGACTAGGAGCAACCTCTACGCAAGAAAAATAAGTCGGGATCCCTCATCCACCCGGAAAAATGTGCCCATCTAAATAAGTGCCATAGGCACATTCTCCGATAAGTGTGATCGCACACGAATAAGGTAAAGGATTGAGAAAGGCTTCTGCGCGGGGGGGGGGTGATGTAACGGCTTCCGTAGGATGCCGACGGAGCTCAGCAGCGGCGGAGCAACGTTCATGACTCTTTGGCGGTGACTCATCGGAGCCGAGAGGTTGGTGGCGACGGAGCAGCACCATGAGGACGAAATAATCATCTCGGATCTATGGTTGTCCAAGTTTCTCCAGGCCCTCACGGTCTGAAGCGCGAAGAATTAAAATTCGGTCGTCTGCTCAATAAGCCAAAAGGTCGAACGACTATGCGAGATGGCAAGACGGAAGGTGTAAGCTACGAGGTAAAAAAACAAGCTAGTACTTGGCCCCTCCTCCTCCCTCATCGACCATTCATCGGCGGAGACTGCGAATTCATCCGGTGAATGGCATTGTTGTAGCCTCTACAACACCCTCCAAAAATACAAAAATAAACACACACTTCCAAAATTTTTGGAGCACCTTTTGAAACTAAAAAGAGAAAAAGCTAAGTGAAGTTCATAAGGGCAAGTCGCTAAGTCGCAAATCCATCCTATGAAACAATTGCGACCCGCTGCGACTGTGCGACCGCGACCCTAAGGTCGCCGGAGTCGCGAGGTCGCATGGTCCGGGAATTAAAGAAGTTGCGACTCATGCGACCTGTGCGACCCCGCGACCTTAAGGTCGCCTGGGTATAAGGTACATAGTGCTGAAGGATAAGTAATTAAGGAAATTTGCGACTCATCGACCTTTGCGGCCTAGCGACCCTAGGGTCGCGGTCGCCTCTACCCGGCTTGCGACCTCATTAAGTGCTTGCACGTGCGACCTTTTTTTAAAGGCGGTCGCTAGGTAGCATTTGTCCTTGCGGCGAAAAATTGGGAATTGCTCGACGAGGTCAGCGCGTTTTCTTAGGGTAAGTTGCTATTCCCTCTACTGTGTTTCGGTTCATGAGCGTTTCTTGCCAAAATCTAGCCTCCCCATTGTAATTACCTGTTTGAGGAGGCTGGCCAGAAGTTCTGTGAGGTTTTTATTTTGTTTCGTTTCCCCCATTATCACATTAAACCCCGGGGTCACATTTTCTTGTCCCGACTCCTCGGCAAGCCGTCTCGCATGCACGGACCCTTCCGGCCATGCTTCCGTTGGGAGAGAAATGAACCCCAAGCCTCGCGCGCTCGAAACCCCCGTGAGGCCCAAGTGCGACACTGCGACCCGGCGACACAGTCGCAAGGTGTAAGGTCGCGCGATCCTCTGTTGCGGCGGCGACCACTGCGACCTAGTCGCAAAGGAATCGCGAGCCGCATGTGAGTTTCTTTTGTTGATCGAGCGTGCGACCTGAAAGGCAGTTAATTAAATTGCATGTGTAGGCCATGTTTCGCCCTTATCATCATGTCTTTCTCATCTGGGATTCTTTCTGGTAACGGAGGTGAATTTGGAGCGAGACACGATCGGTCCTCTCCGACTCTAGCAACATGGCACCCCGGTGTCGAAAGAAAAGGTAGGCGAGGTGGTGGAAGAGTCGGTCAGTGCTAAACATCTCCTCCACCAGTATACGGAGACACTCTTTGCACCTTAGCAAGGAGGAGGCCACTCCAGGTATGAAGTATACCACGAGTTCGCCATACCCGAGAAGATGAGTTTCCAGAAGATCTCCAGGACCGGGAAAGCATGCCTAAAGGTCAAGAGATCCAAATTGCATCTGTGAGGCACATAGCCATCTTCCGTGCCCGGAAATGTACGTGGATCATACGGAGAAGATGGATCCCAAAAGGTTCGTGATCGGGAACGGTGGAGGTAAAGCTTTTGCAACGTTGGAGGCCCAAAAGCCCAAGTCTACTACTCGATGCCCCAACCGGAGAAAATTTTACCCGAGATGGTTTTACGCAAATGAAGTACCGGTGGTTGATACAATCAGAAAATAGTGGGGCGGAACCGGATAAATTTAAAAAATCAGAAAAGACCGAAGTGCCGGGGTGGCCGGTCTGAGAAAGTGTATAAATTAGTGGCCACCATGCTTTGCGAGTGTACGGACGTGGACGCCACCACTTTCAACGGCGCATGGGCAACTATAATGGAACACGTAATGGTGTACGGCACTCGATTCAATTGAGGTGGTATGTTAATGGGCTCAATGCAAACAAATTTGGCTTCGGCTTTGGCCCCGGATGAGGGAACCGTCGAGAATTTTATGTGGCTTCGTATTTATTAGATGTTTGTACGTACTTGGTACATGTTGAGGGATGGCCACATAATTGGGACCTCAGTGAGACCCGGGCAATCCATTTGCGGACCAAGGTGATACGGGAATCCGGGTACAAGTCGAATCTTGAGCAAATCTCTCGGATATTCATCCCCGCCCTTTACGGAAACTATTTGGTCAGACACCCACCATGTCTTGGCGAGCAATGGAGACACTAGGTCGGGTGGGCGCACTCGTTTCCATTCCAGATAACACAATCATCAGGAGTATTTGGCACATTCAAAGCACCACGTACTCTTGCCTAGGATTTATTAGATAAGGTGCTCATGCGGGAGGTATGTTTCCGGATGACCTCGGGCTTCCTCGATGTCCTTTCCAAAGGGAAGAAGAAACCTTGGCTCGCTCTAACCCTCACCATTGGTGCTTATACGGTCAAGGACTCCGGAAAGTAGGGGCGTGAAGGGGAAGAGATAAAAGGTTATCACTTCCAGAAATGCAGATTGCCGAACTTATGACCCGGTCGGGGATGGTTCTGAGCATTGTAAAGGAGCCAATTTAAATGGAGTTATCGGCATGGAGCACCGGCGAGGAGGACGAAAAAAGAAAGGCGGTACAACGCGAGACGAGGCAACTGGCTCGGGGGATTGTTGACTGAGAAGAAGAGGATCACCAAATGTGAAATAAACCATAAACTAGGAGGCTCTTCTTCCTCTGGGGGGATAAGAAAACCGGACCAATACAAGAGCGTACCTCGGATCAGCTAAGAGGCAGAGGCCCAAGCAAGAAGGAAGAAGAAAAGAAAATGAAGGAGGATGAAGAAACGTAGAAAAGATGCAAAGACGAGCGGAAAGGAAACGAGTGAGGAAAAGGAAAGAAATCGGAAAAGGAAGCACGGGCGGCGGCGGAAACGAAGCACTTGGAAGAACTTGACAAAGTCGATCGTCGAAAGGCAGACCAAGCTACCGCCGGCGGAAGCGAGAGAAAAGCAGAAAGAGCGAGAGCGAGGGAGACGAGCGAGGAAGGAGGAACGCTGACAAGGCGAAGCCGGCCTTGGAAAGAGCAAGGAGAAAAGGGGGGAAAAGAAACCTTGGAATAAAGAGGATGAGCGATAGATTATCGACATAACACGGAGATTCCTCACGTGTGAAAAAGTATCCCACTCCCCGGTAAGCGATTTTCCCGGGGAACAAAGAGAAGGTGCGACCACGACTAGATTGACATTTGACCAATTCTCTTTTAAAATATGGCAAAAGAGAAAGAAAATCCTTGGTATGGCCATCATATATCTACGGTCGCCGCTGAAAGGACATAGTCTGGATACAAGAACTAACCTGTAATGATAGCATCGACAGCACGCTTTATCGCGGCCACGGAGAGAATGTCACTAGAATAAAGACGGGGAGATTATTTCCCCACAAAACGGGCTAAAAACGAGTGGAACGGGGAGAAATCGATCTTCGGAAGTGAAGTGCGGCAGCTCCAAAGTAAGCCTTCCCAAGTCAGCCAGGGTCCAGCGGTCATTAAAGAATGTGATGTATTGGAAATGACCATGAAATTCAAGTATATAGAGAAATGATCACCCTTTAAAACAAACGGTGGCCCCATTAGCGGAGGCACGAGCGGAAACCAAAGAAAAGCATGAGCGACTCGAGAGCCTCGGTGACGACAGAAAATGATAGTATTTGGATAGCACGGTACTGTCGACTCCGAAAATGTGCCTAGGAAGGATTGGAGTCACACACAAGACGCCAAAGTACAAATATGGATGAGGATACGGTCAAAAGACAAGTTGGCCAAAGATTTGGACAAAGTGGTGTCTGCATATAATCATCTGATCAGTGGTATAGACTCTATGAACACTCTTCATCACATTCCTTCGTTAGGAGCGCTGGACAAAAATAAAGACTGGGAGCAAGTAGATCAAGAAATCCAGTCGTTTCTGCAACCCGTGAGACAAGCTGCTGTTGCGCCAGATTTTGAGGCATCACAAGAGAACCTGAGTCGATTGCTTGTCACTCCAGTACAAATCTATACCAAGCTGGCCTCCCTCTCAATCCAGATCTCCCAGAAGAAAGAAACTCTGATACCGAATGCTTTGGAATGTATGCATCGATTAAAAGAGGAAATCCCTCTAATCTCCCCTATAGCAGCGGACTACCAGACCTGGCGAGATTTCCTCAAGGGGGAGAATATTGACGCTCTAGATCTCTCAATCACACGACCACCTCCATAGCTAAGTTCCTTCGGTCACAGGTCGCAACCGTCCCCAGGTCGCAGGTCGCGCATACGCCTGGGTCGCAGGTCGCACCTACGCTTAAGTCACAAGTCGCAGTCTCTTCCGTAGGTCGCAGGTCGCGTATTCTTCCAAGGTCGCAGGGCAGCTGAACCGTCGAGAAGTCGAAGCGTCGGAAGGCCCAAAGGGCGTTTCTTGAATCTATAAATACCCCTACAGGGTACATAGTTAAAGGCTTCTCTTGGGTGGACTGAAGAGCAATATAGCATTGCAATTGAAGGGTTATACTCTTGCATATGTAATACAGATACTTGTTTAAAACCCCTTTGTGGACGATGTGTTTAGTTGTGACAATACTGTGTGTATTCTGCGTATATTTTCAGAATATCGTATGATTAATGAATGCTGTGTTATTCATGCTCCATGGTTATCTATGGTTGTGTTTGACGATGCTCAATTTTACCATGTGTTATCACAATGAATGTTGATGAACTATTTTATTAGCATTTCATTGCATCTTTTAGAAAGTTAAGGGATACTCTCGCCATAAAGAACTGTTTCTTTGGTGGTCAGATTATCTTGCATGCATTACCCCATAGATGTGTTGCTAACGACATTTCCTGGGCGTATGCATTTTTGCTTATTACCTTGCTACACGCAGTGTTATATATCAGTTTGATACATCAGTCATGTATTCTGTATCATGTGAATAAGTGTATGTCTGCAGATTCAATTAGGTTCTTCGAGACCGAAGAGAAAGTCATTTAAGCAGTAGCCGGACCCACACCCCGGACGGTATCCCTATTCCAAACGGTTTTAAGTCTAATTGGGACTTTCTACCGGGGAGATCCCCTACTGTTGGCCGGACCTATTTTCCCGTCAACAGAGTCATAGGAGAAAGTTGTGGAAGTCACTATGAAAATAGAAGCTGCACCTCGGGAGGAGACGTCAGCAGGGTTACAAAAAATCCAGGAACAACTTGGGGCTATGCATATGGAGATACAGAACCTACAAAGAGAGCGAGGAAAGGACAGCTGCACATATCTCTGGTGCATACGATGCCTGGTGTCTGGCCATATGAAGGATTAGTGTCCTCTGCTGATGATTTACATGCAAGCAGGAGGACCTAGTCCGATACGCCCAGGGGCAGGCAGAGAACCTGTTCTGTTGCGACCAGGGTCAAGCGACCTACGTTGTGGTGTGATGACTGTTGGGTAGCAGGACTACATGATACGAACCATTTCCCCCGGCTAGGTGCGTACGTCCCAGAGCTGAAGCAACAATGGTGCAGATTCTGCATATCAGTGGGACACGATGAGCAGAACTGTCGTACTTATGATTTAATGATGGATCATGGGAACTTATATAGGGTGCAATCAGACCCTACAACACCCAAAACTTATGCGCACTTCGGAGGATCACCGGCTAGAGGCAGAGGAGGTCGAGGGGGAAGTGCGGGATGAGGACGTGGGCAGATAATTTGTTATAATTGTGGGGAAATAGGCCACTTCGCCAGAGAATGCCCAAATCCCACTCATCCATCTTGCAAATATTGTAGACAGCTGGATCATAAGGTGGAGGACTGCCCAATTTTGATAGTCAAGATGCAAGAAAAGCATCCCACCCCTACGCAGAATGTAAAAAGAGTTAAGACCGAGTTAAGGAAGGCGGATCCAAGTGTAAAAATTATGACACAAAGTGGGCTGGACACCCAGGGAGCGAAAGAGGGGCTTGCCTCTCAGGAAGGGGTACACTTCGAGGAAAAAGTACCACTGGCTAGCCCCGTGCAGCTGCCAACGCAACCTCAGATAGAAGAAGGAATTGAGCCCTTTTCAAAAGCATGTCTGAAGCTGCTATGAAACCCCAAGGCTGTAGGAAATCTCCAAGCACTACTGAATACCTGCGCAGCTCGGCCCAATTTGATCCTGAAAACCAAGGATGTACACAAATTATACAGCTATAAGAAATGTACCGGAAGGGAAATGCGATTAACTACGCAGATCGGTGACTATGAGATGGATCAGGTTATCTTAGATCTTGGGTCAGATGTGAACGTATTACCAAAGCAGACATGGCAACGAATGGGGGAGCCTAAATTGGAATGTTCCACCATCCAGATACGAATGGCCAATCAACAAAATAGCATCCCTCTAGGGAGGTTACCAAAATTCATTGTTGACATCGCAGGGGTAAGGGTCCTAGCTGATTTTGAGGTCATAGAAATTGTGGAAGATGGGGACCCCTACCCTGCGCTCCTCAGACTAGACTGGGCAATAGACATGGGAGGTGTCATCAATCTCAAAAAGCGCAGCATGGTTTTTGAAAACAAGGGTACCCGTGTCATAGTACCACTAGATCTGGCAGAAGGTGCGCGGTATACAGAGCCAGCCTATGAGAAGGAGGAATTAGATCACATTTATAAAATAATTGTGCAGGATGAAGATCGGTTTAACCCCATGGATGAAGGAATGCCCTGCTGGGAAAAGGACAGTGAATGTTTTTATGACTCTTATGAGGAGCTGCAGAATTGGCAAGGTCGATTGCACGAGGTTTCAACGCTTCGATGTCTTCAAACCGTCAGGAATTTCCATCGCATCTCAACCACGGAAAGAAACCTGCCCTACCAAAAGGACACGAGTGATAGTCAGATGCCTGTTGAACCTAAGATTCCCATGGAACGTAGGCTAGGAGCACTGCCACTAACACTACACAAAGCACCTACGCAAGGACTGATATTCTTCACTTAAGGGAAGTATTGGAGTAGGGTAATCCTGGCATAGGAAACCCAGTTTCCAGATGGGCTCTGAGGTCATTCGACCTCTGTAGTTACTCGCTAACGTGCAACACTCAAAGGTGCTATCAGACATTTCCCGGATAGACTGGCCAGGGTACCACTGACCTAGGCATGCATTGGATTATAGACCTACCTGAACCCACGTGTATCTGGGAGAATTTGTGAACACCTCAAGTAATAAATGGCACGAAGAAGTGTGACGTAGCCCTGTCGTGCAGAAAGGTCCCGACCAAGGGCGGAGCACATGACTCGAAAAGATTGATGACCAACTTATAGCCACACCTTGCGTCGATCTTAATTAAGGGAACGCGAATGTCACACAGACGTCATCCATGGTCTGGCATTCCGTGGAATCGACCTCCAACACGAAGGACGACCGTCAACACATCTCGATGTGATAAAAAAGGAATCTTACAAGTACGTGAAATAGGTGGCAAATCATCAATATAGCCATTTATGGTAAGGGTGATCCACCTGATCGATGGTCAGTGTCACGAATGGGCCACTCCACCATTAAATATCTCTGGAAGGTGTGCAGTAACTTCGCACCAGGCTATTTATTCACCTTACAACATGGTCTTGCTATTTGTGTACTAGTTTTTTGCGCTCATTAACACTCTCTGGGATGCCCATTTTCTGGTTGATAAGATGGACCCTAACCCACTGAAGGACCCGGTCTCAGGGTGCTCAGTACCTACAAATATCGTCTTAAGAGAGTCTGGGAATGCTGAGAGCAGTCACAGGGGTGAGCATTGGCTCCCGATAGAAAGGATTGTCTGCGAGCCATGCATAAAAGAACCACTACGATACAGGGACATGCTACGCCTTCTCCACAACTCCAGACCACCACCCAACATAAGCAACATGTGTTCACTCCCTTGCATGGCTCTAGTCGACACCCATGATCCAACTACTGGGGACATCCAACTAGATTTAGCGCAGCTATCTCACATAGAGCTACGAGGATTGTATACCAGAGTGTTGGATGAAGTTCGCTACCGTGATAGGGCCACGTAACAACAGTATGCCATACCCTCAGAAGTACAGAACCAGCAGATTGCAATGGTCACAAACACAATGCGTATTATTCAGGAACAGTTAACGCAGGGCGCACAATTGGTCGAAGTTGCTACCCAACTATGGATGGCCCTCCAGCACCATCCTAAACTTCAGCATATCCAGAAGGAATTATAGCAGGCGAAAGCTACTCTGGATCAAGTTAGAACCTCCACCACCTCCCCACAATGTCTAGCCACCTTGGACCGGCTTGAGAACCTTCACCACAATAAGCATGCCATCCAGAAACGGTTGAAACCATGGACCAACGTCGCACTCTAGTTCGCCAAAGATGCTCAGTCTGCCATTGTGTGCCTCCACCAGATGTTATAACGGGTTACCGCAGCTCCAGATGGCCCTGCCTCCTTGACCCTGATCAACATCGTGCAACGAGCTGCTGCCCAAAGTAGGGAAGTGCTCCCACCACTCCTCTGCACTCTGGCTACCTTGCACGCACAAATCGAAGCCGCACCACTACAGTGACTTGGGACGAGTCACAAGATTGTGTTGGGGGATTGTTGGAACGGGGTCTCCTAACAAGCTGCAAAACTGGTCCAATTTTGATACTTTTGATTATATTTAATTTAGCGTAGGGGTTTTGGGGTGGGTCAAAGCCCCGAAAGCATTGTAATGGGTGAAAGGGTAAACTAGGGGTCCGAAAACCATGGGTTGCGGACCATAGGAAAGGCTAGGCTATATTTTTATAAATAGAGATGCATTTTGTATTGTAAAATATAGAGAATGATGAACAATTGATGTGAATTGTTGGTTAAGCTATCTATTTGGGTTTTTGTGAACGGACTCCTGCTGGCTGTGTGCGCAGAGATCCAAGTCTAGCTATGTGCGGACCCTACTGCTTTGTGCGGAGGTTGGGAAGGGAATTTTAAGGCATAATTGATGAATGAATGAATGGAAGGGATTAATGAAGTATTGAATCTGTGAAGTACTGTTGTGTGAATTACTGATAACTGTTGTGTTATGTGTTTCTATCTTTACGTTGTGAAAGATATGTGTATTGCGTTCTTGGATCTAGATCTGTTATGTTCTGTTTATATATTGTTGTGTTGATGTTATAAAAATCATATAATTATAGATCTAGTGCATGTGGATGCGAACAGAAACCTTCTTGGCCGTGTGTAGTATAAGGTGATTGGGGTAGTGCAGGACAAAAAGCAACTCTGCTTGTCTTACCTATCCTTTCTCAGGGTGCAGAAACTTGGTTCCAGCACCCACCCATACTACTTCAGGTGAGACTTTGACCTGTGCAAGCAGGTCACTTCCAAAAGGGCCAGTACTATAGGGGTTTGTTGGCAAACCTTGCACACCGAACCTGGGTCAGGACCCCTCAAGCCAACATTCCCCTATGCCAAATGTGGGCATATATAGGATGCCATCTATGGAAATTGAAGAAATAAAGGAGAAGGTGCAAGACTTGTTTAACCAAGGAGTCATCATACCTAGCTCTTCCCTGTGTGGTTCATCAATTGTGCTGGTACCGATGAAACATGGAACATGGAGAATTTGTGTGGATTATCGAGATATCAACAAGATAATAGTGAAAAATCATTATCATCTCCCTTGTATATATTATTTTCTTTATCAATTGATGAATGTTTTTTATTTATCTAAGTTTAATTTATGCAATGGTTACCATTAGATCATAATTGCAAACAATGATGTATGGAAAAAAATTTCAAAACCAAGAAAGGATGGTTTGAGTGGATGGTAATTCCATTTGGTCTTTGAAATTCCACAAATACTTTCATGATGGTAATGGGTGATGTATTTCAACCATTCCTAGATGAGTTTGTGCTTGTATAACAAGATGATATACTTGTCTTTAGTAAAACATGGGATGATAATGTAAAACATGTCAAACAAGTAATGGATGCTTTGAAAAAGGAGAAACTATATGAAAATTTTCCAAATGTTAATTTGGAAAATATTATAATATTTTTGGAGGATATAACTATCAAATGGACAAAACCTACAAATGTAACGGAAGTGAGAATCGTCTTGGGAGAAGTTTAGTACTAGAGAAAATTGATAGTTGACTAGATTCATAGATTACTTCTCCATCATCGTGTCTCCTTTTCATTCCGTAACGAGTGTCAAGAAAATATTTGAGTGGGTAAGAAAACATCAAAATAATTTCAACACCTTAAATTAAAATATCAACACAATTCCAATACTAGCCTTGTGACACCTTAAACAACCATTCAAAACCGAGAGAGATGTTGGTGGTTATGCCATGGTATTGATGCAGCATCAAAAACTGGTTTGTTACCATTCAAATAATTCTCTCAAGTTGTAAACTATCATGTGATGACTAACAACATTATGCCTTTGTCTAATGTGTCAAGAAATGGAAGCATTAATTGATAATGAAGGAGACTATCATACATATATAGCACTATATTTATAGTATCTCCAATCACATAACAAGTTGTAGAAGCCTCGTCACATCAAGTGGATGGGATTCCTTCAATAGTTTCATTTTTTGATCAATTACAAGAAGGGTATAAGCAATAGAGTGGAAATTTTTCTTTCTACACCTTCTATTTTCGCATCTAGTTTTTTAAAGAATGCTTATTTATCTTATGATAACTATGTTGAAATATATGATACTAATGAATATTTTAAAGAAGTATATGAGAAGCTAACCCATGGATCACACATGGGGAAATACCATTTGCACCATAAGTTACTCTACCACCTTGGCAAGCTATGTATTCCTACAAGTGAAAGACTCCATGGAATTCGAGAAGTTCACACTTCTCTTGTGTCTCGTCATTTTGAGGTAGGAAAAAATACATCTCATTTGCATAGGTTTTCTTATCGGCCTCGAATGAAAGAAATTGTAACCAAATATTTAAATGGGCATGTGATGTGTTATGTTTGTAAGGCTGCTAATAGAAAAATAGGGTTGTACAAAATACTCTATATTTGTTCGCATATGCGGGAGATTATTTCCATGGATTTTGTAGGGGGTTTTCTTTGTTGAAAAAGGGTCAAGAATACTTGTATGTGGTGATGGATAGGTTTAGCTAGATGTGTTTCTTAATTCCATGTAAGAAGCAGAATAATGCTGAGCATACCAGTCGAATTTTCTTTCAACAATTATTTGTCTATTTTGGGCTACCACATCCATTGTTTCAGATCGAGAACCTAGATTCATTATAAATTATAATTAAAAATACATAGGATTTATATGTATTGATATAAATATTTTGATTAAAATATTTGAGAATTAAAATTAGATTAAAGTAGAAAATAAATCTCTTATCTATTGTGAATTGTATTACAATATTTTATGAATAGGGCCGATTTTTTATAAATATTATCGTTCATCTTTAACAATTTTTTTCTAAGTATGACTAATTCTATTATGTATAAAGATTACTGGTACAAAACAGCCACAGTGTCAGCTATGAAAGCCTGAGCACTGTGTTCGATAGACAAGCTATTCAAAGAGTATCTGGACTGCCCAGAATGGGAAACCAGTCCTGTTAAACATAAAGTCTTAACCGCCCTTGAGAGGGAAACCGGTTTTGAGTTCATATAAGCTAAACAAACATAAAAAGAAATGCTAGAATTCAGAAACCATTTTTTCATCTGAACTGTAAAGCTAAAAACCATAGAATTATCTGCAATGCTTGAGCAAAAAACCTGAAGAGTTTTGCAGAGGCTAATCATGAGTCGGAGATGGTGGTTCTTTGATAATCCTGCAACCGAAAACATCGTCGCTGCTGTCATCCTTCCTAGAGTCGAGGGCGTCCTTCCCGCTAGGGTGCGCCACCTTGATGCTTTGCTGCTCCTGTGGAATGGGAGGGGAATTGGCAGGAACTACCACTGCACTAGGAGGACCAGAACCCGGAGGGGAGAGCAGAGAGACCGAACGGGGCGCAGCATGATTAGGAATTTCTTCACGAAGGGTAACCGTGATATAGGCCGTGAGGACAGAATTGGAGGAGGTACAGTCGAACCTGAGCTCCGCACGCTGTGAAGTTTGCCGAATGGTGGGTCGAGCACTGCTAGGAGGGATGGGCGGGGCAGAGCTTCTGCCGGGCACGTGAGCAAGGGAAGGGGAGGGCGGAGCAGCATCCACCGAAACATTGACAGCATCTCCAGAGCGGCCACGACCCCTTCCTCTTTCACCATGCGGGCTCAGATTGTGTTCATGGTCGTCGTCTGCAGAGAAAGAGCTAGTGCCAGAACTGGGAGGGGGGCGACAGAGACCTCGGCTGAGACCTCGTCTGCTTCTCATCCTTTCGTGGAGCCGAGGCATGTTGCCAGGAAAATGACAAAGAAGACCAGGGCCGAGAGGGATGGCAGGGATAGCAGGGGGAGGGGAGACGGGTTGTTCGACACTGAGAATGGCAGAGGGAGCAGGAAAATGGCAAATAAGACCACCACGCTGGTAGTCCCGACGCTGGAGAGAGAATTGAGCATGCAATGCGGACTATGAGAGTAGTGAAAACCCGGAAGAGGTTCAATGCAGGCGTGTAAATAGCAGCGCCGCCCCGTGATGGTCTTCACACTAGCCTCTGTTGAACCTGGAGAACATATTCCTTGTAGAGGAATTGGCGAGCCCTTCGAACCAGCGGCGTCATCGAAACTATCCCGAATGCCTTCCATAGCAAGAGGCACAGCCATAATCGCATGCAGGGTGAGCGGACCAAGAAGAATTACAATCGCGTGAGCAGGAGAATTAAGAGGTTCATAAATGCAGGTGCCGGGAGCCATGTGGGCTGCCCTGGCAAACACCATGGGGAAGTGCGCGGGGAGCCACGTCCCGTCCATGCCATTAAACAACCGCATTCGGAAAGTTCATCTTTAACAATTACCACAACTAGAATATTACATAACATTTTGTATATATATATTTTTAATGAGTTCTTGATAATATAGCAACTTGGCTTGAAAATTTTAGCTAAATTGCATTTAACTAGCTTTATTATTTAAATTAATTAGATATGTATTTTCTCATTATGGATTTATTGTTTTATGTATATTTTTCAAAAATTTACCAATTTTAAAATTTTACACATATTTCATATAAGCCAATATTTATATTGAGAGAAAATAATATTTTTTTAAGAAGAAATATTAAGGATTATTAATGAAGATGTAGAAACTCAACTAACAATTATTTCAAGGTAAAGGCACACTAAAAACAAAATTGGTTGATAAAGGAGGACTCTTTGATTCTCGTTTGCAATAAATAATAGGAACTATATATGCATCATGAGGAAATAGAGTAATTCAAGAAACTACAATTGGAAATAAAGTTAAATTAGTTGGTTTGGGACATAGGATATTTTTATTTTAAAAATAGATCTTTGAAGAAGTTTGTTTAGTGACAACAATATGAGAAAGGGAAGCTACAAGGAAGAAATTCCCTACCTTAATGTTAGCAAGATCATAAATATTGCAGTAGAATATGTATTGCTAATACTCTAATACTTCATTCAAAGTGAAGGGGAAAGGGTTGTTAATACTCTAATACTTCATTCAAAGTGAAAAGGAAAGGGCAAAGAAATTATATAACTTCAAAATCCTTGTAAGTAAATAAAATTTAATGATGTCCACCATTAATAACTCATATGATAATTCATAATCTATATGGAATTTCTTAGATGAAAGGAAGATAATAGATAATTTTCATTATGAAAATGAAATTTTATTAATATTAAATATGAAATCACTGAACTTAATTGAAAAAAATTATATCCAATAGGAAAATGAGTCATTTAAACTTGATATACATAAACAAAATGAAAAAAAATATAACAAAATTATAATATTTTTTTTTATCAATATAAATTTAACTATGAAAAAACTAAAAGAAATATTAAGTTTAGGAAAAAAATAATGCATAAAAATTTATGATTTATTAATTTAAAATTAAATTTTGAATAACTGACATAATAAATTTATGATTTATTAATTTAAAATTAAATTTTGAATAACTGACATAATTTGTTGAATCTCATGTTGAAATTTATCACAAACCAAGCAAGGAAAGAAAGTTTCTTTCACAACTTGTACTTCCACCCTCCTCATATTATTACTTTTGTTAGGGAGTAGTTTCTGAATAATAGTCACTGAAAAATGAAGTAGAGTAAAATTTGTTTTTGTCCACGAACATCTCCACGTAAATGAAACCAAAAAAAAGAAACCAAGGTTGCAAATTCAATTAATAAGAGTTGTATAATCTTCTTGTTCATTTTTGGATTCTCTCTATTACTTTTAATTTTACTCTTCTTCTTTCCAATTTTGCACCTTCGGTTCTTCTTCTGTATCCTTTTCAATATTATTAATCCTCTATGTTTTTCTTAGCTTTCCATTTATTAGTTTCTTTTTTATTTATTAAAACTTTATTGTCATTTTGTATTCACATACTACCATTAATTCACTTATAAAAAATGACTAGCAAGTTCAGGGTATTATTGATGTTGTTTCATATAGATTGTAAGGCTTAAATAAAATGATATTAGAATTTTCTCAACCGCTTATTCACGAGACAGTGTTGAGTAATTTTACTAAGATGTGAGCCAGAAAGATAGAACAAAAGGAAATGATGATCAATGAACCTCTGGTGATTACAAAACAACTACATGAATCTGTAGACTTCAATGAGGTAGAAGAGGTGAATGTGGCATGGGATTTCATAGGATGTTGTAAGGAAATTTGTACTGAAAAATATCAGTTGCGAGAAGATGTGTTGAGAGAAATTGTGAGTCACGGGTCTCAGAAAGTTAACCGAGTCCACAAGGAGGAGGAAAATTTTGATACAATCTCTAGAAACATGGGAGGAGGGAAGAAGTATGAAAATTTTGTTGAATAAGTAGATAGATGACACAAGAAATGTCATATTGATGATGAAGTTTGTGGCGACAAAAATTCATGTTGCTTTCCCTTCGAGGAAATTTAGGTGACCTACAATCCAAGTGTGGGACAATCTTGTGTTCAATAGAGTGGTAGAACAAACTAGGGTCATCTTTATTAGGATTGTAAATTTTAGTAATTTTCTAAAATTTAGTAACACAAAATGAATTGAAACAATTAAATTGGTTGTGTTTGTTAAATTTTAAAATACATCAAGTCAGTTAAATTATGTTCACTTAAATTTTGCATAGATATAACAATGATCACTCTAATCAATGAATTACTATATGTCATGGAAGTTCTTGTGATGGGAGCTAACACACCACAAATTGCAGTAGCAAGTGTGTAAGCTATGAATGACATAAACGTGATTTTCTTTCAACTCGGAATGAAGACGAGAAGATAAGTCTACGATATTGAAATATAAAATTCATTGTCCAGTTAAATAGTATATAAAAATAAAATATTAATCCTCTAATCATGGATAAGTATAGCACATGGATATATTTGTACTCCATCCATGTAACAACAATTTCTAATGGGCCCAAAGACTGGATCTTGGGACCTGTAACAATCCACAAGAAAAAGATAAGAATACAATGATACCAACACAAATATAATCATGTATATAGGCCCCCGAATCCATCCCAACTGCGCAACCTACAACACAACTAATATGCTCATATAGTAGAGTTAACATAGAAATAGAAAAAATTATATAAATTTTCTTGTCAAGATAATCTATCCAAAAGCAAAATTTGTCAAAATCCAATAAATAAGAGTAGAAGAAATTGATCATGCTAAACTATTGTTTGTCCAGGCTCTTAAGGGGCAACAACCATAAAAAAATGAAGCAACTCTGACTGCAATTGTTCCATCCAAAAGAATTATTTTCTAGAAAAGGTGTTAGCAACAAAATAGCTTTTGTAGAGGTGTAGTTTGTTCGTACACACACTTCACAAGTTCAACATATGAGTTTTAGAGACACGCTCAATGCCACAAAGATGAATTGATGTTTGTCATCAAAGCTACACAACATATACATTACTCCTTATTTCTTATTAATATTCACTTCTAAACAATAAAAAACATCTACATCCACAATCATACACTCCCTTGATTGCACAAGGAAATCTAACATATATGTTTTCCACAAAAAAATTAAGAGAGTTTATTTCTGGCATAGAATCCTTCAAATAAATGACCATGAAGGTGACAACCAAAATGCATTTTTCCTCTCCATTTTACAAATTTTCATTTATTTAAATAATATCACTTTGCGGGCATAGTTCTTAAGATGTTTCAAAGGGAATATTTTATCACAATAATGATAGGAGAATGTTGGAAATAATTTTAGGAGCCCTACTTTGAACACAAAAATATAGGCTTAAGAGTATTAATTTTTCATGGTACCCATTAGATTCTCAAAATAGAAGGAACCCAATTGGTGTTTTTATAATCAATGGGAAATCGATAGTCACCCTTATTCCCTATTAGTTGATCCATGGCTACTAGAAGCAAAAAAAATGTTTTGAATGGCATCCTTCAACTCCTTAAGTGAATCCTTGAAGAATTTGGCAAGAACTTTACGATCAAGTATGACATATGCAATGTGATAACCTGCATATCACCATTAACATATTATAATCCAAAATTTGATGATTTCTACTTCAAAATAATAGAAATAAGGAAACCTTAAAATTAAATTCCAATCATTTTTATCCTAGCATTATAAAATCAATACAACCATGGAAAAACTCGTTTGGGTTCATATAGAAAATTAATCAAAGAACACAAATTGTCAAAGAAAAGGGCATGAACATGGATTTTCTTGTGGTATGCATGAAGAGATCATATTTCCAGTAAACATAATCGCCTCCAATAGGCCCCCAAATATTTGACAAGGTGAAAGTGGTATTTGACAAATATTTGTAATGAAGATTCATAGCAACCTCACAACAATTACATTCATAACATAGTTCTTCAATACCTATGTTGGGAAAAATAATGAGAGATGAGGTGAATTAGTATTTTAAAACTCACTTAAATTTTACTTTTCTTACTCTCATTTATGTTAGTAAACTTGCATATGTACGTGACTATTATGAAAACATCTAGCATATATTCAACGAACTTATATTTCAGTTAATTACTCATATTTTTAACTTAAACGAGTGCATGAGTGACTAATTAGACATTTGATAAGTATTAAACATGTTTAGTATAAATAGAATAAAGCATCACACATATGAACATGAGTATTTAAGGTGGAAACCAAATATGGGAGAAAACCACCACTGTTTTCATCTTTTTCTTCAATTTTGTTATTATGAAAACTTCTTACAATAGTGTAGTGGAGGAGACTCATACCAACATGCAGACATCCGCCTGCATAAGGATACAACCTTCACTCATTCTCCATCACCCACTCGAAGGGAGCTCCAACCTCGTGATCTCGTTTAGTGACACCCAGTGGAAGGGAGCTCCAACCCCTTGATCTTGTTTACCATGACCCACTTGAAGGGAGCTCTAACCCCCTCATATGATCACCACATACTACTGGCAGGAAGCTTTGACTTCCTCACTGGAGGCTCCAACCCTCAACACGATCATGTACCACCATTCATAAATTTTCACAGTAGATCAACCTTCTTCAACACATAACAACTTGTAGGCCAATTTTCATCAAATTTTCACACTCGACCGACTACCATCATTTAATCCCAATACCATATATCAAAAATGAAACTTATCACGGTTTCAAATCGTTCATCCAATTATTGAATCACTGAACCAATCAATCACTGTAACCATAATATCGGTATTGAACCCAAAACATTGCATTAACATACTGAATCAAATACAACCCTCATCAATCATATGAAAAAAAGTGTACGCTACTTTTCTTAAAAAAACCTATGTATATACTCGCTTTTCATGAATGTAACATGTGTAAAATCTCAACATTCCAAACTCTGAACTAAAGTAAATCTGAACTAGACAAAGAATTTTTCATTTAAATATTGAAACATTTGTCAGATCACAAATCTCTAAACCTAAAATAGTTATTTTCATCATGGATATTCTTCAACAAATCAATACTCAATCTATTCAACTTCAGACATCACTATTAATCCCAGATCAACATGAAGAATTCATCCAAATATAGGTGAAATACAACAATACTCTATAGATAGATGAGAGATATTCTTCAGCAGAAACCCCAACTTTCTTACGCACTTTTCATAAAGCATTTTCGCATGTATACACACTTTTCAGGAAGTAAACCCATGTACATACCTCAACATACTCTAGAATATATATGCTATTTCTCAAAATAAAACCCAAGTGTGTATGTGCCTCACTTCTGACAAACCTACATACATATCTATAATTTTTCAACTCACAATTGTGTTGCACATCAAAACTTTAGACATTCCATATCACGCCATACACAGTAGTAAACACATGTCAAATCCCATATTTAATCAACCCAAAATTAGATGATACAACACTAAGTCATTTTAGGTCTAATGATCCTGATCCATCATTATGTCACCGGGTGCATACTTATTTCAGATCAATTACTTATCAATAGCCCATACCATGAAATGATACTTCAGATCGAAGTATTCATCAATCAACTTCACACATGCACACCCTATCACTTCAATATTCACCTCCTTATATAGCTTAGGCCTTATCCAATACCACGTCAAAACCACACTAATGTCGGCAGTAAAAATTTATGGGATCAAATAGTTGTTACTCTGCTCAATATTGTTGATTAATACCATGGTAAAGACCCTTGGAATTTAGAGAATCATAGTGTGCCAATTGTATGTGTCTTTTATTTTTCATACCTGCATGTGTATGCGAATTTTCTTCATAGAACCCATGTATATTTCTTCAAATGTTCACCTTTGTAACTATTATTTCTCTAATCTTCATACCTCTGTCCAATAATTCTACCACTTTGATCAATCTCTATCATCGGTAGGAAAAATTGTAGCTCATTCTTCATTTTTCCTAAAAAAGAAATTGTTGTTAAATTCCTCATTTCTCAAAGAAGAAAACATTTGTTTTTTGTTGATTTGATGCATATAGTTTCCTTTTTGCATTCACATTAAGGGGAATGAAAAGAAAAACCTTCATATGCATATAGTGATTTGTGCGTTTTGCATAGGAACAAGTTAGGAAAGCTACATTTTAGTTTGTGCTCTTTGTTGTTTTCTCTCAAAACTTATTGTTATTTCCCTTAGTATCTAGGATTTTCATTGACAAAACTAAAATTGAAAAGTTTGCTTATCATTTTAGTTTGAATTTTTAGGAATTTCTATCACATCATGTGGTGAACCTTGAAAGGAAAATTGATAAACAATATCAACTTAAAATTTACATCAATTTACCTCAAAAGGAATTGGAACCATAATGATAACATTTAGAAGGTCTAGGCTAGAGATGTGTTTCAACGTAGTTAAACATAGCAGTTGTCGTTAACTTGTTTGTGATACATTTCGAGTGTGATACCTCACTCCATGTATGTAATTATATCAGAGCTTGTCCATGTACCTTCAGGTATATAGGGCAGTGTTCTAGTACAAAACTATAAAGGGGTGCTCTCATTGTGCGGTTTCGCATTAGACAACGCTATTACGGACTTGGGCCTCCACGTACCTTCATGTATATTTGGGAGGAAAAATTTACGTTAGTATCCATCCATAGTGAACAGAGTCGGCCACCTTGTAAATTTTGATACACCGAACACAAAATTCGGGGAGATTTCATGCCTGTACTTCTTGGTTCTTCAGGAGGTATTCTGCAGTTCATAGTTTCTTGGTAAACCTTTTTCCTAGAATTGCCCTATTATTTTGTTTATTTATTTTTGGTCATAAAATAAATCATTCATCATGGAATAATATCATCCCTTTCCTTGTTGTTCACGTAGACTATCATTGAAACAACCTTTACCACCAGAAGCCACTTCTAATCGGCGAAGGCGACATCGCTCTACCGAAACCAGTACCATCAATACTATTAGTGTCAGTATTTGCATACTTCCACCAGGGATCAAAACAAATTTTGGCAATGTGCATCTTAGGTGTCCCACTCTAAAGAATTTTCAATCATTCCATTAGATCATGACATAAAATTCTTCCACTGGTGGTTGTCCTTGTCAAGTGTCCCATTTTCCTTCACAAGTATATGCTTGCTGACCCTCCTCCATGTCTTCATCATGCTGAAAAAAAATCTGCTCTCATTCCACTTTTAGTCAAAGTAACTCATTGATTCAGTTTATTTCATTTCTCATTAGGTCACTAGGGTTTCATTAGGTCAAATCATTACATTATCTCATTTTCAATAAAGGGTAGTAGAAGGTGTGAAGGTGACCCAGAATAAACTCATAATTTGCTTCAGTCAGTTCAAATGTAATAAGAACTCAGTCTCTCAGGGCTGCCAACTTAGAGTTCCACATGCCAACACATCAAGTGTCTAATACAAAAAGTTTCTACTTCATAAATTGATCAAATTTCAAAGGGAGTTGTCTTTTCCCAAGGGTGCCCAATTCATCATTGTTCACAAGCACTAAACCCTAATTTCCTCTCCCACTAAGCTAGGGTTTGCTATGAAAAAGAGGCATATGAGCAGAGGAGCCATAAGGTAGGTCATATCAGTAAGTATGAGGCCATTCCAACTCATAAGATCATGTTTCCATCATTTATTATGAAATCATTCCAAGAATCAAGTCATTTGCCACTCATAGGGCCAGTTTTGTTTCAAACTGTGTTTCTTACCAAACAAAGATGACTTTCACAAAAGTGAGAGATTTTTTGTCCATAATAGGCCAAGGAATAAAACCGTCCTTCATATTTTACACAGGTTTCATGGTTTTAGAGAAATTTCAAAACTATAGGTTCCATAAGAGAGTTGCTACACTTCTTGAGTGACCTTGGGAAAATCAAGTTTTCTAATAGTTGGAGTGTCCAAATGACTTTCTTGATGAGTCAAATGATAACTAGAGAGAGATATATTTCCAATGAGCTATCATGATCTCCCTTTGGAGTTGCGGAAGGCCTCCAAAAGTTGCCTTCACCAGCACTCTGCATTTCTACACCCTCATTCAACACGTTTTGACCAGTATTGGGAAAATCAACTTTTCATAGGTTAAATCAACTCCAATTAGAACAAAAAATGTATATTTGGAAATTATACTTTAAGGGATTTCCAACCAGATATCCTGAGCCCAATTTGGACATCACGAAGGCCTTAAAATGTAGTCTTCAAAAATATGTTGCACTGGTGCTGCTTGTTTGACTAAAATTGCAATGTAATTTTCAACGGCACTGTGCGTTTGCCTAGCTTCTTCAAAATTCTCTGCCAAACCTCAAAATATCGAAAATTCACTTCTAAACCTTCAAAAAACAATTCTTCATGCCTCCAAAAAGGCATTAAGTACAAATTTGATTCACTCCATTTTATCAAATGTCATTTTGATGTGTGAAGTTTGCCGAAAGGAATTTGGTGTCCCCTTCTATTTCAAAACCCTAGGTGCTATGTTTTCATTTGCCTAGGCTCCCTACACCATACCTAAAATTAAATCCCTTATCCTAAAACCCCTTATAATCATTACCCCTGTCATCTCCCTCATATTACAAATCCCTATTCCCAAATTCCTCCAATTTCATCACAACAACCCTCACTTCATACACTCACATTTCACCTCATCACACCTCCCTAGGGTTTTGAAACTAAGGAAAATATGGAAGAAGAAATAAAGGAGAGGAAGCCAAAGAAAGGAGGAATATAAATTGTAGGAGGAATACAAACAACAAAGAATGACATACAAAGGAGGATGGAAAACACTACTGCAAGAGACAAAGTTGCAAGCGCAAAGCTTAGACAAGCCATGCAAAAATTCAAACTCTGACCAAGAAAAAGGAGAAGGAGAGGTTAGAAATACTTTCTGAGGTGTATCTTCATTCCTCAAGCATTTGATCAGCAAGTAGCCTTACGATTTTGTCAAGTTTTTGGCACATTTGGAACTTTAGTGCATTTTTGGTTTTTTGAGTAATTTTGGCACACAGAAACTTTGCCAAATGCGCAGCGCCACTGGAATTGCGCTCTTTTTTGGGGAATACAATTGCAAAATGGACACCACCATCATGTTCAGAATGATGAAGATGTAAACCCTGGGAAGTTTCAAAAAATTTGGAGGAGAACTGGTCCCTCAAAAATGCAAAAAACCACCAAATTTTCATGTTTCTGCCTCCTTTTTGACCTTGGCACTGTGCATTTACCAGTCTTGGTAAATTCACTTTTTGATAGGGCATATGAGGACCATTTTGAAAACTAGAGGAATATTTGGTAACTAGACTTAGATATATTTCCAATGAGCTATCTTGGAGCTGATTTTGACACCCGAAAGGCCTCCAAAAGTTGCTTTCAAAAGAGGTTATTTTTCTTGTCATGGTGCTGTGCGTTTACCAGGAAAATGCAATTTTCATAGTCTTCAACAATTTTATGATTTTCACTCCAGATTGATTTTTTATCTTGGTAAATGAGAAATTATTGATGTAAAAGGTCAAGATAAATTTAAATTTCATGTTTTTATTGTTATCTAGGGTAGATACATCAAATAAGTCCTCTAGAGGTCAAATGAATCAGTTTCCTCTCTTTTAGAGGCAAATTGTTGGATCTTCCTAGTCTTCAGTTTCTTGTTTGGGAGTAGGTGAAACTGATCCCTATCTCATGGATTCAACTCCCTGAGGCTAGGAAGAGTAGTTTTTAGGTCTATATGATGTATTTCCTCAATCATTGTAATGGTTTGACTCACTTGGATCTTTAGCATATCAAGAGACATTTGTATCTGTTTTGGCCTGGACCTTAATCAAATTTGCAGCTATTTTTATGGGATCCATGTGGTATTTTGTTTCGTTTCAGTTTCTTATTTTGTGCTCATATGTTAGAATGTTTTGTTACTTCACCCATCATTTAATTACTATTAGATGAATGTTTTCAATTTAGATGAACAGAATCCATAATTTCTATGCTCTGTTTTGGGTAAACATTCATAATTTGTAATTTCTTTAGTTTAGAAAGAAACCATGAATTCACCATGCTGTTTTTAGCTCCTCACCTGTCTCGATCATCCCATCATCAAATCCCTAGAGTGCTAAACATTGTACCTACCTTGCCACATAGAACACCCTGCAAATTTTGACCTAATTTCCTTGCCCTAGCTGCTTGACTCCTCCTGATCCAACAAAACCCTACACAATCAAAATAAAAAAACCTTGAGCTACTATACCTAGCCTAATATCTTCTTTCCTCAGTCATTTTGACTGCGATTTATACAGAGAGAGCCCTCTCCTGGCCTAGTAAGGCTAGCTACTTGGCTAAGCATGTTTTGAGGTTGTTAGCCACCTATAAAAATTTATCATGTATCAAATGGTGGCTAAAAAATTTTCTTGTAGCCTTCAAGAAAAAATTTTATGACCAAATTGTGAGTTTTTGAAGTCTTATGATGATATTTATCCTTTAAGGTAATCTTCACTGTTGTTTCCCTCTCAATTCTGAAAAATCTATTATTTTCTTGAAGAAAAAGACAGCTAAAAACCCATTTTTCCCTTTCATTTTACCCCTCTTTTCACTCATTATTAACCTTCATTTTCATTCCCTTTTTCCTCATAATATTCCTCTATTTTTCCTCATTTTCCTTCTTCCCTTCATAAAAACCCATTTGATAAGGTTTAAAACTCCTTTTTAACTTTATCGAAAGATTTCAAAATCCTTTGAAATCCTTGAAAATTCATAAAAAACAGCCTTTTTTTACTAAGGCCATAAGCCCCTTCTGGCCTTAGCCCCCAGCCCCTTTTCCTGCATAAGACCCGGGGCTGTGACAACTGTTAAACCCCATCGCACCATCGCAATCAGGACGTTCCTCTTTCCTTATCCACATTCCGCTTTCAAAAATTTCCGATGCGATTAAGAACCTTCTCTTCTAAACCTCGATCCCTTGCTTCCTTTGTAAAACCAAGAGCCCCGCAATCGGGTGCTAAACACCATAAAAAACCCCTTCCCAAAACAAATTTTCCTTTGTATTTAGTAAAAATCCGATTTTCTTATGTTTCAACGAGACTCGACAGTCTATTGTTTGGTGAATTATGAACCGTTGATCTACTCCCCGATCAATGATCATCGGAATCTCGCATCGGAGTTAAACAAACAAATCCTTTGTTTGTTCCCTTCAAATCTTCCGATGCGATTAGGCCTTAAGCCCTTTGTGCTAAACCCCAAACCACTTCCCCACCATATAACCCATGCCCAGGACCAAGCGATTAAGTCCCGAGCGTTAATTGCATCGGAGTTTTTTTCATTGAACATATTTTAATGGTTATTGCCCCCCTCCAATTGGCCACCTTGCGATGGCTTCCCAGCCGTCGATCTCCCCCACCAGACCCATATCCAACGATGCACATTGCTCTTTCCCAAAGCCCCTTTTTCCACCTTTGGCATTTACAAACTGATCTCCACCGTCGATCTGGTCCTAAGATCAACGGTCCTTGTTTAATCGCATCGGTGCTTTTCATTGTTGTTTTCCCCTCGCCCCTGCCGATCGCAACCTTCCGATTGCATCTGGGTCGTCCATACACCAAGATCTGATGGTCCAGATCAATCCTCACTTCCCTTTTATTTTTCTCAAATCCCGACAGTGTAACCTTTCAGTGAATATCCATTGTTGATCTCTACAGATCAACGGCCCACATTGACCCAATCTCCGCCCGACCTCTGCTTCATATTCCATTCCATTAACCCCAAGATTAAATCTGAGCCGTTGATCTGTTTCATCCAACGATCCATTTTTAACCCAGTAGGCCCAACTCATTTGGGACCTACCACCCCCATTGACCAATCCTAGCCGTTCATTTCCTGATCCGACGGTCAAGATTAAAATTGCCTTGACCCTGTCCCACCTTCTTCCGCCCGCACATCTTGTCTGATCGCGCTCCAAACTCCACCGTCGGATCTTACCACCCTTCATCCAACGGCCAGGGACCCATATCGCATGATTTTGCGTCCGATGGTTAATTCCTAAAAATTACGGGATATGGGTGGTTTTTTAAGGACATGTGGCGGGCGGCGAAGCATATCGCGTTTTTTATGAAGATTTTGGAAACCGCTTAAGAGTAGCGCGACACCAGCAGTTTCTTTGGCCGAAACCACTTTTCCCCATTTCCATTACATTGTCCCATGTGTAATCTCCACCGTTGATCTTTGAGATCTAACAGCTCACGTTCAATCTCACCTTTTAATTCATCACCCTCCACCCATCCTCTAAGGGACTTCATAAGAAAATCCCCGTCGTTGATCTCTGTAGCCAATCTAATCCGATGGCCCAGAATCTTTCAAAAACCCCAAATTTCATTTTAACCCTTTGTTAACCCCGCCAAAGGTTTTCACCCTTTTCCTTTGAATTTTCTCCCTTTGCGCTATAACATGGCCCCTCCGCATTATATATTCACGATTAATCTCAACCATTGATCTTTGTGGATCAACGGTTCTAACTTAATATCCCCACCTTTTATTTAACTACCTCTCCATTATCCTCAACATTAAATCCTCGTCGTTGGATGTTTTCATCCAACAACTGCGTTCTAACCTCAGCCTCCAAAGCAGTCTAAACCCAACTACACAGGATTTTCTTAATTTTTCTTTGTTTTTTCAGGTTTTTTCAGGTTTTTCAATTGTTTCTCAAGGGAAATCAAAGGTCGGGGATGACGATCCCCCATGCCTTTATTCATGAAAGAGATTGTTCTGTAGGTTTTCCCATCAAGGATTATCAGTGCCTCATGAGCACTGACGCCATTATAAAACCTCTGTAATGCCTGCACATCAACAAGACACAACAAATTCTAATCAAGCAAAGAGTATCATTGTTAAAGGATCTAAGTCAAAGAAGAAACCCATGTTTGAATATCTTAGCACATTTTTGAAGGATTAAGGCACACATTCAGCAAATCAAAAGCCTAATTCATAGTTAAAGACATCATGAAGACCGAAAGACACAGATTAAACCTAATCAGACCCAAAACATAAAACTAAAGTAAATTAAAGGTGTTTTAGGGAAGGACAAGGCAATTCATCCATCCAAGAAGCCTCCACTGCCACATCAGAGGAAAATTTAATCCTCTCCAGCTACCAAAAGCCACCTACAGTTTCGCAGCATTCAAAAGAGGCCTAGTAATGACCAGAACAGAAGATATTTGCCTCACGACAGCTGAACAATTAATTCGACCAAAGGAACTTATTGTAAAATTTTCAGCAGAGTTATTACAAGGATAACAAAGAGCCTTAAAGTCAACAAAATCTTCCCAGCAAGCTTAATACTTAATATAAACCAATTAATATAGAGGAAATATCAGAAAGTTTCTCCATTGAGCCCATCAAAGGTCGAGAAACATTAAACTGTACTAATTGAACCTAGAAGATCTTTTATCCCATCCCACCTCCTCATTTATTCTATAAATAATTCTGAAGAAGATGAGATAATGTTGGTCACTGCATATCTGTTGCCTGTAAATAGTTTACTGAAGCTGCTGCAAGCTCTTTTTGTAATTGAAGATACCTAAGTTGAGATGAGAAGTTTGAAGCTGTAGAGAACCACTGGACTTGAAGATTGTAACTGGTTTGAAGTATCAAATACAAGTTGATTTATGGGATCCTGGTCTATGTCAACGGTGATGTTTCTCTTATTGTAAATTGTTATTTTATTTCTGTTTCCATTCTGTCCATCTTCTCTGATAAAGAACAACAATTATAGATTTAGGATTACTTTCAAAGGTACCCTGCTCTTACTGATAAGCTTTATCTACATGTTTTCTTCCAAAATTGTGTATTTAAGAATGATTTAATACAGTCAAAGTAGTTAAGGAATGTTGGCATTCCCTCGTCCTACTGTCTAAACTTTAAACATTGTTCTTGAATGTTATTTTCAGTTTCTACCAAGTAAAGTTGAACTAGGGAAGTCTACGGTGAGCCTTGTCCTCTAGTTTTATCTCCAAAAGTTGTCGGAAAGTTTCCCTAAGGGTATGTCGAAAGCAGGATAGGTTCAAAGTCCTTACCTGATCTTAGACTACTCTTTGTTATCTTAAGTTTTGTCTTGATAAGTTTGCTAAGTAAAGCAGAGCTATGGAAGTCTATGGTGAGCCATGTCCTCTAGTTTCTTCTCCAACAGTTGCTTTGAAAAGTTTCCCTTAGAATATGTTGAAAGCAAGATAGGTTCAAAGTCCTTACTTGATCTTAAGCTATTCTTTTTGTGTTTTAAATGTTTTCTATTGAAAGTGCATCAAAAGCAGGCTAGTTTCAAAGTACTTACCTGATCTTAGATTACTTTTCTGTCTTCCTTAAGTGTATGTCGAAAGCAGGATAGTTTCAAAGTACTTACTTGATCTTAGGCTGCTCTTTGTTCTTCATTTGTTTTTTTCCTCTTCTTATTGTTTCATTCCATTCCATAAAATAAACTTTAAAGAGATCCTTAGACATAGATGACTTGCCCCATAGACCACTCTTGAACCTTGTTGTTTCAATTAAATCTTACTATGACTCTATAGCCCAATGGATTGAAGCTGCTTTTTTCCTATCTCTTAGCTGAATCAATTTTTCACTTTCATTCACCTTCACCCTTCATTTAGACTTCCTTCACCTTCACATATCTTTTCCCAACCAAAACAAACAAAAACCTTGTTCTTCATAACTAGCCTAATATCACATTTCAAGCCTTAAAGATATATCAATATTTGCACTTATAGAGAGATCCTTCTCTGGATTCAAGTGGGCTAGATCCTGGAATCCCAAAGTGGTTCAAATGTTCTCCCTGCAGCTTTAGCCTCACCAATATGCTAGAATTACAAGGAGCTAACATTTCTGGTGACTCCACTGGGGATTTCTGAGTTAGTAAGAATCTAAGTACACCTTAAGACTTCAGAAAGCCCTTGATTCAAGAATATTTTGTATATTAGCCAGTTGAGCCACTAGGCATAACATTTCTGGCGACTCCACTTGGGATTTCTGAGTTCATAGTTGCTTAGCAAGATTTGATAGACTCATTAGTCTTCCAAACAACCATAAAAACTTAGAAAAAACCCAAAACATTTTAGATTGGGACATGGTGGTGGACCATAAAACATTTTACCTCCAAAGGAGCTAAAATTTTCCACCTGGCGACTCCACTCCTTATAACTCCCAAAATACCAAATGAATCCATTGGTATAAGACCTTGAACTGATTGAACAGAAACAGTGACCTCTTTTTTCTTATTTATAAACATGGATTTAGATATAGACCCAGAAGACAAACATATGGTCATGATGGAAAAATTGATGTAAATGCTTGGAAAGAGAGTGGATAGGCTTATGGCTAATCTAAAAATTGGTGATCCAGAGCAACATATGCCTTTCCCTGAGCAAACACAAACTCTACCACTACAAGACAAGTATGATGAACAGATTATAGAGAAAATAATCAAGAAAAATTTCTAATCATGATGGAAAAGATGATGTACATGCTTGGAAAGAGAATGGATAGGTTGATGGCTAATATGAATATTGATGATCTAGAGAAACCTATGCTTTTCCCTCATCAAACACAAGCCCAATCACCTCAAGACCAAGACAGTGACCAAGATATGTATTATGATCAACACCTTATAGAAGATGATGCACAAACTTATAAAGAAAGCAATAAAGAAGGTTGTCAAGAAATTTTTGATTGCCTTCCTATGTCTTGTACTATGCTGATAAGAGAACTTCATGACCAAAATGCAAAAACATATAGTGAGCAGTGCTTTGATGAAACAAGTAGCTACTTTCAAAATGCAGAATCTGATGTAGGAGGAGAACCAGCTCATATAGGGACTCCCCCTCTAGATTACAACTCATATCAGATTACACAGGAAGAGTGGCATCTTGATAATGTATAAAAAACAACTCATGAACCTTATATGCAAACTGAGTATCATAACAATCATGAGGAATTTTTTACACAAGAAGATCATGAAACAATAGAAAATCCTCAAAGTTTCCCTGCAAGCACAAGTCAAGATCCCCTAGAAGAGGCTCAAGAAGACATCCAACCTCAAAATCAACCTTTACAAGAGACAGAGAAATGCTGTACTTATGTTTAAAGGAACATAGAAACATCTTCCCCTTTGACAGAAAAAGAGATAGATCAGACTATTAATAAACAGTCAGTCTCTGAAACTTATTGCAAAACAAATACTCTTGCTCAGTCACATAGAGAACTTTGTTGTAAAGATGCAGAAAGTTCTTTTGTTGATAATGAGAAAGAGGGTAGCTATTTTTCTGTTTATACTGAAAGAAAAATCTCTCCTTTGACAGAAGAAAAAATTGATCAAATACTAAGCAAGCAGCTACCCTCCAAACCATCATCTCAACCAGCCAGTCATAAACATGGTGCATATTCCATAGAACAATCCAATGGCACTCAAGACAAAGAGGATAGTAAGGAAATTAATGATAATACTGAAACTAGTCCTCTTTGGAAAATGAATTTTGATGGGTCATGTACTAAAACTAATGCAGGTGTAGGAATATGGCTTTACAATACAGGAAACAATCATTCTGAAGCCCATTCATAAAAATTGAGTTTTCAATACACAACTGACATAGTAAAGTATGAGGCACTCCTCTTAGGGCTACATTTATTGAATAAATTAGGAGCCCAGAAAATAACAGTTCATGGAAATGCAGAATTGGTAATTAGGAAAGTGAAAGAAGAATGCATGGTTAAAAATTCCTGACTTAGAGCCTATAAGGATGATGCCATGGATTTATTAAAATATTTTAAAGATTTCCAACTTATCCTTGTTCATAAAGACCAAAACAGTTTTGCTAGTGGATTAGCCCTTGTGGCTAGTACATGTTTGAGACCTTGGGAGAGCAAACAATATACAATTCAAGAAAAATTCAGACCAGCTGTCCCAAACAATAAAAGATACTGGAAAAATTTTGAAGGAGAAAAAAAAATAGAAGACTATCCTACTGTGGATATACCATCTTTTCAAGAAGAAACTTCTCCCTTCACTAATGTCAATCTATCATCCAAAGAACCTGAATTTATACCAGAAGCAAGCATAGATTTAGAGAAAGAAGAAATTTCACTGCTTACTATTTTGCAGGTTAAGTATGATGATGCTTCCAAGCAACATTCTGAAGATGTAGTCCTCAAAGCTGAAGTCTTGGAAGCAGAGAATCTACCAGACATGGAGGGCCAAAAATAAGAGAATCTTCATATTTTCTTTATTGATCCTTTGGAAGAGTGTGTGGAAGTCCCAACTAGCTCAAATTATCAAGCATGGATCCTTTGCAAGAGCCAAAGACATGAAAAGTACGGTCACCTTCTGTGATAGTCTTGGTTTTGAAGATTAATCTTCAAAATGTACTATGGATACCCCTGAAAAACAACCAGAGTTTTTTCTTCTTTTTTACATTCCTCAACTGGCTACATTGACACTTTTGTATCATATAAGGATGTAAATACTCCAAGTTAGAATGGGTTAGATAGGAATGTCAATAAAGCTCAGTTTTGAGCAATTAGATAGTTGTTGACTTTTGTCTTCAAGAAAAAGAAAAAATACAAAAACAATAGAATATAGAAAAGAGGCCAGATTGTAAAAACAAGAAAGGTACAACCCCATACCAAAAAAGAGAAACAAAATCTGAAAGTGTGCAAGCTCAAATGCCACTCCTAAAAAACACACTCCTAGTTATTCATACAGCCTAATCATGACTAATTAGTTTTAAATTTACTGTTGATAGGTAAGTGAATTCGATTTTCCAAATAGCTTAATATTGGCTTACCAGTTAGGTAAATTAGGATAGAAAAATAAAGGTTCAAACATGCTCAAAATCTAAACCTAAGATTCAAAAAGAAAGAATGACTCTAATCTGTTAAAATTTTGAGTCAAAAATAGAAGTAAAATGGTTCTAATAAGCCCAAAACTTGAACCAGATAACAAAAAAAGACAGCTCAAACAAACTCAAAAACAGAGCTGAAGAAAAGAGAAGGATGTGCTTAAAATTTTCAGATCTTAAGCCTTCACCATTTTGATTTAATTTTTCTACAAATAATAATCTATGTGTAGCTTGTTTTTATGCCATAGATCAGCATCAAGTTAGACTATTCAATCCTGACTTGGCTGCTTTTTAAATTTCTTGTTTTAGAAGTTAGAGAATAAAAGTCTGTTAGACAGTCTAATCCTAACAGATAGTAGTTAGGTATAGAAGCTTATGAACTCAACTGTTTAATCTGAGTTCATGGAGAAATAAGAAGTAGAATTAGATTATTTTTTTGCTTTAAAAAGAATAAAATGTTTGTAAAAGAGTTTTCCAATCCAAATGCACTCTCAAAGAAGAAAAAAAAATGTTAGATCAGTAGGATTGGGTAGGTAGAAAGCTTGTTTTGACAAAAGTTCCATTTTTTTTCATAGTTGCTAACATTGTCAGAAGAAAAAAAGACCAGCAAAAATAAAGGAAAAATGCAGCCCAATGGATGAGGCATTGGTCAGCTTCCAGAGGATTTGTCTGAGTTTCTTGGAACCTCCAAGGAGTTGCCATCCCAAGTTGGAGCCGCTGTTAGCCACCTATAAAAATTTGTCATATCAAATGGTGGCTAAAATTTTTTCTTGTAGCCTTCAAGAAACAATTTTATGACCAAATTGTGAGTTCTTGAAGTCTTATGATGATCTTTATCCTTTAAGATAATCTTCACTACTGTTTCCCTCTCAATTCTGAAAAATATGTTGTTTTCTTGAAGAAAAAGACTGCTAAAAACCCATTTTTCCCTTTCATTTTACCCCTCTTTTCACTCATTATTAACCTTCATTTTCATTCCCTTTTTCCTCATAAGATTCCTCTATTTTTCCTCATTTTCCTTCTTCCCTTCATAAGAACCCCTTTGATAAGGTTTAAAACTCCTTTTTGACCTTATCGGAAGCTTTCAAAATCCTTCAAAATCCTTGAAAAATTATAAAAAACAGCCTTTTGTACTAAGGCCATAAGCCCCTTTTGGCCTTAGCCCCCAACCGCTTTTCCTGCATAAGACCTGGGGTTGTGACCTACAGTTAAACCCCATCGCGCCATCGCAATCGGGACGTTCCTCTTTCCTTATCCGCATTTTGCTTTCAAAAAGTTCCGATGCAATTAAGCACCTTCTCTTCTAAACCCCGATCCCTTGCTTCCTTTGTAAAACCAAGAGCCCTGCAATCGGGTGCTAAACACCATAAAAAACCCCTTCCCGAAACAAATTTTTCCTTTGTATTTTTTAAAAAATCTGATTTTCTTATGTTTCAACGAGACCTGACAATCTATTGTTTGGTGAATTATCAACCGTTGATCTACTCCCCGATCAACAATCATCGGAATCTCACATCAGAGTTAAATAAACAAATCCTTTGTTTGTTCCCTTCAAATATTTCGATGCAATTAGGCCTTAAGCCCTTTGTGCTAAACCCGAAACCACTTCCCCACCATATAACCCATGCCCAGGACCAAGCGATTAAGTCCCGAGCGCTAACCTCATCGGAGTTTTTTTCATTGAACATATTTTAATGGTTATTGCCCACCTTCGATTAGCCACCTTGCGATGGCTTCCCAGCCGTTAATCTCCCCCGCCAGACCCAGATCCAACGTCGCACATTGCTCTTTCCCAAAGCCCATTTTTCCACCTTTGGAATTTACAAAATGATCTCTGCCGTCGATCTGGTCCTAATATCAACGGTCCTTGTTCAATCGCATTGGCGCTTTTCATTGTTGTTTTCTCCTTGCCCCCACCAATCGCAACCTTTCGATTGCATCTGGGCCTTCCATACACCAAGATCCAATGGTCCAGATCAATCCTCACTTCCCTTTGATATTTCTCAAATCCCGACAGTGTAACCTTTCGATGAATATCCACCGTTGATCTTTGTAGATCAATGGCCCACAGTGACCCGATCTCCTCCCGACCTCTGCTTCATATTCCATTCCATTAACCCCAAGATTAAATCTAAGTCGTTGGTTTGTTTCAGCCAACGATCCATTTTTAACCCAGTAGACCCAACTCATTTGGGACCTATTGCCCCCATTGATCAATCCTAGCCGTTCATTTCCTGATCCGACGATCAAGATTAAAACCTCCTTGACCCTGTCCCACCTTCTTTCACCTGCGCATCTTGTCTTATCGTGCTCCAAACTCCACCGTCGGATCTTCCCACCCTTCATCCAACGACCAGGGACCCATATCGTGTGATTTCGCGTCCGATGGTTAATTCCCAAAAATTACGCGATATGGGCAGTTTTTTAAGGACATGTGGCGAGCGACAAAGAATATCGCGTTTTTTATGAAGATTTTGGAAACCGCTTAAGAGAAAAGCGACATCAGCGGTTTTTTTGGCCGAAGCCACTTTTCCCTATTTCCATTACATTGTCCCATGTGTAATATTTGTCGTTGATCTCTAAGATCTAACGGCTCACGTTCAATCTCTCCTTTTAATTCATCGCCCTCCACCCATCCTCCAAAGGACTTCATAAGCAAATCCTTGTCGTTGATCTCTATAGCCGATCTAATTCGACGGCCCAGAATCTTTCAGAAACCCCAAATTTCATTTTAACCCTTTGTTAACCCTGCAAAGGTTTTCACCCTTTTCCTTTGCATTTTCTCCCTTTTCGCTATAACGTGGCCCCTTCGCATTATATATTACGATTAATCTCAACCATTGATCTTGGTGGATCAACGGTTCTGACTTAATCTCCCCACATTTTATTCAACCGCCTCTCCATTATCCTCAGCATTAAATCCTCGCCGTTGGATGCTTTAATCCAACGACTGCGATCTAACCTCAGCCTCCAAAGTAGTCTAAACCCAACTACGCAGGATTTTCTTAATTTTTCTTTGTTTTTGCAGGTTTTAAAGGTTTTTCAATTATTTCTCAAGGGAAATCAAAGGCCGGGGATGACGATCCCCCACGCCTTTATTCATGAAAGAGATCATTTTGCAGTTTTTCCCATCAAGGTTTATTAGTGCCTCATGAGCACTGACGCCATTATAAAACTTATGTAACGCCTGCACATCAACAAGACACAACAAAGTTTAATCAAGTGAAGAGTATCAGTGTTAAAGGATCTAAGTCAAAGAAGAAACCCATGTTTGAATATTTTAGCACAGTTTTGTAGGATTAAGGCACACATTCAGCAAATCAAAAGCCTAATCCATAGTTAAAGACATCATGAAGACCGGAAGACACAGATTAAACCTAATCAGACCCAAAACATAGAACTCAAGTAAATTAAAGGTGTTTTAGGGAAGGACAAGTCAATTCATCCATCCGAGAAGTCTCCACTGCCACATCAACGGAAAATTTAATCCTCTCCAACTACCAAAAGCCACCTACAGTCTTGCAGCATTCAAAAGAGGCCTAGTAATGACCAGAACAAAAGATATTTGCCTCACGACAGCCGAAAAGTTAATTCGACCAAAGGAAATTATTGTAAAACTGTCAGCAGAGTTATTACAAGGATAACAAAGAGCCTTAAAGTCAACAAAATATTCCCAGCAAGCTTAATACTTAATATAAACCAATTAATATAGAGGAAATATCAGAAATATTCTCCATTGAGCCCCTTAAAGGCCAAGAAGCATTAAACTGTATTAATTGAACCTAGAAGATCTTTTATCCCATCTCACCTCCTCATTTCTTCTATAAATACTTCTGAAGAAGATGAGATAATGTTTGTCACTGCATATCTGTTGCCTGTAAATAGTTTACTGAAGCTGTTGCAAGCTCTGTTTGTAATTGAAGATACCTAAGTTGAGATGAGAAGTTTGATGTTGTAGAGAACCACTGAACTTGAAGATTGTAACTGGTTTGAAGTATCAAATACAAGCAGATTTATGGGATCTTGGTCTATGTCAACGACAATGTTTTTCTTATTGTAAATTGTTATTTTATTTTTGTTTCCATTATGTCCATCTTCTCTGATAAAGAACAGCAATTATAGAGTTAGGATCTACTGTCAAAGGTACCCTGCTCTTATTGATAAGCTTTATCTACATGTTTTCTTCCAAAATTGTGTATTTAAGAATTATTTAATACATTCCAAGCAGTTAAGGAATGATGGCGTTCCCTCGTCCTACTGTCTAAAATTTAAACATTGTTCTTGAATGTTATTTTCAGTTTCTGCCAAGTAAAGTTGAACTAGGGAAGTCTATGGTGAGCCCTGTCCTCTAGTTTTATCTCCAAAGGTTGTCTGAAAGTTTCCCTAAGGGTATGTCGAAAGCAGGATAGGTTCAAAGTCCTTACCCGATCTTAGACTATTCTTTTTTATCTTAAGTTTTTTCTTGATAAGTTTGCTAAGTAAAGCAGAGCTAGGGAAGTCTATGGTGAGCCTTGTCCTCTAGTTTCTTCTCCAACAGTTGCTTTGAAAATTTTCCCTTAGAATATGTTGAAAGTAGGATAGGTTCAAAGTCCTTACTTTATCTTAGGCTATTACTTTTGTGTTTTAAATGTTTTCTATTGAAAGTGCATCAAAAGCAGGCTAGTTTCAAAGTACTTACCTGATCTTAGATTACTTTTATGTCTTTCTTAGGTGTATGCCGAAAGCAGGATAGTTTCAAAGTACTTACTTGATCTTAGGTTACTCTTTGTTCTTCATTTTTTTGTTTCTCCTTCTTATTGTTTCATTCCATTCCATAAAATCAACTTTAAAGAGATCCTTAGACATAGATGACTTACCCCATAGACTACTCTTGAACCTTGCTATTTCAATTAAATCCTACTATGACTCCATAGCCCGATGGATTGAAGCTGCTTTTTGCCTATCTTCTTAGCTGAATCAATTTTTCACTTTCATTCACCTTCACCCTTCATTTAGACTTCCTTGACCTTCACATATCTTGCCCAACCAAAACAAACAAAACCTTGTTCTTCATAACTAGCCTAATATTACATTAAAAAGCCTTAAAGATAAATCAATATTTGCACTTATAGAGAGATCCATCTATGGATTCAGAAGGGCTAGATCCTAGAATCCCAAAGTGGTTCATATGTTCTCTCATGCTTTGGTCTCACCAATCCGCCGAAATTACGGGAGCTAACACAATTAAATGTAGCCCATGGATCCATTCATTTATACATTATTGTAGCCAAATACAAAAGGATATCTAAGACAAATCATGGTAGCTTAGTTAAACAAGCCTCCCAAGCCATTATTTCTCAAAACTCATGCAGAAAGAGGGGCTGCAACCATGAATAAAATATGGAAATACCCTGAAAGTGTTATTTTATTACTCCTGCAACAGAAGTGAGTTTTAAATCAGATCTAGAGCTGCTATGTGCATAAAAATTTAGATCTATATCAGATCCATGCACTATACAAGCTCCTCTAATGAACCCCCATGGGGTTTTCAACAAAACACCATGTACAAAGTGTAGACCTGAGATATAAGACTGCAGATCCACTAAAAATTACAGATATGGAAAGTGTGGCTGATATGATATATGAAAAATAATAGCCTCCTTCAATAGATCTCCAAAGTGAAGGGCATATCCCCAACACTCAGAAAATCAACTCTCTAAATGGTGTACTAAACCACCCTGCAACTGCTCCTTCAGAAATTACGCAGATCTGGATCTAGAATATGCTGTAGGGGACAAAATGTGGTTGGCCTACAACCAAGATATGAAAATGAAGCTCAATACCTTCAATACTGCCCTTCCAATGGATTAGAAACATCCTCCACTAAAAAGAAGCATTGAAATGGCCTAGATCTGAAGATCTAGTCTCCACTTGCTGCAACTTACAGAAACAGAAAAACCCTCAGCAGGATCTACACTGTCAAAGGAAGATGAAGCTTGGCCTTCAACTAGATAGTGGACAATATGGTGCAAGACTTCTCCAAGATCTACTCATTGGAAGAGGTGGGATTCCCGATCAGGAACACCCTATGCTAAACAACATACAGTCTCAGCTAAACAACAAGAGAAAGTTATATGTCTAAACATACCATATATTCAGAAAATCATAATCCTAAGCTATCCCCATATGGATGCCATCCTCTTCCTTATAAAAAATGTGAACCTTCTCACCTTTGGTCCCACTCATTAGGGTTTCCATCTTCATGCAATGAATCTCCCTCTAAAATTGCGCTGTCCCATCATCAATGCCACTCCTCCATAACAACGCTGTTGAATTTGGTCAGCTTTGACTAGATCTTCATGCAATGTCTTCTTCCACACTCAAGGTGGATTTATTCCAACTATCTAAACTGATCCATATTCCCACTGGGTTATCTTCATTAATATTCCACTTCCTCCATACTAGCTTTGTTGACTTGGTCAAACTTGACTTTGTCCACATGCATTAGCCTTTGTTCACACATGAAGGTGTTTTATCCAGCTATGAATATGACCCCTTTTCCCATTAAGAGGGATTTTATTTCCACTAAAGATATTTATGGGTCTCCCTACCCATTTTATTCCTCTATCTAAGAACAACATAAAAATTTAATATTCCATTTATCTACATGCTAATTTAGGAATATTACAGTCCTCCCCTCCCAAATGTTGCTTGTACTCAAGAAAATGCAAGGATAGAACTGAAGAGCCCCCTTATCTTCCTCCTTTAGCATCTTCATATGATAGGTTCCTCCAAGAACAAGATGCTTTTTCAACAATATGTCCTCAAGTTGTTCCTCCCATGTGTAAAAGTAGGCCTTTGGTGAAAATTCGAATTGGCTCTCATCATGAACAAGTGGGATATCCATGGAAACAACTATATGTGGTCTAGAGGCCTTCTTGAGGCATGGAATCTGAAATATTTTGGGAGTCATCATCCCCATGTGAAGCCTCCATCCCCAAGCTATCATCCACAAAACGTGAGTCACCCTCCAACATGGTAACTCATGAAACATCTCCTCCACCTTAGGCTCCTTCAAAGAAGGTGGGATGCATAGCTGAATATGATGGATCAAAATTTCCACCCCACGTTGTCCCTCTCTCCACTTATGATAAGTGTAGAGCTACTGCTAAATATGGGATGCAACAATGTTGCATTCATGGAGCAAAAAGGCAATAGGGTCCTCAAAGTTCCACCCTTTGGTTCTTGCCCAAATCATCCCATACTAAATGAATATGAAATTATCATCATATGGAATCCAAATAAGCAAAGTAATAAAGGTTTTACATAATGCTGGAAGGTACCAACAATATCTCAAGTGATCACAACGCAGTTTTACCAACTGAAGTTTCGGAATATGATATGACAAGTTGTCTTTGAACTGTTTGCTAGTTGTGCATGTCACCCCATCTACTAGTGAATAGTAAATGGCATAGTATATCAACTGAGCATATATGAAATAGTACAACACTTTCCCAAAGCCATACAATAAATAGCTCTCTCCATCATAGGTGTTGGTCCCAAAATGACCATGAAGCTCAAATAGAGGCTTGACCTCTTGTGGAGTAATGCACTGTATAAGGATGGTAAGAGAATGAAAATACTGTGTTAGATAATCAATAATTGCATAAACATAATTCTTACCATATATTGAGAGCAATATGATAATAAGACCCATAAGTGAGCCTTCCATAGTGGCAAGATATAGTTCCATGAAGAGGAATGAACTATGTGCTGCATGTAGATGTTTCTTCTTATGCTTGGAAATCCAAGTTAAGAATATCATACCATGGTAATAGATTTCCCCACCCAATACTCCATTACTCTCATCTCGTTCTTGCCCATCAAGTGCATCATATGTGAAGTGATCCTAGGGACACTCCATCAACAAACTCAAGCTCGCAAGTGACAGTGTTGTTGGCCTTTGTACCAAGGCTCCTGTCATCTCATAGCTCCATCCTTTGACATTCCACATGTCAAGGCCATCAATCATAATGTTGCTATATGTGGGAGATTCCTTCCAAAGTGGAAGTACTTCCTAATCCTCCAAGGTTAAGGAGTATCCCCTTTGCACCATGATAGTGACATCTCATAATATTGCAACATCATACAAAGTATGGGAGAAGATCAACCCATACTCTCTCAGTAACAGCCAAAGCAACAATCTCTCTAGTTGCCTCCCCACACCATCACCATATAAATCATGGAGTAAAAACATGATAGTTGATATGAAAGATATCACATCACCCCAATACACCAAAACTCCTTGCTTCCATATGATGTAAGTGCCATGCCAAGTTCCATCCACCAACCAACTCTTTGAAATAGAATGTGTCACATGATGACCAAACTCTTTTAAGAGTAACCAATGCAGCCTTGCCTCCTGCTGCTCGGTATCATAAATATGCAAGTAGCTTTCCAACCTCTTGCTCATCAATATCACCCATCCAACCCATGGTGAGTGTCTATCATCATGTCCAAAAGTGGCACTCCTCCAATGGAGAATACCATCCTCCCAAATCAGATTTCTGTCTTTGCATTTCATGGGATGTTGAAATGCAATCTTCTCAATGACCAAGTTGATCCCATCAGGATCCAAATGGGTGGTAGGAAAAAACCTCCCATCATGATGTGAAATGCTCAACAAGAAATATCCATCACAACCATGAGAGATGTTATCCATCATAAGATGTCCTCCATCATCTATCTTCTTATCCTCTGTTATACATATGGGAAGGTCATTGGAATACTCCAATAATGGTGGGGCCCCCAACTCATCACTGCTGCTCAATGATAGTGCTATTGATCTCCATGATAGTGAAACTTCTATCTCAAGATCATGTTCAATGCTGAGCACATAGTTTTGTAATGTATTGTTCAAGACAATACTCACCCCATCCTCAAAGAATCTACACTCCAACCCCAAGATTTGTGTGCAGCTCAACAATGATACACTAGGATGATTGTGTATCTCTTCCTTGAGTAAATCAAGGGTGATCAGCACAATGATAGTCTGCTGCTCCAAATCAGCAATATCCCTTGGTCATGCAATGGTTCATTCCCACAATCCTCCACAATATGTGTTGAAATAATAGAAAGTGGAAACTTATGCATACCTTGGTAAAGTTTAGAAACATCTTTTATTGCTACAACGGTTCCTCCTTCTGGTGTGATGGCTTCCCCAAATACTGATGATGATGGTTGCTCTTCTATGGCTTCATCAGTGCTGGTACAAATCTCCTCCTCCTCATGCATCTCCAGAATAGTGCATGGGATTATAGATGTCAAGAGATCAAGGCCACTTTGCAAAGGTGCAAGTGTTCCTTCTCGTGATGCAAGTGCTCCTACAGTAAGTGGTGGTGAAGGCTTCTTCTCCTCTGATTTATTCTTGTCAAACTTATTGATCAACCTTTCAGTAAAATCTTCATATGCAGTCACTCTTGCATGACTCAAATGGCTGAACCACCAATTGTTTGCTTGACCCTGAAGGTGCAGTGCTACAATCTCAACGGCCTCTTTCTCTACTACTGGATGTAGCAGAAAAAATGCATCCAACTTCTTTCCCCAAGCTTTTGTTGTGCAAGAGGATGACCCATCAAAGGTAGATAATATAAATATATTTCCCTCTATCCTTCTTTTGCTGCAGGGTCTCCTTTCTTCTTTGAGCTGAATGAACTGTGGGAGAGATAGATTCTCCTTGAAAGCTCTAGGTTGAGACTTATATTCTGCAAGATACTCACTTAGAATCTCATGATCCAAGTGTCCTTCATCTTTATGCCTCTTTTCTTCAAAAGGAAAGGGAATATCATGTTTCTTTGGAGCTCTATGCAATACCAGATCTTGTTTTTGCTGATAGGAAGTACATGGACCTTCCTCATCTTGAAACCCTTAAGTGGTTTCACTTCTTCTCTCCATTTTTCTTTGCTTGACCTCCTTGGTGAGGTCCTTCTTAGATCTGAAAAGAGATGAGATGAAACTCATTCCTCCCATAATTTTGATCTCTTTGTCCTTCTCTTCTTCTTCTTATAGAATATTGGATGAAAACTCATAGGCTGAGCCAAGATGATGCTCTGATACCACTGTAATATTCCCAAATGGGGAATGCAACAATGCATGCATTCAAAAACACATTTTTCAGAAATATATGCAATAATAGTTAAATGAAGCCCATGGATCCATTCATTTATACATTATTACAACCAAATAAAAAAGGAGATCTGAAACAAATCATGGTAGCTTAGTTAAACAAGCCTCCCAAGCCATTATTGCCCAAAAATCGTGCAGAAAGAGGGGTTGCAACCATGAATAAAAGATGGAAATATCCTAACAACGTTATTTTATTATTCCTGCAACAACAGTAAGTTGTAAATCATATCTAGAGCTACTATGTGCATAAAAATTTAGATCTATATCAGATCCATGCACTATACAAGCTCCTCTAATGAAGCCCCTTGGGGTTTTCATCAAAACACCATGTACAAAGTGTAGACTTGAGATCTAAGACTGCAGATCCACTGAAAATTACAGATCTAGAAAGTGTGGCTGATCTGATATATGAAAAATAATATCCTCCTCCAGTTGATCTCCAAAGTGAAGGGCAAATCCCCAACACTCAGAAAATCAGCTCTCCAAATGGTGTGCTGAACCACCTTGCAACTGCTCCTTCAGAAATTATGCAGATCTGGATCTAGACTGCACTGTATGGGAAAAAATTTGGTTGGCCTACATCTAAGATATGAAAATGAAGCTCAATACCTTTAATACTTCCCTTCTAATGGATTAGAAACCTCCTCCACGGAAAATAAGCACTGAAATGGCCTATATCTAAAGATCTAGTCTCCACTTGATGCAGCTTACTGAAACAAAAAAAAAACCTCAACAAGATCTGTGCTGTCAAAGGAAGATGAAGCTTGGCCTTCAGCCATATAGTGGACAATATGGTGCAAGACTCCTCCAAGAGCTACTCAATGGAAGAGGTGGGATTCTCGATTAGGAACACCCTATGCTAAACAACATACAATCTCAGCTAAACAACAAGAGAAATTTATATGTCTAAACAGACCATATATTCAGAAAATCATAATCCTAATCTATCCCCATATGGCTTCCATCGTCTTACTTATAAACAATTTGAGCGTTCTCACCTTTGGTCCCACTCATTAGGGTTTCCATCTTCATGCAATGAATCTCCCTCCAAAACTGCACTGTCCCATCATCAATGCCACTCCTCCATAACAATGCTGTTGGATTTGGTTAGCTTTGACTGGATCTTCATGCAATTTCTTCTTCCACACTCAAGGTGGATTTATTCCAACTATCTAAACTAATCCATATTCCCACTGGGTTATCTTCATTAATGTTCCACTTCCTCCATACTAGCTTTGTTGACTTGGTCAAACTTGACTTTGTCCACATGCATTAGCCTTTGTTCACACATGAAGGTGTTTTATCCAGCTATGAATATGATCCCTTTTCCCATTAAGAGGGATTTTATTTCCACTAAATATATTTATGGGTATCCCTACCCATTTTATTCCTCTATCTAAGAACAACATCAAAATTTAATATTCCATTTAGCTACATGCTAATTTAGGAATATTACATATGTTTCATCACCACTCTAATGTGGAACAATTTAGTCCTCTTTCGTTCATTAACAAGAGAATAATTTGAAGAACTTGTACTTGCACACATTTCATAATATTAATTATAATTAAGAGAAATTTTACCTTGTATGCCGACTGTTGTGATCTGTGTCTCATCACGAGAGTGAGATCCAAGGTCCTGCTACACAATTTCCACTCTCTTTTTCTTGCACTTTCCACCAAATCTCTTTGGCTTCAACTCTATATTAAAATTCCAAAAATGTTTATCATCACGGCCTTCCTTCTTGAAATGTGTGAAAGATGTATTTGCTTCTTCTTCCTTCTTGGATGTAGCTACCTTCTTGTCCTTTCCCTTTGAACTTTCCATTATGAAGTTTGAAAGATTATTTCTTGGGATGATCCTCTTTGTCATTATTGCCCTAGATTTCAAGGTGAATGGCCTTCACACTGGCTACATCAATATTAGTATGATCAAATAACAATAAATAATTCTTGATGTAATGATATAAATCACCAATATACTTTTTACAGTTTCTAGTGAATCAAGTGGAATGCCCAAATTTAAATCTTGTTTTCTAAACTCTTCTATGAAGCTTTGCACATTTTGACCCTTACATTGTCTGAAGTATTTCCATTCCATTAAATTCATTTGTCGATAACCCAAAGGATATAATTAATATTTTAATGTAGAAACAAAATTGGAACAAGAAGAAAGGATATTACCCAAGTTTTCGCTACCTTTTTGCAACATGCTCTCCCACTAGACGAGCAGTGCCACTCATCCGAAGAGATGCTGATTGGATTTTGGAACCATCTTCCTTGATATATTGAATCCGATAAAATACCTCGATCTTTCTGATCCAATTTTTTAACTTTTATTCATTACATTCTCCATTATATTGTGGAAAATCAAAAATTACATCTAGCTTAAAAAATGGCTTCTTAGATGCATTCCTATGATGCCTATTAGAATGATGAGAAGAGGAAGAAGAATAACTTTCACTCGAGGATGGAGAGGAAAGGGGATCTTCTCCTCCACCTCCATGGTTTACCGAGGCATGATCATCCAATTCTTTCTTCCCTTGATTCATTGTCTTCTCATATTCTGCAAACAATCTGTCCACTTTCGCTGCCATGGTGTAGAAGATATTTAGATAATTTCTCTCTTCCTCCACCTGAGCTTCCTCATATCCATTTTTTTGTCTTCGTGTTGCACAAACCACTTCAGGATTAAAGGATTTTATTTTTCTTTCACCTCTTTGGAGCTTTTTCTTGGTTAGATTTCACATATGCAACTCGCATCAAGAAGACCTACTTTGATACCAAACTTGATCCAGGTCTTTTACTTGAAGTATGCATACAAAATTTCATTTAAAATAGCATGTAACCAAGTGAAACATACACAAAAAAGAAGTGTAAATAAAAATAAACCATGAGATCAAAGGAACACAAACAAGTTGATAATGGAGTTCACCCAGTGTGGGCTACATCTTCGGGCCCTGCTCAATGTGGGGAGGCCTCTTTCATTAATTGGCAGTGAAATAAAATTATATGAAATTAAAAAATGATACCTTATACCTCCACTTCAAGGGATGGCTTGAAATTGTAGACATCTATTGAAGAAATAGACTACACGGTTGAATTCCTGACGAAAAATCATGAAACCTGACTATAAAGTTGACCCTATTCTGTGTTGGTGACCTTTGGAGCTCTAGGGAATATTTTAGATTCCTTGCAAGAATCCCCTATAGGAATATTCTAGGAATATCCCTAGAATATGTCTGGAATATTCTTCTCCTCAGTCCTCATGTGTGCTAGTTTCCATGCTGGGTTCTGGTTCTTGTGCCTCCACACTACCTCCTCCTCCTCGACGCTTGATTAGTGTTGTTTAAATACATTTTTTCGGCGCTTTGTAATTAACGATGAACTTGGTTGCATGGGTTAGACAGGCCAAGTTGGATCGTTTGTAGGCTGTTGGTCATGGGTAAAAACCTGGACTTGATACAAAATCACAGTACAAAAATTTGTATGCACAATATAGTACTTGGGTCAATTATTTGTATGCAGGTTCAGAACAGAGAAGTGTTTCATTTATGTATCTAGTTAACATATTTATGTTTCCTTCATGAACTCTATGCTTCTCGGATCCGAGGTTTGACATTGTGATTGTGTTCATCTATTCAAGGTTGCTGCAGCATTTCCTTTCTTTCCTTTGATGCATCGCGTGATTTCCCTTCTCTTTCGACAAATATGTGTTTCAATTTAATTTCACAAGTATGTTTTAATCCTACAAGCATGTTTCATTTCCAAGTACAAGTTTGTGAATACTTTCGTCAAGTGCTTTTAACTTAAGGTTGTTTCATTTGATTTATTCACATCCCCTGGGCATTAATGAAACTCTGTCCAGAACATAGGATCTGTAACTGTGCCGACTCCATTATGGGAAAAATCTAGTTGGAGACTGGAATCCGTTGCAGGAACCCCAGATCTGAAACATCTATCTTAGGAAGAAACATATCTTTTTGAAGCGGTGACAATCATCTGAGAAAGAGGGAATGCTCTGTTTCTTATATTAGATGCTTATCTTTACATGATGAAATGTTTTGTTACGATAGAAATCTCTTTTGATTCTGGTAACACCTTTATTTTTGAATGAATGAGTAGTTCAGAGTTCTTTGATTTCGCATGGTCCATTTACGATTCTTTCCCTTGCTCTCATTTGCTTTCAAACGATTTATAGTTAGCACTCTTTATATTTTATGCAAGTTGTTGGGAACAAGGAAACTTAGTGTAGGAATGTTGGTTCCATAAGAACAGGAACATCGTTCTCAGTACATGAATCAATATCCTTGTATAGGAACAATGCACCCTTGGTGTAGGAATCCAAAGTTCTAGTGCTATGTGAAAATACTCAGTGCAGGAATAGAACACACTTCTAGTACAGGAACACCGTTCTAGTACAAGAATATCATTCTAGTGTAGGAACTCTGTTGTGGTGTAGGAACACTGGTTCAGTCCAGGAATGGAAAACTTGTAACAAATACAGGCATAATTATAGGTCTAATTATTATTTTTTGTCTCTTAATGCACTGATATTTAGTCACAAAAATTTTATTTCCTTCCTTCATTTACCATAATTGTTTCTGCTGATTAAAGTTCTTTTCATTAAATTTTTGCAAGTATTTCCTTTCGCTGATTCTAGCACCAAAATTCTCTTGGTGTTATTTTCTTTCCATTATTTTGATTCTGCAAGCCAAACTAGAAAATATAGAAGTATATCTAGTGAAAGTTTATATCACTATTCTTGGTATTTATTGTGCTATGCATCGAAGCTTACGTAGCCCTGGGTTGAAAATTAAGTGTTGAGGGAGTTTTTTTAATTGCAACTCCAACACCCAACATTTTGGCGTTGTTGTCAGGGAGGCATTGAAGATTTGGTAAGAAAATTCAATTTTTATTTTTTTTCCTGCAGTAGGGGTAATTCTGATTTTATTTTTTATGCAGTGTGCTCCTATTGCTTGAACGATTTTTTAGTGTTGATATTTTTACTTGCAACATTTGATTTGAGATTTTCTTTCTTGTAATTTTAGTTTTGTTATTTGTTTTGGTTAATTATTTTAATATGAATGCCTGAAAAGGGTAGGGGTCCAAAGCCCAATTAGGGCCAACGAAATACTGATAAATCTGAATATTTTTCTCATATTGGGCCGTATGTTGCAGGCATAAAGTCCAAACAAATAAAGACTCATCACGCAGAAACTGTCCACTTGGACTCTGGGAAAAATAGTTCCGGGGTGACAAAATCAACAAAGGGAAAGAAGGAAACTATTGGAATTAGAAAAACTAATTTGAGCCATAGTCAACCTTCTCATTCTATTGAGAGTGGTCCGATTTGAGGTAAAAAAATGGCAGATCATGGGGACCATGCTGAGGGGACTGGTAAGAATCAGGTAAATGAGGAACAATCCACCTTTGGATTTCCAATCGTGGATCCGGAAGTAGTGTTACAAATGAAGAACATTCCGCCATCAACACTTCCTCATTTCCATGGTAAGGTACATGTGGATCTAGATTATTTCTTATTTGAATTCAATATATTATGTAGAAGTTATGATTACTCTACATATGCTCAGAACTTAAAACTATTTCCTACAACTCTCAAGGATTTAGCCTTGTGCTGGTTCATGGGATTGGGAGGGAATACTGTATCTTCTTGGGCATAGATGAAGAGATTCTTTTTGACCAAATATCAGGAATATTGCAAAACTAGATAAATGCAGGATGATATCTTCAATATTGTGTAAGGTGACGACGAGAACTTGGAAGACTATTGAGAAAGGTTTATATATATCCTCCAAAGGTCAAAACATAAATTTGACCCAAGTACTATTAGAACCTTGTTCTTACGTGGGCTTACTGATGATTCTAGAAACAATTTGAATTTGTTAGCACAAGAGGATATTGCTCAAAAAACTTTTGATCATATTTGTGACTTGTGAAGGAATATTTCACGGAATGAATCTAGATCTAGCAGAGGAGTTTGAAGTAGAAATAATAAACTTGGATCTATATATGCTACGATCATTGGTTTGAAAAATAAAATGGAAAATATGAAAATTAAAATTATGAATACTGTTAGTAAAAAATAGACTCTTTGAAATTTCAACAAAAGCTGGTAGAAGAACAAGATTCATTGTCTATTTATTGTCCAAAGTGTAGGAAAAAACATCTTTTAAGAGAATATCCTACTGATGTTAAAGGTGCTAATACATGTGTGATTTGTGCAGGAAAATATACTACCGAGGAGTGCCCTTCTATATCGGGATTGAAAGCAGCATTTGAAGGAAAAAAATCTAAACTTGAGCCATTGCATGCTATGGGAGCATGGAAAACTTGGCCTTAGGTAGGTACAGGTATGATTCCTGAACATGCACCACATTTTTTTGGTTATAATGCACCATCATATTCCTATAATAATGCAAATCACTCTCAATATTGGTAGCATGGGAATCACTTTCAGTATGGGAAACCTCCTCATCCCTGGAAATGAGGATGGAGGGGATCAACCCATCCTCATTATTCCTATCCTACACCCATGCAATCATATCCTACTACATATGCGCCTTATCCAATGTCACAACCATCATTACCAACCTTACCTCAAAAAAGTCAACCTATGCCACAATTACCTTTACCACCACCTTTTCGACCACCCCAACTACCTGATCAACTGGTACCAAACCCCAATAATAAGGCGGTACAATTGATTCATTCCATTGGAATGCTCCCTTCTCTCAGTTATCAGGCCATGTCGGTCAGGATCAATGACCTTCAAATCAGATTAGGAAGGGTAGTAAAACCAGAAAAGCAAAAATAGTCTATGGTGATTATCGAGGAGATAAGTGAGGAGGAAACTCCTGATCATTCGAAATGAGATGTCACAATTCAACCCATCCCCACACATTCAGAGCCTTTACCATCTTCTTCAAACTAGCCTTCCTATCCAGAGAGGCTAGTTATGGAGAAGAATGGCCCCACTCTAGAATCTACTCCCACTTACAAGCTTAAGAATCTTTATATAAAGGTCCCTTTGATTCAGGCTATTAAAGAGATCACCATATGTAAAAAAATCATTAGGGAACTCTTTCTGAGAAGCAAAGAAGGAAAAGAAAAGAACCTCAAACCATTCAGTTCATTAGAAGAGCAGCCGAGTTGATGACAAGATGTGTAAAAATGGAGAAATATACTGATCTTGGAAACCCGGTTGTTTCTGTTCAGATAGGTGATATCCTTTTCCCCAATGTGTTAATAGAACTAGGGGTCGCCATTAATGTTATGACTAGAAAAACCATGGATCAACTTAGGTTTTTTCATATTCATCGTACCCCTACTATGCTTGAACTTGTAGACAGATCTAAACTCAAGACATAAGGTGTGTTGTATGATGTGGTTGATTGAATTGATTCTTGGGAATACCTTGCGGATTTTATTGTGCTTCAGCCAAATAATCTTGTTGGAGGACATCCCTTGATTTTGGGACGACCATGTCTTGCCACAAAAAAATCTTATATTAGGTGCCACTCTAGTGAAATGTATATTTCCAATGGAGATGCTAGGAAGAAAGTCACATTGTATCCACCTGCTAGATCTATTCAAAAGCATCCAGATACCTTATGGCTAGACTATGACAGTAGTGATAAGGAGACTCAATCTATTTCTTTGATTCACCATCCCACCAAGTCAACATAGGAGGGTGAGATACAAGACTTCTTGAACAATCTAGATACAATTCAAAATTTTGACTTCATAGAATATTTAGTATGGATTTTCAAGAAAGTTATAATTCTCAACCTTCTTCATCATAGACTCTAGCATCACCTCCTTGTACTCTCGAATTTGAAACCACTCTTGTTGAGATTAGGAAAATCCTTACACATTAGCTCATACCTGGATTCATCCCAAAAAGATTAGCTTGTGAGTTGTTTTCAAGAACATATTGGTGCATTTGCATGGAGTTATGAGGACATGAAAGGCATCCCCCCTAAAAATTGTACTCATCACATTTATATTCAGGAGGGATCCTGACCTGTTCGATAACCCAAAGGCATATGAACCCTGCGCTAAGAGAACTTGTGAAAGAAGAATTACAAAAACGAATAGATGCTAATTTCATTTATCCTATATATGATAGCCAATGGGTCTCTCCATTGGTGATAGTCATAAAAAAAGATGGGAGATGGCCTATTTGAATCGATTAGAGAGAACTGAATAAAGCCTCTCAAGGATTATTTTACTCTTCCCTTTATCGATTAGGTGATAGATACCCTTGCCGATAAGAAGTAGTTTTCATTTTTAAATGGCTTTAGCGGTTATAACCAAATACAAATCGCACCCAAGGATCAAGACAATACTACCTTCACATGTCCATGGGGGACATTCGCCTACCAAGTGATTCCCTTTGGCCCGTGTAATGCCCCAACTACCTTTCAAAGGGAAGTTTTGGCTATTTTTTCTGACCTTGAGTGTGTAGAAAATTACATGGATGATTTTTCAGTATTTGGTGATTCATTCCAATAAGCCCTCAAAAACTTAGAAATATTTCTTTTTCGTTGCCAAGAAGCTCACCTCGCTTTGAGTGATAAAAAATGTAGATTAATGTGAAAAGAAGGAATAGTTCTTGGTCATCTTATTTCTAAGAAAGGTATCTAGGTAGACCAAACTAAAATAGAAGTTATTTTACGTCTTCCTGCACCCATAACACAAAGGGAAGTGAGAGGATTACTGGAAAATGTGGGCTATTACCAACGATTCGTTGAGCATTTTTCTAGGATAGCTACCCCAATTTTTTTATTGCTAGCTAAGGATAGTGAGTTCTCTTAGACTATGGCTTGCCAAAATATTTTGAGGCACTGAAGGACAAACTACTACAGGCACCCGTTCTGTGAGGGCCTAATTGGTCCCTTCCATTTCATATTTCCTTTTATGCCTCAGATATTGACATTGGTGCAACTTTAGGATAGGAAGAGAATCAACAATCTTATTCCATTTACTTCATTAGTAAAAACTTGTCACCTGCTGAATTAAATTACAAAGTAAATGAGGAGTTTTAGCCGTGATTTTTTCTATTAATAAATTCAGACACTATATTACAAGATAAGAAGTATTTGTACATACAGATCATTTCGCCATAAAATATTTCATGAATAAACCTTTGACTAACAGTAGTTTGAATAGGTGGTTACTTTTATTATAGGAATTTATTGTTACTATTATTGATAAACCGGGAAAATATAAAGTTGTAGGTGATTATCTTTCTAGATTGAATAATCTTGGTGAAGTAGTTCCTTTTCATGAAACGAACTCACAAAATAGAAGAAACGAGAGAACACCGACTTAGAAATCAACCACTTCGAGGGGGAAACCTCCTTTAAATTACATAAATGAACAATTATTAGATGATACAAATGAAAAAACATCCTTTCTATATATAGGAGTCCATGGGGTCACAATATAATATTCCTAGTCGACCTAACAATAATAATGTAAGGGCACAACAATAACAATAGTGGGATTTTATTTGGCACAATAATAACAATATGGGGACTACAAGGGTACAAAAATAGCAATAAGGGGGATACACTAACAACAATAAGGACCTAACATGCCCCTCTCCTTCAAAAAATTGTTTTCCTCAATGCTTGAGTAGCTATGGATGATTTTGTATAAAATTCTCATCCTCCCATGTGGAATCTTCAGTGGGTAAGTTCTTCCACTTGATGAAATACCGTGAAGTTGATCGATTTTGTAGACGTTGAGTTCTTGTTTCTGTGACTACTTCAGGTTCCAATATGATTTTCTCTTCCTCCTCAAGTTCTGGAAATATTGTTTGAAATGGAAGTTTGTCACCTATAACCTTATTTAAGCATGAAACATGGAAAACTGGGTGCACTCGAGAAGAAGCAGGAAGCTCTAATTTGTATGCCATAGTACCAATATTTTTCAAAACCTTGTAAGGACCATAGTACTTTGGCTATAATTCATTATCCTTCTTAGCTTGTTTGAGGGACATTTTTTGGTATGGTTTTAGCTGTAAAAATAATCAGTCTCCTACATCAAAAATTCTCTCACTACGCTGTTGATCTACCTGTTGTTTCATTCGATTTTGTGCCAAATTTAGGTTATCATTTAAGAGTTGGAGAACTTGTTGATTCTCGATGTGATCTTCCACTGCTTGAACCTTAGAAGTTTCTCTTAAAGATGATTTGATAGATGGTGGATGATATCCATAAAGTGCCATAAATGTGGTAATTTTTGCTGCAGTATGGAAGGAAGTGTGATACTACCATTTAGCCAGAGGTAACCACTTGACCCATTGTGTTTGTTTATCTGATACAAGACAACGAAGATATCCTTCCAAACATTTATTCACTATCTCAATTTTCCCATCAGATTGAGGATGATAAGATGAGCTATGAGCTAGTTGAGTACCCAAACAAAGAAAATAATTATTTCCAAAAATTTTCAGTGAAAATGGGATCTCTGTCGCTTACAATAATCTTTGGGTTTCCATGCAGCTTTTGAATTGTTTCCATAAATGCAGTAGCAACTGTAATTCCTTTAAATGGATGAGATAATGCAAAAAAGTGTGCATAATTGGTAAGTCGATTAGCTACCACCATGATGACACTCTTTCCTTCATACTTAGGTAAACCTATGATGAAATCCATTGAAACCTCCTCCCAATGTTGACTTGGAATGGATAAAGGTTGTAGCAGACCCGGGGTCCTAATTGTCTCAACTTTAATTTTCTGCCAAACCAAACATTCTGCCACAAAATTTTGAATATCAGATTTAAGCTCATCCCAAAAAATTCTTTCTTCACCCCATGGCAAGGTTTTAAAAATATTGTGTCCTCCTAAGGGAGAGGTGTGGAATTCCAAAATAATATTTTGTTTTAGTTGGGAATTATTACAAATATATAAGCGATATTTGTACCATAAGGAATAAATTTTCCAACTAAATGTATAAGATGTAATGGGATCTTGCTGCAACTTTTGAATGAGTTTCCACACTTCTTCGTCGCTCTTCCATTCCTCCCTTGCTTCAGTTATCCAATCTGGTTGGATAATAGAAATGGCACAAAGCAATGCTTCCACCTCCTCATCCTTTCTTGAGAGTGTGACTGCAACAACATTTAGCTTCCTTTTTTTGTAGATGATTTCAAAGTCATAACCCAACATATTTGTGACCCATTTTTTCTACTCCTCTGAAGATAATATTTATTCCAAAGGGTATTTAAGACTATCATGATTAGTTTTTACCTTGAAGTGTCTTCCCATTAGGTAAGGTCACCATTTCTTTGTTGCATGTAGTATTTCCAACATTTCATTCGCATAAATAACTTTCTCTAAATACTTTCCTTTGATTGGAGGGCTTTCAAAAGAAATGGGTATTCCTTCTTGCATTAAAACAACACCAATTCCATTTCCTAAGGTATCACATTCCACAATAAAGGTTTTTGTGAAGTTTGATGTAACTAATACCGGTGCTAGGCGCATTTCCTCTTTAAGATGTTCAAAGGCCTTAGTTGCTTCAGGAGTCCATGAAAATGCATCTTTCTTCAATAATGTTGTTAGAGGTGCTGCTATTCTCCCATAATTCTTAACAAACTTGCGATAATACCCCGTTAACCCGAGAAATCCTTGCAACTGCTTTATGGTTGTGGGGGATTTCCATTCCTTAATGAATTTAATTTTGTTAGGGTCTACCTTAACAACCTCGTGAGATACAATATGACCCAGATATTCCACCTCTTGTACTCCAAAGAAAAATTTGGATTTTTTTGCATATAATTGTTTCTCCTCCAATAGTTTTAGCACCCTGTCAACATGTTGAACATGATCCTTCCAAGACATGCTGTAGATAAGTATATCATCAAAAAATACTAGCTCAAATTTTCTAAGGAAGGGTTTGAAAGTAAGATTATCGTATTGAAAATGTAAAGTATTCATTTAGAGCAAAAATAATTAAAATGTAATAAACCTCTTTGAGTTTAAAATGTTGTTTTCAGAATATCTTCAACCTTCATTCTAATTTTATGGTATCCTTAATGAAGATCCAACTTGGCAAAATAAATTTCTCCATGTAATTCATCCAATAATTCATCAATCACAGGAACATGAAATTTATCTTTAATAGTGATCTTATTGAGCTCCCTATAATCGAGACACATGCGCCATGATCCATCCTTCTTGTGCACCAATACTATTTGGAGCTTGAATTATACTAGTCTCTGACATTTCTACAATCATAAGTTCAATTTCACTCTTTTGGACATAAAGATATCTGTAAGGCCTGATTTTTGGAGGAACAATTCTTGGAATCAAATGAATAGCATGATCATGATCATGAATAGGTGGGAGTCCTTTGGGAGTTTCAAACACCTTGGAATGATTGTCCAAGGCTTTTTGGAAATCTGGAGAAATAGATGATTTTGATGTTAGAACTTCTAGTGAGCATAATTATGTAATTACACCTCGTTGTTCTTTATTTAGAAGCTTTGTCATGACATTAGAGATTATTATCTTTCACAGCTTCCCTGCGATACCCCATAATTCAAATTCTGTTCCTTTCGAAAAAAATTTCAAGAAAAGTTCTTGAAAATTAAAAGCTACCGTCCCCAAAGATTGTAACTAATGTACTCCTAGTACAACATCAACACCTCCCATTGTAATGGAAAGAATTGGACTATTCAATACATATTCCCCCATGGTTAACTTGATATTATGCAATTTTCCAGAGAAATTTATAGTTCCTCCATTTGCAACCATCACTTGACACTCTGGTGCTGGGTATATGAAAAAATTCAATTCCTTGGCTACCTTACAATGAATAAAATTTTGGTTACTACCTGAATCAACCAACAATATTACATTTTTATTCTTGATATGTCCTTCTATCTTGAGATTTTGAGGAGTGGTAATTCCTGCCAATGCATTACAGGATATGGTCAACCTCATTTCTTATTTCTCTAGGGTTGGTTCCTGGTGTATATCCTCTTCTTTTGAAGTTCCTTGTTAATTTTCTTCCTCCTCTTCACAATCTATGTAAAATAATTTATTCTCAGTACACTTATGACCTTTACTGTATTTGCTATCACAAATGTAGAAAAGCCCTTTTTCTCCTTTTTCTTCCAATTGTTGTGGTGTCAACCTTGTAGGTTGTGGAAGTATAGGAGTAGAAACACTTCCATATTTATAGATGTGAGTGGTAGGCTTCCTTGTTGCCATAATTTTACTTTCAATTTTTCTTTCCAACCTGAATGCCTTCTCCAATGAATTAGGTTCCCAAAGGCGAATCTCGTGTTGGATGTTATCCTTTAAAGTCCCTATGAAGATGTCAATCCTATGTTCCTCTGGAATATTACTTATCCTTATATTCAATTTTCAGAAGTCCTCAATGTGCTCCACCATTGAACCCTTTTGTTTGAGATTTATCAATTGGCTAAAGAAGGTGTTTCTCTTTGTATCCTCATAATGTGCTATCATTTCCTCCATAAAAATTCACCAAGTTACAATTTTTTTATGAGATCAAAGCCATTGATACCATAAAAATGTATCTTTTTCTAAATATAAAGTTGCAATGTGTACCTTTTTTGTGTTTTTCACATTATGGAGATCAAAATATTGCTCCATATGTAGTATCCATGTTATGGTATCCTTGCCATCAATGTTCCTCATATCGATCTTTGGAATATGGGGGGTCTTCAATCCAACATTAGAGTTTATGAAATCACGATTAACATTTATTTTGTTCTCATAATGAGTTTCCTATACTACCTTTTCGCTATTAGGAATAATTTATTGTATCAACTTTGTCAAACCTTCCTTCAAACCTTCCGTGTCTCCTTTTAGATCCTTCTTCATGAGGCTTCAATGTTGTCTTTCATTTTTTCATAAATCTTAGCTTCCATGTCATCCATATTAGCTTCCATGCCATCCATCTTAGCTTCCATTCCATTCTTCAAACCATACATCTTAGCTTCCACACTTTTCTTCAAACCATCCATCTTAGCTTCCACACCTTTCTTCAAAACTTCCATTTCGTTTTTTTACTCTTTGTTAGAGTGAAAATTTGGTGCACTTGGTCTTGTAATTTTGATATATAATGTTGCACTTCTTCCTCTTCATGAGTCATAGTAGAGCCTTTTGAGGGCTTAATGGGTGTTGAATTATTTTTAGGGGCAATTTTTGAGCCCAATACAGATATCTATGCTTCAATATGCCCTTGGAATCACTTCTAATTGATTTTTCAAGCAAGACTTATTGAATTTGAAAAAACAATACACACCGTTTTCTTGCTTTTAATGAGCTTGACATTGAAAATGATGTATCTCTATAATTTTGGATCCTAAAGATTTTATCTTCAGTCTTTTAGTAGCCCTTTGAATCTTCTTTCCAATGCCACAAGTCTGACCTGATTTGGATTATTCAAGACAAAGTTATGAAAAATATCCCTCAATGCACTAATTATGGACTGGTTCAGTAGAGAGACATTGTACGACATGCCATGTATCACTGTTTCCTCCTTCGGATGTGAAATTTATACTAAGGAAACTACAATCCATGTACTTTTGAAAACTTTTTTCATAATTCCAATCCGATGCTCAGAGAGAGAGTTATGAAGATTTTCCCAAGTTCACTTCTTTGAGATGCAATTTGGGAGCCTGGAAAAACCCTAACTTCCACACATCATATCTCCGAAAATATTGGGAACCAAGATATTAAATTTGTACATGAAGTTCCTTAGGATTTCTTTGCAAATTGTTTTTTCTTTAGCTTCTGAACCTTCGCAGAAAAACAGTTATAGCGAAAATGCCACGATGACCTATTTGAAGCAGTGAAACCCTAGAATCCAAAGCTCTAATACCAAATGTTATGAAACCAACTCACAAAATAGAAGAAAAGAGAGATCAATGACTTATAAAGAAACTACTTCAAGGGGGAAACCTTCTTTACATTACATAAATGAACAATTCTTAGATGATACAAATGACACAAAATCCTTTCTAGATACAAGAGTCCATGGGGTCACAATATAATCTTAGCCGACATAACAATAATAATGTAAGGGAACAATAATAACAATAATAGGATTTTATGGGGCACAATAATAACAATATGGGGACTACAGGGGTACATAAATAACAATAAGGGGGATACACTAACAATAATAAGGGACTACACTAGTAATATAGGGACCTAACATTCCTGTAGATGATGATTTCCCTGATGAACATGTTTTGGTTGTGTCTATGAATTCCCCATGGTTTTCCGACGTGGCCAATTATTTAGTCACAGGAAAAACACCACCTCACTTATCTGCTCGTGAAAGCAAAATATCATTAAAAAAGTTCTTCATATTCTTGGATCTTAGGAGACATCTTTTACACTGGATGAGATCTTATCATTCATAGATGTGTAAGAGAGGATGAAGTGTTTGAACTTTTAAAATATTTTCATGATGAGCCTTGTGGGGGCCATTTTGTTGAAAAAAGAACTGCATATAATATCTTACGAGCTGGCTATTTTTGGCCTTCCTTATTTAAGGATGCCAAATAATATGTCAAGTTGTGTGATAGTTTTCAGCGAATGGGCCAGCCTATCCAAGACAATGAAATTCCTTTGTGTCCTCAGGTTATGAATGAACCCTTTGAAAAATGTGCCATTGATTTTTTAGGACCAATAAATCCAACATATTTAAACAAAAAACATATCTTGGTTTGTACAGATTTTGTGACAAAATGGGTAGAGGCTAACGCTGTTAATTTCGTTACTGAAAAAGTTGTTGAATTTTTGTTTAATGAAATTTTTACTAGATTTGGTGTTCCTAGAGAGATTGTTACTGATAATGGACCTTATTTTGTTTCTAATATGGTTCAAGGTGTTATGGATCAATATATAATTCAACATAAGAAATCAACACTGCATCACTAGCAAGAAAATGGCCAGGTGTAATCTACCATCAAGGTGATCGAATCCATCCTTACCCAAACAATAAATATGCATAGGAAGGATTGGGCTAGCAACTTACCTTAATATTATGGGTTTATCAAACCACCTGAAGGAATAGTACGGGTCATACACCTTTTGTGATGGTATATAGGAAGAAAGTCTCATTGTCAATTGAGTTTCAGATAAAAACATTATGAACTACAGTCCAAGTGAGGCTGGATCTCTCAGAAGCACAACAACAATGTCTATTGAAACTAAGTGAATTGGATGAATTCATAAGATATGTTGTTCAACAGAATGTGTTAGTGCAACAACAACGTAGGAAGTGGTATGAAAAGTTGATTAAAAAGAAACAGTTCCAAATAGGTGACTGTGTACTCCTTTATGACTCTAAATTTAAACGTTTTAAAGGAAAAATTCACACATGCTGGATGGGTCCTTATGAGGTGATTAAAGTTTTTGAAAATGGGGCTGTAGAAATTAAAACTATTGATGGACGAGAATTAGTATTCCTTGTGAACAAACATAGACTTAAAGTATATTTTCAGCCCCTCACAAAGGAAGATTTTATGTAGCAAGTACAACATTAGTATGAAATAAGGATTGTAGGTGGCCATGCCAACCTATTGCAAGTTTGATTTCTCCTTTTCCAATAAATAAAAACAAAAAATATATATATAAAATAAAAAAACCAAAAAAATGTTTTTTTTTTTTTTTTACCCGTGGTTGTGAAAATCATCTTGTTGACATGATCACAGAAGGATAAGCCTAAAAACTAGCATGCTGGCAGGTGGATCAATCTCTAATAAGATGAGAATGTTGCTTGATATTCATAAATGATAATTGTCACTAAGAAGAATAAGGTTTTTGTGAAAGTTTTGGTGCAACAGAATGATTAGTGGAACCAAGCCCTTATCCAATTTTGGGACAACTGACATGGCAGATCTTGTGCAAGTAACACTCAATTCCCACTGCAGTTATTTTTGGTTCGGCACTATCTGGAAAAAATTTGAGGTGAAACTCTGCCATTCTTCCATTCTTTTTTTTCATAATTTCCCTCTAAAATTCTTCTTTTTTTCCTATTAAGATTGTCCCTCCCTTTCTTCAAAAAGAAATTTTACCCATCCTACTTCATTTTTCCCCCTATTTTCCCTGGAAAATTTTCCCTATCCCTTTTTCTTATGCCCCCCTATTGGATTGGTCCCACTCATGAATTTCCCTAATGATTTCCTTCTATTTCTTAAAAAATTTATTCATGCCCCACTTCTTTCTTTCCTCATGAACTTGATTGCAAGATATTATGATCTATCAAAGAATTTATTGATCAAATCGAAAAGAGCATAATGACACCGGAAACTGGCGAAGAAAACTCTTAAATTTTGCAAATATTTCAGATCCAGCCTGTATATTATTTAATAAATTTTGTGAGAGACCCTTTTTTTACAAGTATAAGAAACCGCAACACTCTTGAGTGCAGGAATATGTATTTCAGTACAGGAACCGAAATATTCCTTAGTGCAGGAATATTTATTTTAGTACAGGAACCACACAATTCCTTGGTACAAGAAAATGTGCAGTAGTGCCAGAATACATGCCTCGGTGCAGGAATACATGCTTATTACATAGAAAACGGTCCGAGGACATGAATTCTATTCAGTACAGGAACCCTATCATGAGCATGAATGGACACATCAATTTGAATTAAGGAATGAAATCATTTTTAGAGTTTGTATATTCGATTAGAATTTTATTTTTATCTTTGCTTAGCAGGAATGATATTTTTAAAGTGCAGAGACATTATAGAATTAAACCTTATCTTAATCTAAGTATTATATACACCCCCATTTGGAGTCATGATGTGATCAGGGACATGTGTGAAAATATTTTCATATCAAGTACTTGCCTCCTGAACCCTGTTAATCATTAATGATTAGGTTGATACCATATAAAAACTTGCATTTTTTTTGAAAAAAATATTTCCTATAACCGCCACTTCTACTTATCATTATTACTCCACTTACATTTGGATCATGCTCATATCTGAAACCTTTCCAAGACTGAATATTTATGGTAATGGAATTATGACTACGTATATTTCCGATATATATGGAAGGACGTTGTGTATGCAGTTGAATTTGGAAATTGTTGAACCTCCTAAGTCATATCCTTGAAATCATTGATTTGGAACTCTTCAGAATTGGAGGAAACCAGTGTAATCTTTGAAGAGGTATGGCATCTGTTCGCATTGAACCCTAGTTCGTAAAAGAGCTAGAAATAAAAGTTGAGTACAAGGAAAGTCTACACTTGTTGATGGAGTTGAGATTTCTTCCCTTCTTACTCAGATTCGATGGATATGACTCTGCCGTCACACTTGAGTTTGCTCGCACCTTTGATAGGAGAATAACTAGAGTTGGGTCCTTGGAGTTTCAAGTTATAGAAAAATCCATCTCCCTAGCCACAAAATTAGTAGCCATAGGGGAAAAGTGGTTCAAGAAGGGGGATATTGGGAAGGGAGCTTGGCGGCGGTTTTTGCTTGAAAATGATCCAAATATAGACTAGAAAATTGGGTTACAGAGGAAGGCCATGGTGGAGAAATGGAATCACTTGTTATAAATTTTTCAAAAGTTCATCACCTACAAAGGGATGTACTCGTTGACTTACTTGTACCACATTCACCTTCTGCTTCACTTTGAGTCGGGTAAGTTAATTAAATTTCTTCATTTTTTGTTGAAGATCCTGGAGAAAATGTCTAAAAGTGTATAGAAGAGTCAGGAAGATCAAATAGGGCTCAAATTATGTCACTATAGTCTGATTGAAATGTTAATTAAGAAGTAATTATAAGGAAAAGGAATGACGTGAGAGGAATTTTTGAGAACATTTCGAAAAGGAGGCACTGTGAAGCAACCAAAGAAAAGTGATAGGGTTGCTAAGGCAGAGTCTAGATGAAAGAGGAAGTCATCAATCCCGAAGACTTGTAAAAGTAAAAATACCAAAATCATGAAACCCCAGTCGAAGAAGGTGACACCCAAGAAAGAGCAGAAGCCCACAAATGAGATCCCTGGTCCCTCGGAGAGATTTACCAGGAGCTCTCTGAATAAACGATATGCCTCCTCAAAAGAAGACCCTGCTACATTAGCCACCCTGATATAAATTGACAACAAGGAGGAATGTGCCACCTCTACACACTCTCATTTAAGGAACCCTCCATCTAATTCAACAATACAAGATAAAATCTCTCTTTTAGCAGATGTCGCAACTTGTTCAATGTTCTATACAGGATATGTGGAGGAAGAAGATGATATTCCTCTGGAAACTTTGATTGAAAGAGTTAATAAAAGGAAGATAAATGATACATAGGATGCAAGCCCAATCAAAGAACCAACAATAGAAAATACTAAGGATAATATCCCTCAGAGACCTTAAACAAAATGTGATGAAGCCCCTGATGATGTTCATACTTGTTATGAATTAGTTGATGAAGAAGTCCCAACACAAGAAGAAACCGAGGAAGAAAACCCTGCTTTTTATGTGCGTAGTCAAATTGAGGAATTGAAACAACAAATCTATAGGCTTGACGTGTTAAATCAGACCGTGAAGGACCAAAACATGATAATGCAAAGTAGGAATGCAAATTTGATGAAATAAGTGTAGGAAAGGAAACAACAGGAGAAAATATGGAAGTTACATGCATCCAAGTGTAGCATTTGCCTCAGGAAAGTAATTAAATGTCTCAAGAAAGCTTGTAGTGGAAAATCAATAATAGTAAGGACATGAATTAGCATTCAAATTAAATATTAAGAGGATTTTTCCATGTTGTTTTTTGTATAAGGTTAGTAAATTTATGCGAGGAGACACAACAAGATGAGGTTGGGGGGATGTTGGTCGGTGAAATTGTCCTACTTATGACCTTAATTTCGCCCTAATTACACTATCCAAGCCCTTTGTTTCACAAATGGATCCTAACCCTTATACCCATTCCTATACTCTTTCATGAATTTGATATTATGGGTTATATGAGCTTAATAATTAATTAAAAGGGTTAAATTAGTTTATTTCTCTTCGTAACTAATGTATTTTCTTTCCTGAGAAGCATGATAGAATAAAAGTATTAATCACTATGAAGGATGGTTAGTGCAGGAACGTTCTCGTATTATCTTCCATTCATGTAATCAAGGGAAAATTGACATCATTTCTGTGATTCATAGCGAAAACACCATGACAACTTAGTAAACTGCACGCATTCCTTGTCGAAGGTTAGTTTTGCACTATGTTTGGCTTGGAGCGTTGAGGAGAACGCGGGAGAAGGAGGCTGGGGTTCTGACCAGCACCCCTGATTTAGCTTATACTAATACCTAAGAGATCAAGTTGTATTTTTATTTATTTTCTATTTCGGCCAAGAGCTGAGCATTGTATATTAAATAGGGTTTCTAGGGTAGATTTAGGTAGCGATACTCTAGATAAATTTTTTTACTGTGATTTTGTATCGCCACATCTATGGGCTGGGTCTAGGAACTCATGATGTACATTTTCAAGAATTAAAGTTAATCTAAGTAGCCATGCTAGTTTATCAATCTATGGTTTAAGTCTTATGTGATGAGTTTCTTGTGTATTTGATTCACCAACTTTCGTAAAGGGAAACGAGCTAGTTGGCTAGTGCCCTGCCAACCCAGCTTGTTCTCCCTTTGTTTATAAAGCATTATAAATATGTGTATGCAGGTTCAAAGAGGAGAAGTGTTTCGTTTATGTATCTAGTTAACATATTTATGTTTCCTTCATGAACTGTGTTCTTCTCGGATCCGAGGTTTGACAGTTTGGTTGTGTGTATCTATTCAAGGTTGCTGTAGCATTTCCTTTCTTTCCTTTGATGCATCATGTGATTTACCTTCTATTTCTACAAATGTGTGTTTTAATTTAATTTTGCAATTATGTTTTAATCCTGCAAGTGTGTTTCATTTCCAAGTACAATTTTTTGAATACTTTCAACAAGTGTGTTTAACTTAGGGTTGGTTCATTTGGTTTATTCAAATCCCCTAGGTATTAATGAAACTTTGTCCACATCATAGGATCTGTAACTGCAGTGACTCCCTTGTGGGAATAGCCTAGTTGGAGACTGGAATATGTTGCAGGAACCCTTGATCTGAAACATCCATATTAGGAAAGAACATATCTTTTTCATGTGGTGACAGTCATCTGAGAAAGAGGGAATGCTTTGTTTCTTAGATTAGATGCTTATCTTTACATGAAGACACTTTATCTTACGATAGAAATCTATTTTGATTCTTGCAACACCTTTATTTTTGAATGAATGAGTAGTCAAGAGTTATTTGATTTCACATGGTTCATTTATGATTCTCTCCATTTATCTTATTGTCTTTCAACTGATTTATAGTTTTCACCCTTTATATTTTATGCAAGTGGTTGGGAACAGGGAAACTTAGTGCAGGAATGCTGGTTCCATAAGAACAGGAACATTGTTCTCAGTACAAGAATCAATATCCTAGTATAGGAACAGTGCATCCTTGGTGCAGGAATCTAAAGTTCTAGTGCTAAGTGAAAATACTCAGTGTGGGAATAGAATACAATTTTGGTACAAGAACATCGTTCTAGTACAGGAATATGGTTCCAGTACAGGAACTCTGTTCTAGTGCAGGAATGCTATTGCGATCCAGGAATGTTGGTTCAATATAGGAATGGAAAACTTGTAACAAAGACAGGCATAATGATAGGTCTGATTATTTTTTATGTCTCTTAATGCATTGATACTCAGTCACAAATATTTTCTTTCCTTCATTCATTTACCATAATTGTTTCTGCGGATTCAAGTTCCTTTCATTAAATTTTTGCAAGTATTTCCTTTCGCTGATTCTGGCACCAAAATTTTCTTGGTGTTATTTTCTTTGCATAAGTAGATTTAATGAAATATTATACCACTAATCTTGGAATTTCCTGTGCTATGCCTCGAATCTTACATAGCCCTGGGTTGACAATTAAGTGTTGAGGGAGTTTGTTGAATTGCAACTCCATCACCCAAAAAAAAGGAATCATCACATAAAACAATAACCCAGAATGAATAGAACATGAATTAGCTCCTTATATTATTCAAAATTTTCTACAAATATACATCGCAAACTCATGGATCCAACCCAAAGAGACAGGCGATACAAAAATGAAAGGTTTATAGAGTATCAAAATTTCCTAAAGTATCACTCTCTAGTTGTAATCTAGAATCCCTATTTTATACACAAGCATTTGACTCTTGGCTGTAGCAAAAACTAAATCAGGAATGCGTGCTGGTCAAAAACTAGCCTCCATATCTTGCGCTTCCCCTAATGCTTCAAGCTTATTACAAAGAGTAGAACTAACACTTGGCGAGGTATGCATGCCATTCACTCAACAAATGCGATGCTTTTGGAGGTGGATCACAGTGAATCTTTCTATTGTCTTCTAGTACAGGAATAGGCGGACGGTACAAGAACTTGCTAATCCTGCACCAACCAACTCTTACCTCGATTAATGGCTTTTACTTAACCATGCTTTTAAGGAAATGGAAAAAAATATGAGTTACAAAGACACATGAGTTTATTTAACCTTTAAAATAACTAATAAGCCGATATAACCCATACTTTACCAAAGTCGTGAAGAGTCTAGTAATCATGTGTAAATATTTAATTTCAATTGTAAAATAGAGGGTTTAAATAGTATGATTAGGACAAGGATAGGGTCAAAATTAGGAAAATTATAGCAACCAACATCCCCCCAACCTCATCTTGTGTGTCCTCACAGAACTTATTGACCTTATGAAAAAATAAAAATTAGAAATCTTCCTTTCGTTCTGGATTTGAATATTGATTTCCATCCTTCTTGCTCTCAATTTTCCGCTGCAGGCTCTCCTTAAATGCTTCACTGATTTCCTCAAGCGAATTTTGCATTTGGATGCATGGAAATTCCATACCTTTACTTGCCGCTTATTTTCATGTACTTCCTTTACTAATTCTACATTCCTTCTCTTCATCATCATGTTTTGATCCATCATAGATCGATTCAATACCTCAAGCTCATATATCTACTACTTCAACTCCTCAACTTGATTTTGCACATAAAAAACATAGCCTTCTTCCTCAGATTCTTCCTGTACTATCATCTTTTCATCAAATGACTCATGAACAATATCATTATCATGATTGAGGCCTTTTTTACATTCCCGTGTCTCAAAATCCTGAGGAATATTATCCTCATTCTTCTTCATTGTTGAGTCCTTTACTGTCTTCGAGCTTGCATTTTGTACACTGGCTACCTTTTTCTTCTTGAAATTTTTAATTAAAGATGATACAGGAGTTTCATCCTCTTGATCAACATATCCTGAACTAAAAATTGAACGATCAAGATCTGCATTATCTGCCAATAGAGAGAGGTTATTACCCACTAGTCAATTCTCTGGAGGATTTCTTGTAGGAGAATATTCGGAGGGAACACGTTCCTCTGAATCTTCAATTTATATCAGAGTGGCCATTATAGCAGGGTATCCTCCCAAGGAATCATATCAACTTTTTAAGGAGCCTATGGTCAATCTTTGCAAAGGACCAGAGTTCTCACCATTCTTTTTCTCCTTACTCTGCTATTTGTTTCTAGTGTTACACTAAAAATTGTCACCATGATGTTTTACTATCTGTATGGGTTCATCATTACTCATAAAATACCCCCTTAGAATTCTACAAACATCAAGTTCCTAAAACCAAGCCTTGAAATTGAGAGAAAAGCTTATAAAAGTCCTAAAAATGCTTGTACCGCACTTTCTCTTAGTATTACCTGCGGTGCCGCATCTGTTTTCTCTGGAACATGCAGAACCAACCGCACTTTTTATTCATTAAAGCTGCGGATCACTGTAAAAGGTAAAGTGAAGGCGGAAGTAAAATTTAGAAGCCCAGTTGGTTGAATCTGGAAGCTTCTGGAAGCAATTATTCAGTGGAAAGTTTGCTCCTTTCATGTACATTCATCCCTCCATTAAAGGAGCCTACCGCTTGGTATGTGGAACTTAATCCCTTGAAAGAGGATTCTATCCCCTATTATTTGGAGCTGCAACCTCTTCTCTTTTGCTATAAATTGAAGCCATAGTTCAGCCTCAAGGGGAGTTAGGCTTTGAGAGTTTTTGAGGAGAAATGCTGGAGAAACTCAGACTCTCTTAACTGATTGTCATATGGGAATGATTACACACTCATATGTATGTTAGTCAAGAGAGTGCAAAGGCTTGTTAGAGTAGAGGAAACACTTGTTTCGAACCCCAGAAGGACCTGTACGACATCAAGACGAACACAATTGTAAGGTTTCTTTTTTGATTAAAGATAATACAATTGGATCTTGTTTTCGCAATGAGTTGTTAATCTTAATGGCTTATTTCTTGAATTCCTTGATCATCAAAATATATTTATGATTTATGAATTTGTCTATATTATGCAAGTGCTTCTGATTCTTTCATGTTGTTGATTGCAGATCCCAAAAGGAAACTTATTCAAAGCGACAGGAAAGAAGGCTACGATCAGCGCTGGACTACAGATAAGTCCTAAATCCTCCTTTATAAATAATTCTAGATCAAATATAATCTAGAGAGAGTAGTTTACATTTGTCTGTTTGTTTCTAGCTATCCATAGGATACTAGGGAGATCTGTCTTGTCCACAAGAACGATTTATCTGCCTATCAAAAAGGCGACTCCGCTGGGGAAGGTATCTTGAACTTAGTTTTCTCTTATTTTTGACTTGTGAAACTATTTTTCTGATTTTGATTGATTGATACTGGCTTGGGTAATTTATTCCCGTAGAATCCCTGAAGAGTGCTTTAGAAATTTTTTTTTCTTTAAAGCTTTCTGGGCTCCGCACTTTGTCCTTAGGCACAGTGCGGTCACTTCCACTGTTTTCTTGTATCCATAGTGCGGCACTGCACCTATTTACACTAAAACCTGCGAACCCTAGGAAAATTTTTAGAAAACTTAAAATTCTCTTTTCTTGGATTGGTTTGAAGGATTCTCAGTATATACCCAGACTTGTGTTTTCTATCAGAAAATATTTGTGTGAGAGTTTCTTTCAACTTTTTTAAGTTTTGAATGATTTTCTACAAGATTTGCATGTTATAAGTGATTTTTGGTTCGTCTTTGTGTCACTCAAAGATTAGAAACCTCTGTATACCTTAGATCATTGGTATTTCATTGTTTTCTTGCTGAGTCTTTGACTTCTTAGCAGAAATTGCTTTATGAGATTTAGATCCCATTTTCTCATTTGCAAATCTTTAAAAAACTTTTTATTAAGTTTTGAATTTCTCTTAAAAGAAAAAACCAGATGTTTTGGGTTTTTTGCTGATTTCAGTAAATAATTTCTTATTTAGATTACAAAATAAGCAAAACTTCCTCAAAATATTTAAAGTTTGATTTCAAATTTAATTCCTAGAGTTTTAGATCTCGAAATTAGTGTTTTTAGTTTTGAGTGTTATTTCTAGAAATCGTAGTCTTCTTTTGAAGAATGTTTGATTGTAGTTTCGATCTTGAATAATAAAGGGATTTATTTTTTGGCAATTGATCATTTTCAGTTCTCATGGAATAAGATTTCTTTTCATATGTTCTTGTTTTGAAGGAAAGAATTGTTTTAAAAGATTGTATCTCTCAACTCTTTCTTTTAGATAGAATTCTTTGAAAGGAAATGAATTGTTTCTCATAATAGATGCATTTTTAGTGTGTTCTGAGTCGGGTCACTACATATCATCAAAGTTTCACCTTCGCACCTATTGTCCTAAGAAACAACCTATTAAAATCAACGCTTAAATTAAAATCAATCTTGTAATTTTTATATTTCTAGGACTCTTTTCACCAACATAGCTTAGGCTAGCATCTTGGAGTAGGGAGTAATTAACTCTCCAAGACAATTAAAACAAACAAGTAGTCACTCTTGTGGTAGGAAAAATCCAATAGTAACTTGTATGCTCTAGGAAGCTTCTCTTAAAGGAGTCAAGCACGAGATCATATCTGAACCAATGAGGTGATAAATTCCATCTCATTGGGAACGATAGAAGATGTGCACGTATTAATAATGGTAAACCTCGGATTGACCATTGTCGAGGAGCCTGGGGTCACTTGTCGGTATACCTTGGATTATGTCAAGGAGCCTTCAAGGGGATTGAGCTTTCTTACTTTGCCCTGCGCGTATATTGGATCGTAGACTGTTCCCCCGGGTATATTTGTTCCTGTTGGTGAACTTAGTGGCCATAAACTTAAGATTTTTTCCTATGGTGACGGTGGTGGAAAGATCCCATTGTACCTGGAGCAGACGTTGACTAGACTCACTTGGACTCTCCGGAGGGTTATCTTCACTCGAGATGGTTTAAGTGGAGAAACTTGCACCAATCTATTTCATTAAGCACGTTGTCAGGGTAACTGTTCCAACCGCCATTTCTGCATTAAATACTACGATGTTGGATTTCATCACCAACTAGTGTTTTTAGTGTGGGAATTTACTGTTTGTGTGTGGTTTGATGTCCTAGATTTTATAAGCGTGTGATCATTTGATTGTCTCCTTAGTGACTTTAGGATTTTTATTGAAATTTTCTTTGATTGCGTGTGATTAATAATTTTTAAATCGTGGCTGAATTACCAAGACAATCGCATAGACTTCAGGGGAAACCCCCTAAGTATACACCAAGCCAACTTGAAGGACTGAAATATCTAATACCGCATACTATCCATAGACTTAGATCAACAGAACAAGGAGAATCATCCATAATTACTCATCCTGATTATCATGAAGTAACTCAACCTCAAACAGCAGAATGTATTCAAGAGCCAATTTCAATTTCTGAAGTCACTAACACTACTTCTGCAACCAGTGAATTAGCTGAAGAACCTGAAATTTATGAGCTAGACACTGAACCTACTGTGTTGGAATCATCCTCAGGATTTGTTACTCCAACTTCTAGTGATCTTGATTCACCTAGGGTAATACATCGCATTACCGAAAACCTTCCCTCTGATCTCATATGTATTGAAGAACTTGTTGGTCTAGACGAAGACTTAATTCTTCCTGAAACCCAAGAAATTTTGAATCTTAGGGAGCGTAAATCCATATTCTACAGTCCTTTTAGAACTGACGCTTGGTATTTATCATTGACAGATTTCTTAAAAAACGCAGGTCTTACTTATTCACCCCCCCGAATTCCTTTTTACCCTACACCAAGAGGTTTTCAACCTTCCGTAGCTATGTCAGGTGAGTCATCTATGTTTTCTGAATCTCCAGAAACAATTTTATACTGTGGTTCGTCTATTCCTCTGGGATACCAGTCGCTCTCTGGTACCTTCTCAGGAGCAGCTCCTCAACCAATTGAACAACTGTTATCATCTGGTACGAATGGAACAAACACTGACACATTGAATGCATAACATATTTTTATGATGTCTGGAAGTATTCCAAATCCTCAACCTCAAGGAAGTCAGTTACTGCCTGGGGGGCAACCTCAAGGAAGTCAGTTACTGCCTACGGGGTAACCTCAAGGTAGTCAATTACAACCTGGGGGGCAACCTCAGGGTAGTTTTTTACCACCTAGAGGTCAAACTGTAGGACAATATTTCTTGCCTGGGGAGCAACCTCAAGGACAGTACATACCTCAAGGTCAATATCAACCCCAAGGATAGTACATACCTCAAGGTCCATATCAACCCCAGAGTAAATACATACCTCAGAGTAAATATCCACCCCAGATTCAGTACATTCCTCAAAGTCAATATCAACCTCAAGATGAGTACCCAGTTCAAAGTTTTCAACCTCCTTCAGGTCAACCATTATTTCAAGGAGCTGTAAATTTCCTAGTTAATTATCAACCCTATGTTCAACCTGGTTATGGTCCTTCATATGCACAACCTTCTATGGGTCAATATCCGATAGTTAATATGGTGTGGGATCCATCTCAAGTTCAACAGACTTTGCCACCTAATGTGCAGTTACCTAATCAACCTGGACAACCCATAGGTTCTGGTCCAACCTAGCAACTTGTCTAACCTACCATTCAAGTCCCTGCACCTAGTTCTGTTTAGCAGCTTGGGCCTAGTACACCTCAGACTCCGCCTCAATCTGCTGCAACTTCTGTTCAACCTACCACACCTATTTCTGGAGTATCTGCAACTCCTGTTTCTACTACCCCTGTATCAGTGCAAATTCCTAAAGTATCTGTACCACAGTCAGGACCTACAATTCAGACTACGGTCTAGATGCCTACAGGACAATCTGGTACAAGTATGATTCTCACTAGTCATCCACAATTTACTTATCAACTGTACCAGGGGCAATATCAATATGGAAAAACTATACAAAATCCACAATATTAGTATCAACTATATCCTGGGTATACTTATCAAGTACCTCAACAACCCCATTATCGTCCGGTTAATGCTTGTTATCTAGGAGGGTTCACAATTCCCAATGCAAATCCAATTCTAGGATATCCTGGATATCCTCCTCCTGGAACTGGTTTGATCACACAAGGTTATCAAGGCCATAGCCGCTGGTTATTGTTCATAACAACTTTAGATTTTCCTGATCTATCATGCCTTACGAATGATCCCATTTTTTATCTTCTGTATTGGCCGTCAATGCCTAATAAGTTGCCCAGTGATATTCCAAAGTTTGAAGGTAAGTCAGGAGAAGATCCATCTAATCATGTTATGACTTATCACCTCTGGTGTGCATCCAATTCACTAATCGATGATTCGATTCGGTTACATATTTTTCAAAGAACTCTCATTGGTCTAGCTGCCAAATGGTACATTGAGTTACCATGAGGCTCATTTAATAATTTTAATGCACTAGCTACTGCTTTCTTAACCCATTTTCAGTTGTCTGTCCGATACGACAATGGCATGGAATTGTTGACCTCATTAAAACAATCTACGTATACGTACATATTTGATCACATTCATGAATGGAGGTGTAGGAGACGTTTAGTGAAAGTCTTCATTTCGGATCAAATTTTGGCTGAATGGTTTATCAAATCGTTACTGCCCAAAATTACTGAATATGTGGCCAAAGGCAACGTTGTTACAAAAGAGCAAGTCATTGCTCAAGATCAGTACCTTGACCTCGTATATACACAGTTAGGTACTCTGTATGACAAAATCCCCGATTTAACAAGACTTGGTCAGTTAACTACAACTCCTTCAGGCTCTCATGCCACTGATGGTGTAATTGGTTCTGTTAGCACTAGCAAGAGTAAGAAGAAATATTCCAAGACAACTTCTCCTATTATAACTTTACCCGATTCACCCAAAGGAGATTCTTCCATTGAAACTTCCGCCGATATTCATGTTGTAGAGTCATCTATAGCCAAACCTAAAACTGGTGGTAAGAAGAAAAGTAAGAATAAAAACAAAAAATCATCTTCAAAAGAGGAAAATGATAAAACTGAACCAAATGACAATAAACAAAAACCTCGTTATCCTTGTCTAATCTGTGATGAGGATCATTTTACTAAAGAGTGCCCGCATAGAGCCGAGGTATCTAAATTCGTTAAGGGTTTGCCTATACCTGTTGTCTTGAAGGATCCCTTTCCCTCTCAAGATAGTAACATGATTGGATCTTCCTCCAATATGATAGAATATGTCTTGATGGTTGTGACATGATCACAAAATTATGGCAGTAAAAATCCTGTTGGTAATAAAGAAGTAGATAGTTCTACTTCAACCACAACTACATCTCCCTCAGATCTTGATCCGTTATAGATCAAGAAACCAAATCCTGACTTAGTAATCAAACCGCCTACTAAAGATGTGCTTCATAAATAAGCTTTCAATCCACATGCGAGAGCTGCTCAGAACTACAATATTGTTGAAGACTTGGAGATTTCCCCTTCAGCAATGTCATCTTTGGAAGTGCTGCAATCATGTCCAGCACAAAGAAAATTACTCTTGTCAGCCATAGGAGTTGTAGATATTCAGGATTTGAACCTAATGATCTTTGATTTGGAAAATTTTACACCCCGCCTACCTCATCAAATGGATTTTCAGATTCTGGTAATAGTGAAAAACAAATGTTGCTTTTGTACTGTTGTTGATGAAGGGGATTCTACGTGTATCATGTCGTTAAAATGTTGGAAATCAATTGGTTCTCCAGCAATTAACCAATCTCTGACTATCCTCAAAGCTTTTGATCGAAGAGGATTCCAACCTTATGGTATTTTATAGGATCTACCCATAGAGGTCAAAGGAAAAACAGTTAATCTCGATGTGGAAGTGGTTGGTGCCCCTCTGGATTACAACTTTCTCCTGGGTCACAGTTGGTCTTATTCCATGACTGTTGTTGTATCGTCGGTCTCTCGTCTCATCATGTTTCCTCATAAAGGAAAGATCGTTAAAGTAGATCGGCTCTCATATTATTCATCCGACCCAACCTCTATTGATAGCATCCAACATATCCGAAAAATGACTATCCCTTATAAAAGATGTTGGGGTAGGTTTAATTAAGGATTCTGCTTTACTGGGAACTTTTTCCCTGCCTGCTCCAAACGTACTGCCTCCTATTGCTAACATCAATATGATTACTTAAAGTACTATTTTCTTTGATGATCCTTGGATAGTACCTTCAGACTCAGAACTGGACACTTTCAACGGTGCGATGCCTTTGAGTCCTTTTGAGTTGGCATATCAGGTAGTACAGTCATTTTCTGATCCTCCTTCAACCGAACCTGATCTAGTGAATGTGATCCATGAGGAATCACTTTCCTTATTGAGCTCAGCTTTGAAATCAGTTCCAGATCCTTTTCACCAAGTATTCCATACTGATGAGCATATTCATGAATTTTTGTCTGTAAAAGAATTACCATGGGAAGATTTGCATCATCGATCTTCGTTTTTACCTGATCTCGATCATTTTGAAACTGATTTTTCCTCTATTTTTACTGCTGATTATGTCAATGAACCCCAGAATCCACTTACAAATTCTGATTCTGAATTGAACTTAGCAAACATTTCTACGACAGTTCCTATTGACATCTCAGTGAAACCCGAAATTGTTGAAAATGTTCACATCGGTGCTTCTTGTACGCCAAATGAAATCCAAGCATATAAAGCCCTATTTCAAGAATTTTGTGACATTTTTTCCTGGTCATATGAGGAAATTATAGGAATCAATCCATCAATTGTTGTTCATGAAATTAAAACATACCCGGATGCTAAACCTGTCCGACAAAGATTACGTCAGATACATCCGCGAAAAGTTGGGGCTATTAAAGCAGAAGTTGAAAAATTACTTCATGCATGTTTTATTTATCCAATTCCTTTAACAGATTGGGTATCTAATATTGTTCCTGTTAATAAAAAACAAGGGACAATACGAGTATGTATCGATTGTAGGGATATCAATCGAGCTTGTCCCAAAGACAATTATCCAACCCCTTATATCGATCAAATTATTGACGATTGTGCCAGAAGTGAAATTTTTTCATTTATGGATGGATTTTCTAGTTACAATCAAATAAACATACTCCCTGCAGATCAACCCAAAACAAATTTCATTTGTACATGGGGGACGTTTGCTTACTGCAAATTACCTTTTGGACTTAAGAACGTTGGTGTGACTTTTCAGAGGGCAATGTGTTATGCATTTCATGACATTAAACACATTGTGCAGCCCTATCTCGATAATTTACCTACCCATTCATCGCACAGAGCATATCATATTACTCATTTACGAGCTATCTTTATGAGATGTAGGCATTATAGGATTCGCCTGAATCCTCACAAATGTGTCTTTTGTGTTGAATCTGGACGATTTTTGGGATTTTTTGTTTCAAAGGAAGGCATTCGTGTTGACCCATTGAAGGTTGAGGCTATCATCAATTTACCTCCTCCTTCTACTCTTCGCCAACTCCAAAATTTGCAAGGGAAAGCGAACTTTTTATGTCAATTCATTCCTAACTATGCTGAGTTAACTAAAGGTTTTACTTGGTTATTAAAGCATAATATTCCTTTCTTTTGGGATGAGATCACTGATCGATCTTTTGATGCTCTTAAACATGCTTTGACCCATGCACCGTTATTGCATCCTCCCAATTACAGCCAGGATTACTTTTTATACTTAGCAACCTCCCATTCTACGATTGGTATGGTTTTAATTTAGGAAGATGAATTCAACAACGAACATGTGATTTATTATCTTAGTCGAAATCTGCATCCGACCGAAATCAAATACTCACATGTGGAGAAATTGGCCTTCGTAGTCGTTCAAGTTGTCCAACGATTTCATCATTACATTCTGTTACGAAAAACAGTAGTGATTTCTGATTGTAACCCTATGATGTATATTTTTACCAAACAACTACTAGGGGGAAAATACTCCAAATGGATTGTTATCCTGTAGGAGTTTTATTTCGAATTTGGAAAATCCAAATCAAAGAAATTATTGGTATTTGCTGAACTGATGTGTGACTTCCCAAGTACTGACATAGAAACGGTGGTAGAACATCCGATCGCGGATGAATCTTTGTTTCTTATTAGTACCCTCGATCCTTGGTATGGATATTTCATCATTTATCTCCAAACCCAAACTTTTTGGTCCGAACTCTCACGGTCACAATGACGAACAATCCGTTTCCAGTCTCAGCAATATCACATTGTTGGTGACACACTCTACTGTTGTGGAGTGTACTCTGTTTTTCGATGTTGTCTCACTCTTGACGAAGCTGAAAAGGTTTTAAATGACTATCACTCTGGAGCATGTGGTGGTCATATGTCTGGGTATGCCACAACCCAAAAGATATTGCGCGCTAGTTATTTTTGGCCGTCCTTATTTAAAGATTGTATTTTTTCTATCCACAAATGCCATAACTGTCAAATATTTGATCGAAAGATGCGTGCACCACCCGCTCCTCTTCACCCTATAATTGTTGTTGGTCCTTTTTCAAAATGGGGCATTTACTTCATTACATGTAACCCTCACTCGGTCGGGGGGCATGGGTATATTATTCTCGCAGTAGACTATTTTACCAAATGGGCCGAGGTGATGCCTACATTTGCGGTAGATAGAAAAATTGCAGCTAATTTCGTGTTCAATCATGTGATTTCTCATTTTAGTGTACCCCAAGCGATAATTACTGACCATGGGAGTCATTTTCGAAACATCATAATGACTGAAATGACTGATCAAATTGTCCTGCGCCATGATGGTTCTACACCATATTACCCGCAGGGCAATGGTCTGGTTGAAGCTATCAATAAAGTTTTAGTCACCATGATCAAATGAATCATTGGAATTCATAAATTGAATGGGCATACCATGATTTTTTCAGCACGTTGGGCATATCGAACTTCAGCAAAAACATCGACATGTTTTACCCCTTTTCAACTGGTCTATGGTTTAGAAGCAGTATTACCGATTGAATGTGAGATACCGTCACTCCAAATAGCCATAGAGTTACTACCAGCCACTTCTGAAGAGGAGAAACATTTTTTATACTTAGCTCAATTAGATGAGAATCAGCGCACCGCTGCATTAGCTACTGAAACTCATGCGAAACGAATGAAATCTCAGTATGATAGAAGTGTTACACCTCGTATTTTTTCAGAAGGAGACATAGTCTTGGTTTATGATCAAGCTAGCGACAAGCTAGGGGCTGGGAAATTTGAACCCATGTGGCATGGTCCTTATATTGTCAAGCGACAGCTTGCAAAAGGGGCCTATGAACTGATTGATTTTGATGGGGTCTCTTTAGGCAAACCCATAAATGGGCTGTATCTAAAGAGATATCATGCTCAATTCTTGTGTGGAGAACTTCCCTATATATTAGTTATTTTATTAAGCTGGTGTGTTGTAGATTAGAAGAGCGTGCCTAGTTTAAATGTGATTTTACTGCTATCCCTACTTATCTGGATCACTCTTGATACAAGATAGTCAGTCTACTTCAACATACATTTAGTTTCTTGGAGCATCACTTGTCGTAAATACAGAACATTTCTTCACTGAACAGTTTGTTTGCCCACTTGGTAGGTTGTGCATCTGCCCTGCATTACAGGATATTCTGGTCAACAGAGGGAATACAATATTCTATGATACAGCACATTTGATTGTATTTAAATCCATTCATTTGGTAGTTCTTTGTTTGATGTTTGATTTATATATTTGACTTGGTGTGTTCTAGTAATTGACTTTATCTGATAAAATAGTAGTTTGGTGTTAAGATTGTTTTGAAAGTTTGTCTCTTGAACGAGAATTTAGGTATATTGGTATCAACATATTTCCTAAAATTTCAACACTTTAGGCAGTACGTATTTCTGGTGGTTGCCAATTTAAAATAACTTCAAAGATATATGTTGGTGATTTAGGGATCTCTTGGTTTGGAAATAAGAAATGGGCTGTATCTAAAGAGATATCATGCTCAATTCTTGTGTGGAGAACTTCCCTATATATTAGTTATTTTATTAAGCTGGTGTGTTGTAGATTAGAAGAGCGTGCCTAGTTTAAATGTGATTTTACTGCTATCCCTACTTATCTGGATCACTCTTGATTTTTCAGATCTCGACGTCCCTTTCAAAATACATTGGTTTTGTTGATGGTACTTGTCGTAGTACACGGAACATTTCTTCTGCAGCTTGGGTTATTTATTCACCCACTGATGAGTTAGTGTCTATGCATGGGGTAAGCCTCAGTCAAACAATGAACAATATTGCAGAGTATAGCGCGGTTATTGAGTTATTATCTGAATCCATTTCATTTGGAGTTCATAGTTTGATCGTTAGGTTAGATTCTGAACTCGTTGTATTACAATTGAATAGAGTATATGCAATTAAAAACCCAGTGTTGTTAAGATTGTTTTTGAAAGTTCGTCTCTTGGAACGAGAATTTGATTATATTGAGTATCAACATATTCCGAGAAGTTTAAACACTTTAGCTGATGCAGTAGCTTCTAGTGTGATACACAGACATTTGCGATAAATTAAAACAATAGATCAAGATAACATTCGATAACATGTTAAGACAGATAACTGGAAATAGTAGTCATATCATAGTATAAGAGTAGTGTTTTCAAAAAAATATTACATCGTCCTCGATCATAGGTTCAAAACGCCTTATGATCGGAAAAAAGTGATACAAAAATGATATAATTCTACAATGTCAATCATCCACTATCTGTGGTGATGATCGCGATAAAACACTGCAGCCCGAGCCACCCTGCTCAGAAGTCTCTGGAACTGTCCTGGAACCCTGATAACATATCTCTATAAACGGAGCGGAATGTCATCTATGGTAGTCTCCGCAATATCTAAAGTCAACTACTCTAGATGGTTCTCCAAGTCAGTGAGGGTCTCTATTGTCTGACCTTGTGGTGGTGGTCCTGCAGCTGGATCTCTTACCTTCCTGTCGAAAGGACAGATAGTGGCCGATCGACGAGGACCCACATCTACATTTTAAATTTTGTAATCAGTTTTGGACGATTTAAAAAACACAATAAAAATTAGAATAGAATATGTCAAAATTATTTTTACCTGAATCATCCCACTGTGCTCTTGGAGGAAGTGACATCTCATGATCGCCACGGAAATCTATCCTTGCATACGAGAAATCTTCAATTGCAAATACTTGGTTTTCCAACCAACTGAAGTAAGCTCGAGTAAAACAAACAACCTCACCACCCTCACTATGACGAGCCATCAGTGCAACCCATCGGAACATTCGAGGCTCTTTGACTCTACCAGGGTCAACTGAGATGAGTTGTGGGGCAAGTGCAAGAATTCTCTCTAGAGAAAAAGTGACCACGATTGCTCCATACCCGAAGTTTTTCAACTTCGCGTTCTTTGCTCTGGTTAGTTGGCCTTTGACATTGGCCAACACTGCCTCACACCAGTTGAAAACAGTGCCTCTAAAGCAGTCAACAACAGTCTGCATTTGGGACCTCGTAGCAACATGTGGAGCCACGCTCCCACACAACTGGGTTATGGTAAATGCAACCAATTTTAGTTCGGGATGAATAATTGTTTTTATGTTTATACGTTTATCTTTGGGGTTCACTTCATCATTACAGAATTCTTTCTGAAGGCCAGTGACAGACTGGCTACCTTCCCTAGCCTCGAATAAAGAGATTGGCTCACCTCTCCTTGATAAGCCAGTGAGAAAATATATGTCTTCTAGCTCAATTTCGAGCCGGTGGCCTCCAATGATAAAGCATTTCTCCTAAACATCCCATTTGTTTACCAACCAGGTTAGTAAGTCTACCTGAGCCCTCATACCCTGAATGGCCCAGAATTTGTATAAACCACATTATCTTAACACACGCAATGTGGGCGGATGTATCATAGCAGCATCATCAACCTCTTCATGCTCACGTTCTCTCCACTCAAGAATTGTGGATATCCTGGAATGGATAAATTGAAATATTAGAAGCAATTTGAGTGAGGAAATCTGGTTTATTTTGGAAGAAACATTCATTTATTTTTTCTTGCGGCGCCTCCACACTTTTTGCATAAAAACAATGCGTAGATCCACACAAGTCTTATGCGCAAGGTGCGGGACCATGAAATTTTTCCCTTTGCAAAAATGTTGGGGTCTGCAGGTTCCATGTGTCTTACCTATGGACCCCCAAGGGCGAATTTTTGAACATATTTTCCTCCTAAAAATTCAACCTAAGCCCTAATTTGAGAAAATAAATAGACAAAAAGGAAGGTAAAGATGATGTGGATTACCTATAACTGACGGTTTTTGATTCTAATGGTCGAATCTTTCGTAATCTTCTCTGGAACGTTTTTTACCCAAAGCTCTCAATTTTCACTCTGAAGTCAAACAGTAAAAATGATTTAGAAAAACTCCTTTTTATAAGATTTTTTGGATAAATGAAATGTAATTTGTTTATTTTTCACTTTGAGAAGTGGTTTCCTGGATTATTTTTATTAATCATAAACATATATGTTTGATTTTTGAGTTTTTGTGCAGAATACATGATTTTTTGGGTGAAATGGTCATTTTGATGAAAGAGTACACTTTTTACCACTTTTTCGAACTCGTTAAAACTTATAGAAAAAGTGAAACTATGAGTACATTTTTATCACTTTTTCGAACTCGTTAAAACTTACAGAAAAAGCGAAACCATGGAGTCCTCTTTTAATCCCTTTTCAGACTCTCTAAGCAAGAAAATATTGCCGAGTACTTGACTATTCGAACTCATTAAAGGAAATGAACAGTCATCCTTTTAGTATAAGTTTACCCCTCTTCCGAATTGAAATGGACTAAAATTACGAAAAAGGTATATGTTGACTAATCATGGTCAATAGAGTTCTCTCCTGTATTATTTTATCCTTTTTCAGGCTTGAGAGACTAAACTTACGAAAAATTACATCCATAGAGTTTTCTTAAGTTTTTTCTTCTGACTCCCTAAAAATGAAAAACACCAAGTTTCTCCTATACTGGACTCATTAAAATTTAATAGTAAAGGACTTGTCGATTACAAAAAAGAACGAAGAACTCCTTCTTAGGGTGTTATGTTAAACTAAGTTGGAGTCATCCGAAGGACAAGCTTATATAACAAGAAAATGTCATCCTCCTCAAGCTTGTCAAAAATAAAGAGGTGCTTGCCAGAAATGGTGGGGGAAAAGAGAGAAAATGAATCCATTTGTCACACTTTGTTTAAAACACAGTTTACCAGTCTTGAACACGACACTTTTTGTCACACTTCTACCTGGGTTGGGAAAATCCTTTGCCTATCAGTTAATCAAACCATGTTGAAAGTCTTTAGCCGGTTTTTGGGTATTAGCTTAGGTCAATTGTCACCAAACCATCTGTAGTGTCATTATGTGTTCAAGAGGATAGTTCAAATAAACCATTCATTTGCAAACATGTGTCTCCATTCGCGTTGACCATCCCTGAGTCAGTCCTTGCAAAATATTTCTACAAAACTTGATCTAATGGTTTCGTGTCGTGGGCTTTCCTACGACGGATAACTTTCTATCGATGACAGCTCATCATCTAGGAAGTTGATCTAGAATCCTTCAGTACCTTGGAATTTGCATGCCTTAATGGCAGGTTTCTCGCCTTCGACGACAGGTTGCATCATTGACCTTCAATCGAACGATTCCGTGAAATGTTCGACTTCAGATCATTTATTCACATTTCATCGATTGTACTGAGTACTTTGAGAGCCATTGTCATTATTGGTGGTTTCTCTCACACTTGTTAACAGTTCACATCTTTGACTGGTAATCAAGTGGTTTCTACCATGTTCGACTTCGACACAATCAATCGCATGGATAGAATCATACTAGTTCGGGTAGCATAAATCAAGACCCTGGATCTAGTTTCCATCATCTAGGCTGCGAGGATTTTTATTATTCATTATGAAGTAGAATATTCATAACGGATGGCTGCGTCCATATCGTGTCTCATTATTGATGTGATAGTAAGATCATTTCTACAATCAGAAATCCTCCATAGAATTCACTAGTGGGTAATAACCTCTCTCTATTGGCAGATAATGCATATTTTGATCGTTCAATTTTTAGTTCAGGACATATTGATCAAGAGGATGAAATTCCTTTATCATATTTAATTAAAAAGTTCAAGAAGAAAAAGGTAGCCAGTGTACAAAATGCAAGCTCGAAGACAGTAAAGGACTAAACAATGAAGAAGAATGAGGATAATATTCCTCAGGATTTTGAGACACGCGAATGTAAAAAAGGCCTCAAGCATGATAATGATATTTTTCATGAGTCATTTTATGAAAATATGACAGTATAGGAAGAGTATGAGGAAGGAGGCTATGTTCTTTATGTGCACAGTCAAGTTGAGGAGTGCAAAGTCCTTTACTGTCTTCGGGCTTGCATTTTGTACACTGGCTACCTTTTTCTTCTTGAACTTTTTAATTAAAGACGATAGAGGAATTTCATCCTCTTGATCAACATATCCTGAACTAAAAATTGAACGATCAAGATTTGCATTATCTTCCAATAGAGAGAGGTTATTACCCACTAGTGAATTCTCTGGAGGATTTCTTGTAGGAGAATATTCAGAGGGAACATGTTCCTCTAAATCTTCAATTTATATCGGAGTGGCCATTATAGCAGGGTATCCTCCTGAGGAAGCATATCATCTTCTTAAGGAGCCTATGGTCAATCTTTGCGAAGGACCAGAGTTTCCACCCTTCTTTTTCTCCTTACTCTGCTATTTGTTTCTAGTGTTACACTAAAAATTGTCACCATGACGTTTTACTATATGTATGGGTTCATCATTACTCATACAATACTCCCTTATAAGTCTACAAACATCAAGTTCCTAAAACCAGGCCTTGAAATTGAGAGAAAAGCTTATAAAAGTCCTAAAAATGCTTGTACCACACTTTCTCTTAGTATTACCTACGGTGCCGCATCTGGGGTTTTCTAATTTTCCTTTTTCCACCTTTGCCAGTCTTCAGGGTTGGAAATTTCTTCTTTGGCCAGAATTCGACTTGGAAAATATGCTACTTCCTTTTTGAGGCTATTCCATGGTATCTTCTTCCTAGAATATTTTCAGGAATTATTCCCACGTCGTGACATTCTCCTCTAACTCTTTCTTGACTAACAGTTTTATTAAGAGACAATGACATAACTTGAAACCTATTTGATCCTCTTGTCTCTTCTACACACTTCTGGACATTTTCTCTAGAATTTTCAATAGAAAATGAGGAAAGTTGATTAATTTACCCAACTAAAAGTGGAGCAGAAGGTGAATGTTGTAGAGGTAAGTCAAAGAGTACCTCCCTTAATAGGTGAAAAACTTCTGCAAAATGTGTAACAAATGCCTCGTCTTCTCTACCATTGAATTTCTTTGCAACCTAATATTCCAGTCAATAACATAGTCTCCATCAAGTAGAAATCGACGCCATACTCCTTTCTCAATCTCTCCTTTATTAAACCACTTCTCACCTGTAGTTGATAACTTTTTGGCCCTAGAGATGGATTGCTTTGTGACTTGAAATTCTAGAGAGCCAACCTTGGCTATCTTCCCATCGAAAGTGAGTGAAAGTTATAGTGCAACATCAGAATCAAACCTAACAAATTTAAGTAGGAATGGAAGGAACCATGTTTCTTGCAATAAAGGTAAGCCACCCTCATATTCAATTGTCCATTCCAATTCCTTCATAGACCAAGGTTTTGTTAGTGTCCTGTGATTTGGCAGATTGGTAAACCAAATGATAGGGTAACATCAGACCAGTCTTTGGAGTCCTAGGACCTAGCCTTCCTGGTCTCAGAGAGGGCTCTCTATATTATGTGAAGGATGTGAACTTGTTCGCTTTGGGTGATTGATTTTAGGCTAGTTGTTAAGTATAGGTTTGTTTGTTTGTTTTGGGTTGGGTAAGATGATCAAGTAGGATAGGTGGAGTGAGAGGTTATCAAATCAATTTGGTGATGGAGTCTATGAAGTTATTTATATCTTGGTAGCGAATCGGGGTACATCACAGGGCAATTCTACTCTAGTTAATGGATCTTTTAAGTTTATGTGTGAGGTGAAATTGACAATAAGTTTGGGAACCAAGGTAGGGCAAAGGGCAGTTAAGAATCCTTTGTCAAATACCTATGAATAGGGAGGTCTTTAATATTGATAAGAAAAATATACTAATCATGAGATAGGGCACACCATTTACTCAGTGACAATACTTTTAAACAAATAAACATTGAAGATAAAACAATCAAGTAGAACACGGAAGTAAGACAACTTATCTAACTTCAATGATTCAAATTTCAAGATTTGAAAACATATAAGAAATAAATAGCATCAATAAATGAAGAGGGAATGCCTAAACATCATTCATTAAATTATAGAGAACTTTGAGGCAAACTGATAAGCATATTCAAACAACAAGATTGAAACAAGACCTCTTTGACTTAACCTAACAATCAATACGTCAAAGAGAGATTTCAAGACAGAGTTTAGATAGCGTTAAACAAGCAGGGCTTACCATGAATCATGTTTATAAACTAGCATATTAATCCAATAATGAAATAGAGAAGCTTAGGTGGGCCTAAGGAGTAATGAAGAATTCTTTAAGCTAACCTAGCAAAAGAAAACATGAAAACAATAGCTAACAGGAGGACTGAGGTGCCTCAAACAACATTTCTCATCCTATACTCTTCTGAGCTATTGCAAAATAGAAAGATGGACATATGGAAAACAAGAAAAAACATGAACATATGAGAGATACATCACCATTAACTAAACCCAGGGATCCCGTAAGCAAGCCTTCATCACCATCAATCAAGGAAATCCATCCATAAGCTCCACAATACTAAATTGTTCTTCAACTTTAAAAAGCCATGTATTTCTCTTAAACACATCAAGTTCCCAACTGTTTACAATGAATCCTCATGCCTTATATAACAAGTAAGGAAGAGGAGATCCAACTAGAGCATCTAGAAGCCTATTGACCAACAAGAAATATCCTAAGTTGTCCTTGAGGCCTTGCAAGGCCCAAGGCACAAAAATATCTAACAAATATCTTTTTTGGAAAAAAATAGCAATTATATTGAATTTTAGGCCCTAACAAGCATGTGAAAACTTTCCAAACACATATTCTGCCCAGTCATCTACAGGAGCACAGCCCACTATGTCAAACATTGAAATTATGCCAGGAGCGTAGCGCAGAAATAAGCCTTTTTGTAGCAGTGTTTTGGAGGCCTTCCCGATGTTGGAAAAGGCTCCGAGATGGCTCGTTGGAAAGCCCTTGAAGTATAATTTCAAGATAAAACTTTATTTCTTCAATCTTACCTCTATAAGTTGTCCAAAAATAAAAAATTCCAAGATTACCAGGAGCGCAGTGCGTGCTCTGAAAAGTGGGCAGAATGGTGGAAAAACGAGTGTTTTTGACCCTTTTGGGGGATCAAAACAACTCCAATTGAGCTGAAAATTGGTGAGCATACTCCTATAATGATGGGGAATCCAAAAATATAAACCTATACTCCTGAGGATGCCTTGGGAAAAAGTTCAACACAGGGTGCGCTGCACTCCTAGCCTCAAAATTTGCAAAAAACAAAATCTTGTTCAATTTCTCCCAAATTTGGTAGATAGGAGCCTCATGGGTCCTTGGAGATCTGTAGAGAATCTTGAGCCAAAATACTAAGCCTAGCTTGGTATTTTTCATCTTTTGGTTTCGGGCCCTCATTTTGGGCAGTTTTGAGTTTTTTCCTTACAAAGTGGTTTCGTCGTTCATAGTGCTCAGTCATTCTCCTTTGCAATGTAAGAGGTGCCTTGATAATTGCTTCGTACATTTTCACCTTCATGACTATCCTTCTCTTCATCATTTGACACACTGTTTTTATTGTCAAATTCAACATTTGTACCTCTGCTTGCACTCTTTGTGGGGTGACTATCTTGGGCACTCTCATTAGCCTTTCCCATACTGTGATGGTCATTTTCTTCTTCATTAGGTGAGTTCTCTTGGCTGATTTCTTCTTCACTGTCCTATTCATTATCTTCATTATTTGGCCCGTTGTTATCATTTTTTTGCCCACTAAAATCACTTTCAAACTCTGTTTCTTGGTTGATTTTTCCGTCTTTGTCACTGTCTTCTTTGTCCTCTTCATTGTTTTCATATGGCCCCCCTCCAATGTCCTTTGTATTTTTAGTGTCACCTTATTCATTGTTTACTTCTTCTCCTTGTCTGTCATTTGTTTTTTGGCTGTCATTAGGCTCACTATTTTGGTCTTTTTGTAGCTCACTGTTTTCAAAATTATAAGCTGCCTCTGTCCTTGTATCCTTGGAGTCATCTTCTTCATCAGAAGACCCTCTCAAAATATCTCCACAACAGAAAAAAATGGCTCAAAACACCTTGTGGGCAGGTCGGGCGCCACCTGAACATGTTTGGGCAACTCCTAAACGAGCCTCATGCAGCTCCTACATGAGACTGCGTGTAGCTCCTGAAGGCTGGGCAACTTTGCACGAGATTGCGTGCAGCTCCTAAACGTGGGTAGCCTCTACACGAGACTGCATGCAGCTCCTGAACGTGGGCAGTCTCTACACGAGACTGCGTGTAGCTCCTCAATGTGGGCAGCCTCTGCACGAAACTGCGTGCAACTCATGAACATGGGCAGCCTCTGCACGAGACTGCGTGCAACTCCTAAACATGGGCAAACTTTGCACGAGACTGCGTGCAGCTCTTAAATGATGGGAAAACTCCTGCATGGGCCTTCGTGCACCTCCTGCACGAGTCAGGTCACCTTGTGAACTTGTATGCATGCACCTCCTGCACGTTGGGTAACCCTTGCATGAGCCTGCATGCACCTCTCAACGGAGAATCGTGTAGCTCGGGCATAGGTTGCACGATATACCCCTTTATAGGTGTGTAACGAATGGTGTCGGGTCACCTTTGAACGGTGAGTCATGCAACTTTGAACAAAAATTTGTACAACCTTTGAGCAGCCTTGAACAGAAATATGTGCAGCCTCCTGCATGTTGTCATGCCACTTCTGCATGAGCCTGCGTGCAATCCTCGGAACGCACTGTCGTGCCAATCCTGCACAAGCCTGCGTGCAATTTCTGAACGCGGTGTTGGGTGCCTCCGGGCAGAGAACAAGAGCACATCGCCATGCTATAGGTGCGCAACATGCAATTGAAAAATGCACAGGAAGTGCCTTTAGGAGCATAGTGGGACTCTTCAGGAGTGCAACGCAAGTTTTTTCTGCCCGAACCTCTGTTAGGATTTTTTTTTTGGAAAGTTTGGAAACCCTCGACTGTTTGTTGCAAATGACCAAATGGAGTTGGGAGATGTTGTTGGGCTGCCTTTATATTCTTTTGAACAAATTTAAAATACAAACCTACTTTTCTAAGGTTATTTTGATCCCTTTTTATTTAGCTAACCTTCTCTTTTCTTTTGGTAGGTGGTGTTTTTAAAAGACAATGTTCTTGGTCTTATCATCTCCTTTGGAGCTGGCACTTTTTTCAAAAAACCTTGGCAACTGGTGGTTTTTCTTGTTTTTTTTTCCACCTTTTCATATTGAAACTATTTCCTCTCTGCTTGACCATTTGATGGATGTTGAAATTTTTGAGAATTCTGTGTCCTTCATGCTGATACCCTTTTCATCTTTTTTCAACTTTAGAAGGATGCTTTCAAAGTCCTCTGAAAAACCCTTTGTCTCTTTGATGGAATAGCATGACCCTTGGTTGCAGTGAAAGAGAGCTATGGTTTTACTTCATGGTGTTGATACATCCCTTTTGTGATTTTTGCATATATCTCTCACTAGGAAGTCACCTGTTGTGCTAAAAAAATTTGTAACTCCATTGATGCTCTTTGTTATTTTGGCCTTTGCTGTATTGAAATGATGTTGTCCTATCAAACCTTAGAAATTATTCCCTGATTTTATCTTGTAATCTCTGTGTGTAGTCACCAAGGAGGATTTCCATTCTGTTGATTGATTCTTTCATTGGTGTACAATGGTGCTTATGTGCTACTATCTTCAGGACCTCATGCATGGGATTTTTGATGGGCAACACCTTACAACAATTTTTTATGAGATCAAGATCCTCCTTGTGAACTTAGGCATTTTGTATCCTTTACTTGATGTGGATGTCCTTATGAGTTTTAGGCCTCTTACCTTTGCATCTATTCTGTTGTTAACCATTTATAAAGCATTCCTACAGAAATTATTTAACATGGGTAAACTATCTTTATGCAGACTTATGATCTGATCTAGGAGGTCCTTCCTTGAAGATCTTTCGACACTCTTTTGAAAATCATGAGCTCACCTTCTTTTCATTTTATTTCACATATATAAGAGCTTTAGAAAACCTTGGAGAAAGCATGAAAGGGCTATGAAGTGGTTTAGGGGGTTACTTTGCTTAGGAAGACCTCCTGGCCAAGGGCGCATCACCATCTCCTAGGAGCGTAGCGCCATGTGTAATTTATATGAGAAAAACTTTCCAGGAGCACAACACCATTTTGCAGAGGGAATTTGGAGGCCTTCCCGGTGTCAGAATTGGGCCTGTGATAGCTTGTTGGAAATATTAACCTTTCTAATTTCCAAATATACCATTTTTTTCCTGATTGAAGTTTATTTTCCTTATCAACATTTTATTTTCCCATGATTGGTCAAAAAGTGCTGAGTGATGGTGCAAAAATGCAGAGTGTTGGTGAAGACAACTTTTGGAGGCCTTCTAAAGTTAAAAATTGAGTTCATGATAGCTCATTGGAAATCCCTTTAAGTATAGTTGTCATTTGACCCATCAAGCAAGTCATTTGGACACTCCAGCTGTGAGAAAACCTGATTTTCCCAAGGTCACTCCAGCAGTGCAGAAATTCTCCCATGACACCTGCATTTTTGACATTTCTCCCAAACCATGATACCTGTATAAAAAATGAAGGAGTGTTTCCTTCTTGGCCATATTATGGATAAAAACCTCTCTCAATTTTTCTAAATTCATCTCTTTTTGGCCAGAAACATATTTTTAAGAAAAAATGGCCCTAGGTGTGGCAAATGACTTGGCCCTTGGAATGAATTCTTGGAAAATGATGGAGGCATGATGTTATGAGTTGGAATGGCTTCATGATTGCTGATATGACCTACCATATGGGTATTCTTCTATTATGCCTATTTTCCATAGCAAACCCTAGCTTAGTTGGAAGAGGAAATTAGGGTTTGGTGTAGGGGATTTAGGACTGCCATGTAGAGGGAATGGAATGAAGGCGTTAAGGGTTGTATAAATTCTTGGGGAAATTTTGAGGGATAGGGATAGATGTTAGGGAGTAGGGGAAAGTATAATTTCAAGGATTGAGTGAGGGGAAGGGGTCCAAAAGGGAAAAACACAGGCCTAGTCTCGAAAAGTGTCAAATTGTGGCGATAGACTAGGTTTTGTAGAAAAATGATGATTTTGAGGGATAGGAGTGACGGGGAGTGCTTATGAAGGTATATTAAGGATAGGAGGAGGTGTAAGAGCATCATGATACAAGCCTTGTTGATGTTTTAACCATGGAGGTCATGAAACCAGGAAAAATTCCCTCAAAAACCCTAGATGGATAATGGAGGAGTTAGGGAGAACAAAATAGAGGGTTGAGACCAAAGGTGGCAAAACATAGTGATAATGAGTGGTATTAGCCCATGATGGGTCTTTTGGGAGTAGTGAGTTGACCTTGACATGATGGGATGATGAAATAGTGAAAAAATTGTCCTAAGGATAATGAAGGTAGTGAGATTTCTAGAACTCACAATGTTCATAAACTTTGTTTCTAGAAATCTAGGATAAGTATTTAGTCATTCATGAGAAGAAAAAATTATTGATGACTAACAGGTTTGATACAAATCGGTGCTATGGTACTTTGAGGGTTACACTACCTCTCTCCCTTGTAAATTCTGAATAACTACTCAACAAAAAAATCTTGGGGGTATGCCTCGGCAGGTTCTGTGCTTACCAATTTGAATTGCATGCAACAACATCTTCCCCAATTATCTCGACAATGCAAATGTCGAACCCTGTCAACATAAAAATTGGATTTGGAAAGGATGTAAATATGGATATCATTTCGAGGTGAGTGGGGTAATAATGGTAGATAAAAGTGGCAGTTGTAGGAAATTAAAAAAAGTGAATGAAAAGTTCTATATGATAATTACCCAATAATCAAAGGTTAACAATGTTCAGGAGGTTGGTACTTCATAAGGAAATCTTTTACACACATTCCGTCCTCATCATGACTCTGATTGGGATATATATTAATGCTTAATTAAGTTAGCCAAATTCAGAATGTCTCTGCACTTAAAATTTCATTCCTATGAGCAAAGATAAAAGGAACAGTCAAATCGAAATTGCAACGTATGGTTCTATTTAAAAAATCACTGCATTTCTAATTTAGAGTTGATGCATCAAAATTCATGACTATGATAATGTTCCTGTACTAGACAGAACTCCTGTTTCCAAACCCATCTTTCCTGTACTAAAGCACATATTCCTGCACCAAAATGCTGCACTTCCTGTACTGTGAAAAAGTGTTCTTACAAATTTCCTGAGTTATATACAAGCTCGACTTCAAAATAAAATTTTCAGAATTAAAAGGAGTTCCTTCTAAGGCCCATCAAATCCCGCAAAAAAAATTCATGAGGGAATATAGAAGTGGGATGGGTAAAATTTAGGAATGGGAGGACATTATCAGGGACACTTAGAAATGAGATCAATCCACCAGAGGGACATAAGAAAAATGGACAAGGAAAAAAATATTTGAGGAAATAGAGGGTAAAATGAAAATGGGATGGGGAAAAATTTGAAGAAAATGATGGAGATTTTAATTAGGAAAAAAAAAGATTTGGAGGAAAATTACGAAAACGGAATAAGAACAAAGGAAGAATTATCACTTCGAATTTTCTGCCAAATGGTGCTGAATCAATTATTTGCAGCGGGAATTGTGTGTTACTTGCACAAAATATACCCTGTTAATTGTCATAAACTTGGATAAGGGCTTGGTTTTGCTAATCATTCTACTCCCACCAAAATTTTTACAAAAACATACTTCTTCTCAGTGATAATCATCATTTGTAATAATCAAGTAATATTCCCCTTTTATTAGAGACTGATCTACCTTCCAGCATGCTGGTTTTTAGGCCGATCCTTCCACAATCATGTCAGCAAGTTGACTTTCACAATCACAGGCAAATATTTTTTCAATTAGTTATTTTTTTTCTCTTTTTATTTATTTTTTATTTATTGGAAAATATAAATTAGATTCATAATATGTTGGCATCGCCACCTACCATCTTTAATTTTTTCTACTGCTATACTTGCTGCAGAAAATTTTACTTTGTGAGGGGTTGAAGATATACTTTAAGTCTATGCTCATTCACAATGAATACTATTTCTTGTCCATCAATGGTTTTAATATCTACTGCCCCATTTTCCAAGAATTTAATCACTTCATATGGTCCCATGTAGCATGTGTGAAATTTTACCTTAAAATGTTTAAATTTAGAGTCGTAAAGGAGTACCCAGTCACCTGGTTTGAACTGATTTTTCTTGATCAAATTGTCATGCCACTTCCTATGCTGCTGTTGTACTAACACATTTTGTTGGAAAACATCTGTTATGAATTCATCTAGTTCATTTAGCTGCAATAAACGATGTTGTTGTGCTTTCGAGAGATCCAATCCCAATTGTACTGCAGTTTTGAAATTTTTTATCTGGAATTCGATTGGCAACATGACTTACTTCCTATATAATAGCTCGTAAGGTGCATGACCTGTACTATTCCTCCAGGTAGTTTGATAAGCCCACAATGCTTTAGGTAACCCTCCAACCCAATCCTTCCTATGCAAATTTACTGTTTTGGTAAGGATGGGTTCAATCACCTTATTAGTAGATTCCACTTGGCCATTTTCTTGCGGGTGGTACAGTGTTGGTTCATGTGCCGAATTTTATATTGATCTAGAACACCTTGAACCATACTAGAAACAAACTGAGGTCCATTATCAGTAAAAATTTCTCTAGGAACACCAAATCTAATAAAAATCTCATTAAACATAAATTCAACAACAAAAGAAAAAGAAACAACTTCGGCCTCTACCCATTTTGTTAAAAAATATTAACAAACCAATATATGTTTTTTTAATGATGTTGGAGATATAGGTCGTACAAAATCAATGGATCATTTTTCAAAGAGTTCAATCATGACTTTAGGACACAAAGGCATCTCATTGGTTTGGATAGGTGGGCTCATTTGCTCACAACCATCACAACGCTTGAAATATTGTTTGGTGTCCTTAAACAAAGAAGGCCAAAAATATCCAGGGCGTAAAATTTTATATGCAGTTCACTTGTCAGCGAAATGGACCCCACAAGGCTCATCATGGGCTGATTTAAAAATTTCAAACACTTCTTCCTCTCTCACACATCTACGAATAATAAGATCAGGCCCTATGTACAAGAGGTGACCTTGGATCCAAGAATATGAAGCGCTTTTTCTGAATGATATTTCGCTTCTCGCAAGCGGATAAGTGAGGTGGTGTTTTTCTTGTGAATAAATAGTTAGCTATATCAGTAAACCATGGATAATTTTTTGACACAACAAAGATACGTTCGTTAGGAAAATAATCATATACATGAATTATTTTACCAAGATTATTCAATCTAGAAAGATAATCAGTTGCAACATTAGATTCCCCTGGTCTATAATTAATAGTGACATTAAATTATTGCAACAAAAGTAAACACCTAGTCACTCTACCACTAGTCAAAGGTTTATTCATTAAGTATTTTATGGTGGAATTATATGTATGTATAAGCACTTCATATCCTGTAATATAGTGTATGGATTTATTAATAGAAAATATCACTGCTAAAAATTGTTTCTCGGCTCTTGTATAAATCAATTCAGCAGGTGACAATTTTTTACTTCCTGTCCTAAAGCTGCGCCAATAGAAATGTCTAAGGAAATGTGAAATGGAAGGGACCAATTAGGCCATCTTAGGATTGGTGCTTGTACTAATTTTTCCTTTAATGTCTTAAAATACTATTGACAAGTTGAAATCTAAGAGAAATTTCTATCCTTAGCTAATAATCGAAAAAGCGGGGTAGCTATCCTAGAAAAATGCTCAATGAATCTCCGATAATAGTCCCCATGCTCAAGGAATCCTCTCACCTCCCTTTGTGTTTTGGGTGCAGCAAGACATAAAATAACTTCTATCTTAGTTGTGTTTACCTCGATACCTTTTTCAGAAATAAGATGACTAAGAACCACCCCTTCTTTGCACATCAATATACATTTTTTATCACTCAAAGCAAGATGGGCTTCTTGGCAACAAAAACGTATTTTTTTTTTTTGAATTTTTAAGGTCTCCTTGGAATGAATCACCAAATACCGAAAAATCATCCATACAAATTTCTACACACTCAAGATCAACAAAAATAGCCAAATATTCCCTTTGAAAGGTATCTGGTGGGTTACACGGTCCAAAGGGAAGTACTCTATAAGTGAATGTCCCCCAAGGACATGTGAATGTAGTTTTGTCTTGGTCTTCGGGTGCGATTTGTATTTGGTTGTATCCGTTGAAGCCATCTAAGAATGAAAAGTACTTTTTACTGGCAATGGTATCTAGCACCTGATAAATGAAGTGAAGGGGAAAATAATCCTTGAGAGTGTTTTATTAATTCTATATAATCAATGCAAATGCACCACCTCCCATCTTTCTTCAGAACTACTACTAATGGGGAGACCCACTAGTTGTCAGATATAGGACATATAGAATTGACATTTAAGAGTTTTTGTAATTCTTCTTAGAAAACATATCTTAGTGCAAGATTCATACACCTTTGAGGTTGTCGAATAGGTCTGGCACCCTCCTGAATATAAATGTGACGAGGACAAGTTTTAGGTGGGATTCCTATGATGTCCTCATAACTGCATGCAAATGCACCAAGATGGTCTCACAACAAACTCACAAGCTGCTCTTGTTGGGATGCATGGAGTTCTGAACTAATGTGTAATGATTTTCCTGGACTAATATCGGTAAGAGTGTCTTGACATATAGAGTGCTAATAGGCATTGGTAGATCCTATAATGGAGAAGGTTGAGATTTGTAATTTTCTTGGAAATTTGGGCTAAAAATATGATAAAGTGAGTCAAAATTTGGCATTCCATCCATATTATTCAAGAAATATTGTATCTTGCCCTCCTCGGTTGACTCAGTATAATGAATCAAAGATACAGATTGAGTTTCTTCATTTCTACTATCATAATCTAGCCATAAGGTATCTGGAAGCTCGTGGATAGATCTAGCAGGTGGGTACTAGGTGACTTTCTTCCTAGTGTCTCCATGGGAAATATACATATCACCAGAGGGACGCTTAATATAAGAATCTGCTGTAGCAAGACAAGGTCATCTCAAAATCAAGGGATGTCCTCCTACAAGATTTTTTGGCTGAAGGACAATAAAATCCGTGGGGTATTCCCAAGAGTCAATTGAAACAACCACATCATCCAACACACCTTCCAGCTTGAATTTAGATCTATCAGCAAGTTCAAGTGCAGTAGGGGTAGGACGAATGTGAACCAAACAAATTTGATCAATGGTTTGCTTAGTCCTAACATTAATGGTTTCCCCTAAGTCTATTAACATATTGGGGACAAGGATGTCACCTATGTGAACAGAGACAACTAGGTTTCTAGGATAAAAATATTTTTCCATTTGCATACATCCTTTCATTAACTCGACTTCTCTTCCAACAAACTGAATGGTCTAAGGTTCTACTCTTTTCCTTCCTGGATTCTTAATAAATAATTACTTAATAATCTTGGTGAAAATGGGGATATCTTTAATAGCCTGTAGTAAAGGAAATTTTATACAATGATTTATAAGCTTGGAAGCCAAGCTAGACACAAGGATGGGTCACGTTTCTCCATAAATATCCTCTCTATAAATGGGGGTTGGTTTGAAGAAGACGGTAAGGGCTCTGAGCATGCAAGAATGGGTTGAATGGTGATATCTTCCTTCGAATTATTGGGAGTTTCCTCGTTTTTTTCCTCGATAATCACCATATGTTGTTTTTGTTTTTCTGGTTTTACTACCCTTCCTGATATTAGTTGAAGGTCATCAATCCCAACCACCATGGTCTGATAAATGGGAAAAGGGAGCGGTCCAATAGAATTAATTTCTTGCAACACTTTATTATTTGGGTTTGGTATCGACTGAGGAGGCAGTTTAGGTGGTCAAAAGGGTGGTGGTAATGGTAGTGGAGGCATGGCTTGACTCTGCTATGGTGGGGCTGGTAATGTAGGTTGTGCCTGGGATACAATGCATATGTAGTAGGATATGATTGTGTAGGTGCAGGATAGGGATAATGAGAATGAGATCATTCCCTCCATCCTTGTTGCTAAGGTGGGGGATACTTTCCATACTGGAAATTATTCCCATGTTGCCAAGATTGAGAATAATTTGAATTATGATAGGAATACGGTGGTGCATTATACCTAGGAAAATATGGTGTGTTTTCAGGGATCATACCTGTACCTACCCGAGGCCATGATTTCCGCGCTCCCATAGCATGCAATGGCTCAAGTTCATTATGCTCTCCTTCAAATTCTGCTTTAAATCTTGGTATAGAACGGAATTCCTTGGTAGGACGTTTCCCTGCACAAATCACACATTTATTAGCACCTTTAATATATGTAGGACATTCATGTAAAATATGTTTTTTTTCTACATTTCGGAAAATAAATTGATAATTACACTTGTTCATCTGCTAACTTTTGTTGAAATTTTAAAGAATCTATTTGTTTGCTAACATTATTCATAATATCAATTCTCATATTATCCATTTTTTTCTCCAAACAAATAATCATAACATCCGTAGATCCAAGTTTACTATTCCTACTTAGAGTTCCTCTCCCGGATATAGATTGATTCTGTGAGAGCTTCCTGCACAAGTCACAAATTTGATCAAAAGTTTTTTTAGAAATATCCCCTTTTCCTAAAAAACTTAGAATATTTCTAGAATCATCAATAAGTCCACGTACTAACAAGGTTATAATAGTACTTGGATCAAATTTATGTTTCGATCTTTGGAGGATATATAAAAACCTTTCTAGATAATATTCCAAAATCTCATCATCAACTTGTACAATGGTGAAGATCTCATCCTGCATTTCTTTGGTTTTACAATATTCCCAATACTTGGTCAAAAATATTCTCTCATTTGTTCCAAAGAAGCTATAGTATTTCCTCCTAACCCCATGAACCAACGCAATGCTGAATCCTTGAGAGTTACAGGAAATAATTTTAAATATTGGGCTTTCGAGGAATAATCACAACTTCTACATAATATATCAAACTCGAATAAGAAATAATCTGGATCTTCATGTAACTTACCATGGAAATTAGAAAGAGAAGATGGTGAAATATTCTTCATCGGTACAACTATCTTTGGGTCCACAATTAGAAACCCAAAGGTGGATTGTTACTCATTTAGATGATTCTCACCGGTCTGCTCAAGATGGTCCTCATGATCTGCCATTTTTTACCTCCAATCGATCACTCTCAATAAAATGAGAAGGATGAATATGGATTAAGTTAGCATTTTGAATTACAATAGCTTCCTTCTTTCCCTTTGCTGGTTATGTTACCCCTGAACTACTATCTACAGAGTCCAAGTGAACAACTCCTGTGAAATGGGTTTGCGATTGTTTGGAATTTTTGCCTGCAAGAGAAGTCCCATTATGAGAAAAATTTCTAGAATTATCAATGTTTATTTTTCCCTTAGTGGGCTTCAGACTCCTAGCTATTTAAGTCATACATTTTAAAATAAATCAACTAGAAAAATAACCACGCTAAAAATTGTAGAAAATCTCCAATAAAATGCTACAAATAAAAATATCAACACAAGAAACAAAAATCCTTAAAGTAATAGAATAAAAATGCTTAAAAAATAAAAGAAGACTTACCCCTATTGCAAAAATAAAAAATTCTTACCAGATATTTTAACGCCTCCCCGACAACGATGCCAAAATTTTGGGTTCCGGAGTTGTAATTGAACAAACTCCTTCAACACTTAATTTGTCAAACCAGGACTATGTAAGCTTCGAGACATAGCACAAGAAATGCCAAATAGTTCTCGTATCAACTCCTACAAATTCTACTTCTATATTATATAATTACACTTAGAGAATAAGAAAATAAAAAGAAAATAACACTAAGCCACTCTGGTACTGGAATCAACTGAAAATAGTACCTGCCAACTTTGAGAGAAAGTTTTAAAATAAATTTGCAGTCAGCTCCAAAGAAATATGGAAAATAAATTAATAGGTCCCTGTGATTGAATTTGAATGTTTTAAGAAAAAAAAGGAATGATTCTAAGTATAGTTAAATCTGTCTCTATTACGAATGTTTCATTCTTGTACCCAAATAGTAGTCATGTACCAAAACAATGTTCCTATACGAGAGATGAATTAAATTCCTGCACTGAGATGTTCTGTCCTGGTACTAGAACTCTGAATTCCTGTACTAAGAAGTTTGTTGTCCCTATACTAAGAAATCATTCTTCTTATACCAAGTCTTACTGTTCCTGTACATAAACAATTTTTCCTTCAATCACTTTTATCACGCATGAAGTGTGATATAATTAACCAACTTGAAATAAATCAGAGCTTTTAGAGAAAATATGAATTAAGAGTTTTAGGAACGAAGATCCTTCAACCAACAAGAATTCAAATAGAAATAATGTAAAGACTGAAACAAATCATCACTCAAAAGAAAGAAAATAATCTTGTGTGGAAACAATAAATATCTATAAGGAAAATCTTTCCCTTTCTCAAATTTCTTCTACAAACATAAATAAACTCTGTTTTCTCAGTAATAGATATTTACACCTAAAATATACTACAAATGATTCTCATTCTCTTGATAAGTTATTTATATCTCTACAAGGAAACCATTACAATTTTTTCACACAGAGTTTTACTTATGATGTGATCAGAGTTCTTCTTTAGACCAGGGCACATTCAAATATAAAGCAAATAGATCGACTGAAAATAGATCACCTAGAAATAAACCAAATAGAAATAATCTCACAACTCAATCTTGCAGAAATGAAAGGAAACACTTTCAAGCATAAAGGAAACAATCGTGCGATGCTTCAAGAAGAAATACTAAATGTTGTAAGTGAAATTAACTTGACACACTCACACACCATGAGTCCTCATATCTGAGTCACATGCAAACACCCACATGGGTTTCATCAATATGAGATTTGAACAAATAAAAGAAATAAATAGTTTAATCACACCAACATAATAAAATATAGCACTCCTATGAAATAGATGGAGAACGAGCTGGGTTGGCTAGGCCCTAGCCAACTAGCTCCTTTCCCTTTACGAAAACCTAAAAAATCAACCGCAGAAATGAATCAACACATAAAGAAATAACCGAGAATGAATAGAACTGGCATTATTTCCTTATATTATTCAATGTTTACTGCAAATATACATCATAAACTCATGGATCTAGCTCAAAGAGATAGAAGATATAAAAATGAAAGGTTTACACAGTATCAAAATTTACCAAAGTATCGCTCTCTAGTTCTAACCTAGAATCCCTATTTTATACACAGGCATTCGACTCTTGGCCATAACAAAAACTAAATTAGGAATGTGTGCTGGTCAAAAACCAACCTCCATATTTTGTGCTTCTCCTAATGCTCTGAGCTTATTACAGAGAGTATAACTAACCTTTGGTGAGGGATGCATGCCATTCACTCAAAAAAATGCGATGCTTCTGGTGGTGGATCAAATTGAATCTGTCGATTGTATTCTAGTACAGGAATAGGTAGACGGTGCAAGAACCTGCTGATCCTGCACCAACCAACTCTTACTTCGATCAATGACTTTTAATTTACCATGATTTTAAGGAAATGGAAAAATATATGAGTTACAAATACACATGAGTTTATTTAACCTTCTAAATAACTAATAAGCCTATATAAACCGTAGTTTACCAAAGTCATGAAGAGTCTAGGAATCATGTGTAAAGAATATATTTCAATTTTAAAACAGAGGGTTTAAATAGTATGATTAGGACAAGGATAGGGTCAAAATTAAGACAATTATAACAACCAACAATAGTGAAGATAGTGATAAGGAATTATCAGGTACTGGTTTTCGTTTTAATTGTAAATGTGATGACCATTTCATAAATTATTGTGCATTCAATTTCTCATATAGTAATGAGGATAATGAATCAACTGAAATTTCTCTCATCGGTAGAAGTGAAAGTAACCATTTTGTAGAAAAAAATAGACTAAAAATAATGGCCCTAGAAGTAGATATTAAAAGGATCACAACTTATAATAGAGATCATCAAAATTTACTACAAATTTTTGATGAAAAGGAAGGTTCGTGCAAATAAGAAATGAGATTAAAGACTGTAACACCCTCCTCCCATATTTACCAAATCTCACTTTTCTGTTGGGGTAAACATGTGAAGAAGAGTTAATATGATATGATTCAACCTCCTATATCACCTATAGGAAGTGGAATTCACAAACGAAAACCTTAATGACTTCCCTAAGGTGCTATATGACCCCTAAGAGTTAAACCACCCTTCTAGGTGTCCAAACCCTGATTTAAACTTCTCTTTCACTAACCTAAAATCCCAGTTGTAAGAACAAGCTTGCATTCATGTGACTGTAGGCCTGTAGTCACATGCACAAGCCTACAAGGGATAGATTGTAGTATTTTTCAGCTAGTTTTGTACTTGAGACCGCAACATCTATGCCACCTTTCAGGGATAGACTCTAGGTCACTGCCCATAACTTGATGAAACTTTGTTAGGTCCCTATATTACTAGTGTATTCCCTTATTATGTTAGTGTAGCCCCCTTTATTCTTATTGTTGTACCACTGTAACCCCCATATTTTTATTATTGTGCCCTTACATTATTACTGTTAGGTCGGCTAGGATTACATTGTGGTCCCACTAGGATTACATTGTGGCCCCATGGACTCCTATATATAGAAAGGAGGTTTTTTCATTTGTATCAACCAAGAATTTTTCATTCATGTAATGTATTGGAGGTTACCCCCTTGAAGTGGCTTATTTATAAGGCATTTATATCTCTTTTCTTCTATTTTTGGAGCTGGTTTCACAACATTTGGTATCAGAGCTTTGGATTCAAGGGTTTCACTGCTCCAAACAGGTCATCATGGAATTTTCGCTATAACATTTTTTCTAAGAAGTTTTAGAGAGCGTAGCCGAATTCCTGAGGAAAATCCTTGAAAAATTTCAGAGCTTGGTTCACAATATTTTCAAAGATATGATCTGTGGAAGTTAGGGCATTTTGCAGGCTTCTGAATTTAACCTAAACAGGTCATCGCAGAATTTTTGCTATAAATTTTTTTCTATGAGGGTTCAGAAGCCAAAATGTTCATAGAGCGAAGCCGAAATCCTGAGGAATAGTCTATAAAAATTTCAGATCTTGGTTCGCAATATTTTGTGAGATATGATCTGTGGAAGGTAGGATTGTTTCAGGCTCCTGAATTTCATCTCAAAGAGGTTACCGTGGGAAAAAAGTCATAATTCTCTCTCTGAGCGTCAGATTGGGATTTTGTAAAAAGCGGCCACAAGTACACAGAGTTTAGTTTTTGGCATATCAATTTGAGAGCCGAATAAGGAAACAGTGACAAGTGGAAAGTTGTACAAGTTCGCTCTACTGAACCAGTCCATAATTAGGTCATCGTGGGAGATTGGGAATAACTTTGTCTTGAAGAATCCAAATCAGGTCAGACCTGTGGCATTCAAAAGAAGATTCAGAGGGATATTTTAGGTCCAATTTTTAGATATTTAAGATTCAAAATCATAGAGATAATTCAGTTTCAATATCTAGCTCCTCAAAAGTAAGAAAAAGGTGTGTATTTGTTTTTTAAAATTGCATAACGTTTGTTTGACAAAGAAGTTTGAAGTGATTCCAAGGGCATATGGAAGGATTTTTATCAGTATTGGGTTCTATAATGCCTCCAAATGAAAATTCCATACCCATTAAGCCCTCAGAAATCCTTACTATGACGCATGAAGAGGAAGAATTGCAATATGAGATATCAAAATTATGGTACCAAGTGCAACAAATTTCGATCTTACAAATAGCAACCGGAGATGACATAGATGGATTAAAATAAGAAATGGAGTCTAAGTTGGATGGTTTAAAGGATAAAATAAAAGCTAATATGGATGATAAAGTAGTGAAATATCACATCGACCATCAACAACAAGTTTTCCAACTCTAAAAAGATAACCTAACTTTGGTGCAGAATGAAATGAAACAACACGAAGATCAACATCACATCGAAAGAACTTTTGAAGAAGTCACAGAAAAAAGAACTCGACAAGTACGATCAATTTTAGAGTATCTCAACAAGTGGAAGAACTTTCCTATAGAATATTCCACATGGGATCATGAGAATTTTATACAAAAACATCAAGAAATAATCAAGCGTTGAGGACAACACTTGTTTGAAGGAGAGGGGCATGTTAGGTCCCTATATTACTAGTGTAGTCCCTTATTATGTTAGTGTAGCCCCCCTTATTGTTATTGTTGTACCAATGCAACCCCATATTGTTATTTTTGTGCCCTTACATTATTATTGTTAGGTCGGCTAGGATTACATTGTGGCCCCACTAGGATTACATTGTGGCCCCATGGACTCCTATATATAGAAAGGAGGTTTTGTCATTTGTATCATCCAAGAATTGTTCATTCATGTAATGTATTGGAGGTTGCCCCCTCGAAGTGGCTTATTTCTAAGGCATTGATATCTCTTTTCTTCTATTTTTGGAGCTGGTTTCATAACCAACTTTACAAAATAATAAATGACAAAAAGACAAAGCTTCTAATACAAAACTTGATCAAGGACTTGTCCTAACCAAGCCTAACCATGAAATACATTTCGTCGAACACATTTTGAACATGTAATCTACATGTTATAAATTCATATGTGAACATAAGGGTATGATACTTATATAAAAATCACCAAGAAGGTCTAGTGCCTTCTCATAATAGTTGCAAAAACATATATTAGGTCTTGCGTTCAATAGCCAGTCATTTATCGATCAAAACATGTTAAGAGCCATAACTAAAATATGTCATGAAACCATGCTTATAAACATCATATAACTAAAAAGTATCAGTGATAGAACAACCATTAGAGCCACCTAATAACAAGTACAAATACTCATGAAATAAAAGGGGAAAATATCTCTTATTATCATATGAAAAATCCAACCAAGTCAGGGACTTCCACGTACCACCCGACCATAGATTGGGCTAAACCAAAACATTATTTTAGCTAATCACTCCTGTGCCATATCCATAGCATGAATGTGGGACTCACAACAAAACCAAGCAGGGCTTCCTCAAGCTATACCATGTATCCTGCCATTATGGGTTAAGGTATTCCTAGGCCCGAAACCCTCATCTCTACAACGATGATTTACCATATATCCTACCATTACCAATCAAGGGATTCCTAGGTGAAAACAAGAAAAATACACTACTAGGATTTGTCACAATCTCACCATATTCCTATGAAGGAATCACTAGGCCTTAAACAAGGATTGATGCCTCCAGATCTCTCCACCTAAACCGTGAGGAATTTTCCAGTCTCCATCCTCAGGCTTTACCGTGTACCCCTCCATTACGAGTCAAGTGAAACCTAGGCCTTTGGTAATTTTCTTGAGACCAACCCACTTAGTTTTGTAACCATCCAATAATCCAACTCAACCAAGTAAAATAACCCCATCACACCATGGCTATATGGAAATTGCAAGGCAAGACTGAAACCAATGTCCTGCCTAGAAAAACCCATGCCAATGATTAAAATAGAACCAAATACACACATGCATGTCCAAAATAGCAATGAAATCATACATGCAACTTGATATCTGCAAGTAATACCGCTTTAGCCACTTGATCCAACTCTTCGTTGCTTGATCTTTGCTTTCATTTTCTTTCTTTTCCTTCCTTTTCCTTCCTTTCTCCAATGATATAGTGCTCCAAGAATGTTCTAAGTGTGAAAAAGTATGAGAGAGAGAGAGAGAGCTCCAAGCTAAAAGTGAAGAAAAAGTCTGTGAATTGATCCTCATAAGAATTGTTATCAATGAGGCCTCTATTTTCTTCATTTTCCATTAGTTTTCTTCAATTTCCTCCTCACATGCAACTTGTGACCTTTCACCTTCATTTTTTCCTATTTTCCATCACTTTCATCAATAAAATTCCAATTAATGCCTCTTTGCCTTTTCAAATCCTTTAAAATTTGCTTTGTCAATTTAACCTTTGCCATAATAAACCAAATGAACACCCACTAGGATGTTTTTCCCAAAATTTAGCTTGGAATACATGTCCTATGATCTTGTTATTATATTTTTTTTACATGAATTTTTAACCGGGGTTGTTACGAAGACTCGATTAGGAGAGGGAAGCAACGTTGAAGAAGGAATGAGGAAGTAGTATAAGGAAAGTGAAGATTAGTGTCAAATATTGGAGGATGAAGTAGCTTCATTAAGAAATGAACTCAAAAAAAAAATCTCCTAGCTACATGTTGTAACAAAAAATGAAAAATATGGAACAATCAACAAAGCTAAAGAAATAATCAGTTACTGTGAAGGACTTGAAGCACAAATCTTCTCTCTCGAAACTGATCATGAAAAGTCAAATAAACAATATGATGGCATACTTCAAGTATTTGAAGAAAAAGAAAATGATCTAAAAATAAGATCATCAAATTGAGAACTCAATTGGAAAATACTAGAGGTGAAAATGTAGCTGAGGTAAGCATCTTAGAAGGTAAATTATCAGAAAAGAATAAGAAACTGATATTTCAAGATAACTTAAAGATATTGGATAAGATTATTAAAAATCAAATATATCCCTCCATTAAATATTGGCTTGGTTTTCATGAAGTCGCGAAGGGAGAATCTAGCTCAAATTCTTGTACAAGTAATCCTGAGAAAGAAAACTTTGAAAATTTTTGAAGTTAACCAAATCAACGACCGAGAAAAGTGAACTTTCCATGGAAATAATTTTCTCCTAAAAATAGAAATAACTATCCATTCTATCCTTTGGATAATGATGTTAAATGTTTTATATGTTAAATTTTTTGACACATTGCAGCCATTTGCAAAAGCATATTCACAGGAATATTGTCAGCCCACAGGTACTCAGGTTTCTTTAAGGGATATTGTTTTACTTGCAATAAGTTTGGTCACAAAGCTATTGATTGCAATAGGAGAAATAAGAAGCATAAATATTATGATTCTCCTATTCCCATATCTATTCATGTAAGGTGTTATACAATACAAGTTTGTACATGTAGCAAAATAATGCAGGAACAAGACAATGAACACACTCAAAGAACAAAAAATGCAAACAGATAAGTACATTGTTTCATCCACCAACACACCTCATATTAAGAAAAAATAAGAAGTAAAAGTAAGGTTTGGACTTGCTTTATGTACATTTGAAGAATAATATCAATGGTACATTGATATCAAATGCTCTCATAATATGTCTGGAAACAAGAGTGGTAAGATTATTCTTGGAAATGGTACATCTGCAAAGGTACTAGGTAAGAGTAATGTTGATGTTGATATTAAAAAGAAAGATGTATCTAATGTACTATTTGCTGATGAGCTAAAAATAAACATTCTTAGTGTAAGAAAAATAGTTGATAAAGGCCATGTAATTATATTTACATCAAATGGATGAAAAATTATAGAAGAAAACACTGGAAATATTATAGCAAAAGGATTCATAAATTCAGATAATTTGTATGTGCTAAAGAAGAATCTAGGCATAAAAAAGAGGTATAGCTCCTCTTATTTAGATTCACAATAAAGGAATATAGTCCCCATTGTAGTCTATTGTACTTAATTCATAATTCCAACAAGGAATATAGACGTAAATGACAGGTGCATAAACTCATTGAATGCAGCTGATGACTATCATGACCACATGATCAATGATGTATTATATTAGTGGGAGCTATGCATTTGTCTCTTGATGATGATTCCATATGTTACTATGTTATTATTTTAGTAATGTTTATGCTATTGATGTAGCATCTGATGAAGTGATTGTGATAAGGAACATATATACATGTTCAAGGGGATTTGTGGCTATGCAAACTCAACATTCTATATGTTGTACATATTTCTTATGAAGGGAATTAATGTATCCAAGTGGTCCATGGCTTAGACAATCACATAGGATTTTCAGTGGTGATAAAAGAGTGACACAAATTCAAGGGGAGTTTCTCATATGCTTCCATCATTTAATTACTGGAATTATGGTTCTGACATTGGTTGCTATAGTCTATTGAGGATGTTCATATGCTACCTAGGAATGTATGAAAGTGTGTTGGTTCAACAGATTGTTGATTCATCTCTTTATTATTGATGAGAAGGATATAATGTGATTACAATTTATGATGAAGAGTTGTCATAGGTTTAAGGGGAGCATATTCTATACTTATAATGGATCATTTTTGGCATTATGAGCACTTCTTATTACATGATGTTGATTATGATGATTCAATGATTATTACTATTGATTGACATCACTATTGATAAGAAGGATATATATATGTTTTTGTCACCACGTCTTGAGTTCTATATGTTGAAGCTATTGATGATGCCTTATTATTGTTTCTATTCTATAAATCTTGATGCACTTGATGAGGATGATATGTATGCTATTTTGTTGATCAATTATATTCTCCTTAATGGCTTGTGATGCTGGTGGTTCCCTTTAGCTTCACATATGTTGCTGATGCATGAAGAGACTATGTTTCTATATATGTTTCCTATGGTGTTTTCAGTTCAAGATATTTATATGTTCTTGCTTCTTGAAGATTGTGTCTCTTTCTATATGTGGAGAGAGTGTGCTAACCTTGATGGCATGAGTTCAAGGGGATTAATTTCATTATTGCAAAGTCTTATGTTGTTTTTTTGTTTCTTAGTGTTGCTCAGATGGATTGCATATTTGGCCACGAGTTGATGATATTTAAGGGAATGATGTTATACTATCTTATATGACTTATGATATTTCTTCTTGATGATGAGGATGTTTGTTTTTTTTCATTATGACATTTATGTCATTGTCAGATGATTATGTTACATATTATTATATGGAGCATGATGGTTGCTGATGATTATTTGTAGAGATTTCATTATTTAGATCCTTGTTCAAGGTTAAAATGTTGTATAGAGCATATATCATTACTCATTAAAGTCATGCATGTCTCTTGATGTGTTGTTCATGAAAATACCCATGTTTTAATCATTGTAAAATTCAATCATGTATGGGCTATTGGGATCAAGTCACATCATGTACGGTAACCCCATTATTTTGGGTGATTGATGTAGACATGGGATCATAGAGGCATTGGTTATAGGATAGATCATATTTGTTTATGAATAGCTACATATTTAAGTCATAAAGCTTGTATTGAATATCTCTAGAAGGTCCAGCATATGCTTAGGGGGAGCATGGTTAGTATGCAAATTTCATGGTTATTATGCAAATTTCTATATGGGGAGCACTACTATCAAAATGGTTCTACTATTTTCACTTGATGTCAAAGGGGTGGAGAATACTTGGTGTTTGCATAAGGTTACCATCAATTCCAAAGGGGTATATTGTTGGAATTATAGATAATATGTTGTCATTAACGGAAACCACCATGTCAACTATGACCTTGATTTCAACCTGGTTATGATATTGTGATTATCGAACTATTGTATATGACATGAATATTGGTACAAGTATTGAAAAAATGAGGAAGTGTATTCATATCCTTGTTACAAGTTTGACTTGAGAAAATATGAAAATTGGAAGTTTGAAAAGTATATGTGACCCCTGTGAAGAATAGTCATGTATATTCACAAGATATGTGAACAAAAGTCATGTATAGAAAGTTAACAATGGAAAAGAGAAAACCAAGAGATATTTCCATGGTAATCACCTATAGTATTGTGATGGAAACATCTATTTGATTGAGTCAATAATTTCTAACAAAATTACCAAAGTATTTGCATAGTGGTATTGGAAAGAAAAAATGATATATAAGAAGAAGGAGATAGAGGAGTTATGTGTGAAATGTATTGGAGTATTCATGTGTGATTGGATCGAAAACAGGTATGCACCAGGGAGCAAGGAGAAGCCTTAGATCTGAAAGATCTAAAAGTTTATTGGAAAACTAATTGATATGTTTGATTGATTTGCTTATGTTTAAGTAGCTAACAATGCAAGATATGTGGTTATAGTGGAGCTATGATCTGAATGTGTTTGTAGAGATTTGTTATTTTGACAGTGAAGTATGAGAAATTTGTGTTGTGTTTGCAAAGACGACTTGATTCAATAATTTATGATTTGTACACTTGTTGTATTCCTAAATATGACGTACATATGTCGATATGCCTAAAAAAGTTGCATATACATATTGAATTAATAAGTTTTAATATTGCTACTTGATATGGATTGTAAATAGTTGTTTTGATGTTAGCTGATGAGTATGATTATTATAGATGTGATAAACTTTGAATATAATCGATTGTTTAAGAAGTTTTGGTGATTTGAAATTTGTATGCAGGTATTATGACTGAGAAATGCATATATACACAGGTTATCTTTATTACAGTCACATAATTATTCTGAGATGAATTTGATCAGGTTATTTTTATGGCCAAAATTGACCTCATCAACATCAGGGAAGGCCACCGAGCCAGAGTCCCAAATCATACTCTTATCCATTTTTATAATGGCTCCAACTCATTTAATTTGTCTAGTTACCCCCTCTCTCTCCATGTTGGCTTATGGTTTTTGTATTACTTAACAATAGAAAGAGAGAAATCAGATCTTCCCTCTTATTATGCACAGAAAAATAATAAAATCATTAAGCTAACTTGAGGGCTCAACTAAGACACATCTAAATCTTGACCCTGCATGAGGGGACTTCTAGAATGTATACTTGAATCTAAATGCAAATCTATTCTAAAATGTAGGCAATAAAAATAAATTTTACATCTATCTTGATTAAGAAGATATATATTTATCCTAACCGAGAGAAGAATAACTAAATAATTAGGGATTTTCACATGCATCATAACTGATGAATATCTGGATAATGAAATAGTTCTACTAGATGATATTATAATTACCAAAAAATGATTTGTTTAAAGTTATTAATAACAATAAATTATTGACTATTAAAAATAAGAAAAAGTTCCTAAAATCTCAATAGTTATTATATATATTTTATATGGCATATTTCTGAGTAAATAGTTACTTAGAAATATGATTTAAAAACTTCATCAAAGAAAAAATTAATAACATATCTATCAGACTAATGAATTAGATAGATAATTCAAAATATATCCATCCACACATCAAACATGAATGCACAATATGAGAAACTTTACACACATATTCTATTAAGTAAATAAAATTTGCATTAAAAATAAAAGTATTCAAAATAAAAATTAATGAAACTTGTCTCTTGCTTTGTTATTTGAACTAATCTACAACGATATTTCACAAATCATAAACTTTGTCACTAAAAGAAATAGTTGCAATTGTACAAGGCTGTGCCTCCAATACAAAGTCCATATTTGAAAATAAAAATATCCATTAACCCAGGTATGAGTTTCCCCTTGCTTCTACAACTAGAAATCCCTTACAAAAGTGCTTCAGAATCCCCTAGATGTAGAGAAGAGGAACCCCTTTCCTCATTATCAAAACTCATATTAATTGTTTACAACAATTACCCAAAAAGTGATAGTTGTTTAGAAGTGGTTCAATCTACTTGATTCAGAGCTGCAAATCATCTTATTATTTTATGGTGTAATAACATTGCTCAAAATCTTCTTTTCCCCATCTCCCAAACTGCTCTCCTACCAAAAACCAATAAAAAGTAAATTAAATTACACACTAAAATCAAAATTATAAAATATGGGAAAAACCAACTCTCCAATCAAAATCAAATTAAATAAATTAATTAAAGGATTTTTTTTCTCTTGTTACTCACTATTAGAGCTTCTATGGCTGAAAATAGCTTTCATGAAACCATTTTTACCACAACAGAAATTTGGGTAGATGAAATTGTTCAAAACAAATTTCCCAAATTAACTTTTTGTATCAATTTCGTAGCCTCATATTTCCTAAAATTTTGACATATTGAATGTAAATATTTGGTTGCATCAAGGGTCCCATATTTTTCTCCTCAATTAAATATTTCCAGTATGGTTTGGCCAAATATAACCCTAAATATGCCTCTCCAAATTTGAAGTGTCAAACTGCAAACATTATAGAAAAATGCATGTTTTAGGAGAAATTTGGTATTTTTAATTAAAAATCCTAATTTTAATTAAAGATAAATAATAATTAATTAATTACAATTATTGAATTAATTAAATACCAATCAATCAAAATTATAAAATTAAATTATAATTACAAATAATTAAATTAATTAAAACAAATTAATTTAATTTATTAAAAATTTGTTTAAAAAATAAAATAATGGAAGTGCATGACAAGGTGGATTGGTGGCTATTTGGCTCATTTTAAAGAAGTTGTCTACCCAGCATACAGAATAGCTCGGATGATAGTTTTTTGCTAGAATCTGGTAAAATAAAATTCAAAAAATTAGGTATTTGGAGTGTTTGAATTGCATTTTTGATAGTGAAAATGGATTCAGCACTATCAAAAACCCTTAGTGCACTCAAAATACTGAAATTTAACAACTGTAAGCAAGTTTCTGATAAAATATTTACTCGATTTTTTGAAAATCATTACTAGACTCTGAGCCATTATGTTGCTTTTTTAGCTTTTTTAGACTACGCGCATTCTAATGGTCGAAGGAAAGTGTTAAGGGAGGCATAAGGTGTTTTAATGAAGAGTGGGAAAATCTTGAGGCTCGAGAGGCGTAAAGAGCCTGAGAATGAGGGAGTAAGGAGAGGTGGAGGGAGGTGAGGCCCACGTGGAGGAAGGTGAGGCCCTCCCTCCAAAATAAAAACTACAACCACTTCGCTTAATGTTCTCGGAATCCCGGATCACATGAGGAATTAACAAAGTGAGCTGAGAAAGGGAGAGTAATGACTTATAAGTAGGGAGATGCTTGGATTCCATGACACAGGAGTTATATGGAGGATAGCTGGATGGATTAGAAATGGGAGTCGGGGAGGTCTAAGGCGCAGGGGCTCTGAGAATAAAAAAAATTATATTTAATTTTATACAATGCAATATGATTCATATTATATAGTTTTGTTAATAAATATACAATTTATTGAACCTAGTGGTTTTGTAGGATAGTTAAAATAATTTAATAAAAATAATTAAATAATTAATATTTACCTAAAATTAATTAATTAAAAAAAATAAAGTAATATAATTTTGTACATTTTAGCATAGTGAAAAACATGGGACTTTGAACCAGAGTTGTTTACAAACCATGAGTTTAAATGAGGTGAAATAGAGTTGGTAGAAAGCTGGAGAAAAATCACATTCAATGAAGTAATCAAAATGAAAATGCGAAGAAAAAAAATAATGCAAAAATATTCCACAATTAACCAAAAGAAAATATTAAAGAGCGATATGACCAGAATTTATGTATAGGGTCTCATTATTATTATGAATATAATAAACTAAAAATGGTTTTTTGGGGGCGGGGGTTGGGGGGGGGGGGGGTTGTGGTTTTTCCACAAAACATTTTTAACGCTAGAAGTTGATTGGTTCTATTTATTTTCAAGGATGTCTTGATTAGGATGGTTAGTATCTGACATTATTGATTGATGATTGGTTATTGAGATTATTTAGTGGATTGATTTGGTTGTGGATTGATATATTGGCTTTATCAGTGATAGTGTTGCAGAAGTGTGATTGCATATTTATTATTGGTATATCTATGATTGGTTGTGCATTGAGATGATCTAGTTGCAATTATTTAGTATTAGTATGCAGTGGTTGGTTCAATGATTCAGTGATTCAGTTTTCATTGATAAGTATTTGGTATATTGGTATTTGGCTTGAGCTTATTGTTAGGTGTGGGTCCAGTTTGAAAATATGATGAAAGATGGCCTGCATGTTTTTATGGTTTATTAAGACAGGTCTATTTCATGTGAAACATTATGAAACATGGTCATGTTGATGGTCTGAAATGTATCACCAATAGTAAGGGGATCTACCTAGTGTAGAATTCCAATTAGACTCTACATTTTTTGGTTTAGGGATTCCATCTGATATGTAGGCCCGGTTGCCATTAAGTTGGTGAATATGATTTTCGGACAGAGAGGAGACTCAATGAAAATGAGAATGCGTGGATATTAAATTAACACAAGTCAGTGATTGACATACGCCCTATGGAACACAATACCATGGAAAGAAAAACAAAATTTAAAGCGTGAAGCTTACAAAAAGCATTGTTAGCAAAACTTTACCAAGATCATACTTATAACAATATTCACTTAAAAAATGAGAAACAGTTCGTGATGGCCAAGAATTTCATTCATAACCTATGAACATTAAAATAATGATTTAAATCAAATATCGACAAAGAAATTCATCAACAGATCTTTAAAGTTAGAGCACCATATACCATCCATGTGTTGAAAGGAAACTCATAACAAAAGAGAATACATGAGTAGAAAGGTGCACCAATACTTGAAGAAGCATTCATTCATTTGAAGAGACCATATTCATAGAAAAACCACACAGGAAAATTCTGTTAGATTCAATGGTAAGATCCAATACCACTTCTTTGTATTCATCAAAAGGCTTACATTCAATAAGCAACAATGTATCTCTCTCAAAAAGTCCAAAACCAAAAAATTCCTTTGCAAAATCACCCGAGGATTTATATACTGAGATGAATCTTGGGTTTCCCGTGACCTTTGGTCTCCCCTTGACTCTTGGAATTACTTGCGACTCAGGGTCACTTGCAACCTAGGGAGGATTGTGACCTAAGGAATCCTTCATGTTTCTATTGAGATCTAAGTCAACTTCCCCTAAGATATCATGGCATGCAACAAAGATGAGATGGTTTTCTACATTCATCAATCTTGTGTTAATGATCATGTGATTGATAAGGCCATAGTATCAATCTGTAAATTCTCCTTGAGGTAGGTCTGCCATGCTTTGTAGTCGGAAGCTATCAGGGGCAGTTGAGGCATGTCTTTCCCGTGTCTGTGCAGACACTCCAGGGCGTCCAGAATCAATGTGCCCTTTTTGGTGAGGACTTGGTTGGATAAGGTAGTCAATTTTGTGTATATCCTGAGAGTTTCAAATATGTACAGCTTGATGCTTTCATGGTGAGATTCCTTGCTGGTTTGACGAATCATATCTGATGAATATACCTGCAAATAGGCAATGTCTTTCCCCGTTTCTGTCATACCTAGGGTTGTGTATGGATGGATGTATGTTATTTATATATGATTGTATGTTTCAAGCTCATATTTATGTGTATCAGGATGAAAGTGAAATTCAACTTGAACAATCTATTCTGGCACGTTCTTTGGTAAGTAGCCATGACCTTCTTGTTGTTGCACATGCTCTTCAGGTGAGTATTGATGTTGGTGCACGATTTTGTATGCTGGATCTGATTGCGAACATTGTTGTTCTTGCAGGGCGGGAACTAATGCAGTGGCTGCACTGGAAAACTGATTTCACATAACCCGACCGCCTCTTTGGTTAAACTAGGGTTTTAGGTTTAGGCTAGCTAGGATCTGCTAATAAGATTTTGTTAGTCAAGTTGTTAATTACGTTTATTGGCTAAGGTTGTGCTTTATGGTTGTTGTCTTTTCTTGCAGTAAGTAGTTTATGCATTATAATTGTCTGTTTATGTTGCACTCATTTTCTTCTGGTTTTCTTATTGCTGCATAACAATCAAATAATCACTGCATATGCTTTGCCTTGTTTTTCAACCTACAACTAGTTGGACTTTCTCGCACATGGCATTGCATTGCGTCATAAGCCTCGTCTGTTGCATCATGTTGTACACCTTCTTCCTCACATCATTTGCACCGGTTGTTGAGATAACTATGAAAGTTTCCATACCATCACATGAGACCTCATTGAACTCGAGGCCTTGAAGCCTTCAGTGCCTAGCCTGGCCTTCTTACTCCCTTTGCATGGGTTTAAAGTTGAATGGATTTCTTTTACCTCTTTGCACACATCGAAACCATGATGATCTTGCTTTCTTGTGTTGCCCAGATTGCTGAAACCCTAACTCCATTGTTTGCGTGGGGTTGCGGTGGTTATCTCAAGAGGCAGCGTCTCTCAGAAAAGGTCATCAAAGTCACGTTCTCATAATAATGCCTATGAGTCTAAATTCATTAGCTAGGGAGATACGAGCTGGTGCTTGTGGGGAACCCTTGCGAGTTTGAATGGCCTATACCTGTAACCTGAGCCTTGTGCCCAACATAGTCTCGAACATCTTAATTATCTGTTTTTCACATTTCATCTGGGGGTGGTAGGTGGGATGTGAAGGCTTGGCACGAGGGCAAACCCAAATCAGAATATCTTTCAGTTTTTGTCAAACAAGAAACAACCCCTCTTGCCCGTAAAATAAGTCGGGATCCCTCATCCACCCATGAAAAATAAGTGCCACGAGCACATGAAAATAAGTGCTACAAGCAAATGAAAAAATAAGGTTAAAGGATTGAGAAAGGCTTCCTGCGCAAAGAGGTAATGCAATGACTCCACCAGGATACTGACCATGCTTGTTGGCAACGGAGCAACGTTTGTGATTTCTGAGTATAATAAGCCCTTTACCTTGCTCTCTGTATCACCATCAAAACTACTGGCAAGCGTGAAATTTTTCTTGGGTGTTTTCCGATTAACAAGACCTAGCTGAGGCACAAGGATCAGGCATACTTGTAAAGGTCTACGTAATACGAAAGGTACCCCTAGAACCTGTTCAATATTCCCTTGCGTCACTATCCAGACTCAAATTATTGTTGGGATGTTGACAGAGATGCTGGATTCTACCAATGGTTCGCCATTTGTTGTAGCCGCTACAACACCACCCAAAATTTTGGGTATATTCAAAATTTCGGGTCCCCATCTGCTTGCCCAACTGTTAGGGCTTTGACTTGGCCTTTAGTCATTAATACTCCCGCAACCTTTTCCCGCCAAACCTTACCACCACATCCATTGGTCATAATGTCTCATCAATACTCTATTGCTTGGGGGTTTCTTGATTCAAAGAGCATTGAAAGTCCCTCCGTGAACTTGGAGACAGGTTTCCCCTAGATTGTCATGGTAGCAACCTTGGACGATCTTGACCTGATTTCAGCCCCTCGCAAACCTTCTCAGCAACATGACAAGATACTTTTGCTACAATCATGCCATGAGTGGGGAGGTATCATCATGCATACATTTGAATGGGAGCTTTTCTATGCATAACATGTGTCCATTAGAAGCACGTTCACCATATATCATTTAGGCATTCTATTTGGGTACCCCACCAAGTTCGTGGTCCCATGGAAAGTATTTGGGGACATCATTATCTAAAAGATAAATGTGAACTAATGGGTATTATAATGTTTCATGCAGGTCAATCCCACAGATGATATACCTTACAATGTCATCACCACACCGAGGGAAAGAAGCTGAAACCAAAACAACAAAGGCATAGTTGCAAAACATGAAACTTTCATACCTTGTCCATGTGGGGATGAGAACTAAGGCTACATTTGAAGACCTTGTCAAGGAAGATGACAAGGGTAAGAGTAGTTCGAGCTGAAATATGAAAAGTGGAAGATATGTATCACCTACGACCAGAGAACAAAGAGCGCACTAGTTGGGGGAATTTTCAGTTGCAGTTAAGCCACATATTTCGGGGACTGTTGAATACAACCCTTGGCATTCCAAATTTCCACTTTCATAGCACCTGGCGGGACCCTAGTAAGCTTGAGGACATATATGGTGAAGATCACTTTATTGAGCTGCCCAAAGTCAGGATTGAAAAGTTCGACAACAATATGAGCAATACTTTCAATTTTAGGATTAAAGCTTGGTCTCCTATCAGTTAATATGAAGAAAAGTTCTCCATAAACTACTTGAGGCTGGTGTGATATGGATTTCTCCATTTGCCCATCAATGGTCACAAAAGGTTCCACCCCCAATTTCAGCACCCCATATGTTTGGCTAATTATGGGGCATTACGATTTTCCGGTCCCATTGTTAAACTTGCAGAGAAGCCAGTAGAATGCATGATTAAGCACAACTCTGCCACCGGTGGAAAATATATTGTTGTTTATCTTTTCTTTGAAAAGGATGTGGTAGATTTTCCTCGCTCCATATTTGATGGTGGTGAGGAAATAAATAGGGAATATTCTTCCCCTTAGGCAAATGTTTCCTTTGTTGCAAACGAAAGAGATGCCTTCAATACCAGAAGAACTTGCTCCTTTTAATCATTATTTCTCAAGGATGGCTGCGTTGGACTACACTGTCTGCCTACATAGTGGAGTTTTGCTACAATGCAAGGGGGAGACTTCCCTCATTTTTCGATAAGGGCACAAGAGATACTTATATGGAGGACACACTTAGGAAGGAGCTTGAAGTAGGGCAAAGCAGTTGTCATTTATCGCGGAGCCTGGCTGCCCAAGGAGTCATATGTTGTGAGGCCTGAGAACGTGGCACATAACGAGCACGTATATGTTTAGAACCTCGTCAACAAGAAATAGGTGTGGTCGAAGGTATTTGCGCAGTAACATATGCCTGAAGGTTCTTATATGACATGTTCGAGGCATTCAAATTGGTCGCAACTTTGAGCCACACAAAGGAAAGATTGCACTTTTCCGCGGAGGGCGAGTAGCGAATGGATCAAGATGGCGATGTTGATTAGTCGTCAGGTTGCATATGTCAGAAATTGACCAGGACTACGACTTATTTGTTTTTGCGACTTGGCGACCCCGTGGAGTTGCGTTGCCAAGATTTCCACCCATGTAACATATGGTCCATTCATGCATCCAAGCCATGAGACCATGTTCCTGATTTTTTCGCCATAATAAAGTGGACAACATATCATTTTCTTACGATCTCCCATTATCAATGTCCACTGCCATATTTGATTCATACATATAACCACATTGGACACCCAGTAGCCTCTCTAGAGTCGTAGCAGGAAATTAAATTTCGTCGAACCCATAACTTGTTGCCATTTATCTGTTTAGCAAAATCCGCTTTGGGAAGATGCACAAAGCTTATGAACTTGGACATGGAAATCTGAAGGTGTTCTAGACAGCCGCGTGGTCCCTCCATAGTAACACGGTCCTTGGTATTGTAACAACAATGGCTGTCAAAGGGTGCAATTTGTGCGCCAGAGATTGCACGAGAAGGCGGATCTCACACAACAAAATGTAAGCATATCCGTGGTCACAAAAGGGCACTTCACGGGGCTCAGGTGGCAGAGTCGCAATGTTTTTTCCTGGCCAGGAGATGCGACCCAAGTCCAATGCGACTGTGTGACCTCTCCAAGGTCGCAAGGTCGCAAAAAAGTGTGTCCGAGAGAGACCGTGACCGGTGAAATTCTCCGATTGTGCGACCTTCACTCCAAAGTGCGACCTCCTCCCCAAAGTGTGACCTCCCTCAAAGGCAACACCCATGTCCCTCCAAACGCAAAATTCACACTCTTAAAATAGGGTGAACATGCATTATATTTCGAGAGGTGGCAGGAATTTTAAAAGGGGAGCAAAAGAACCTTGTGGGCTACGCATGAAAAGCATTGATATGTAATGGAAGGTGTATGGAAGTAGGATATCGAGCTTACGCGATAGAAAATGATCGAAGCTGTTAAAAGAACACCGAGAATGCGCCAAGGAAATGTGCGCGTGCACCCATAGTAGCTTTGTCAAGGACGTAATGGCATGCCGCATTTTAGCCATGCGAAGATTATGCAAGGCAGTGACTAAGGAGGCAACACGTAGAATAGAAGTGTGGTCAATGAAAATCAAATTTTCTCCTTATCGTTACGCCATAGAGAAGAATAAATTTGGGGAAAAGGGCATAGGGTTAGCATATGAAAAACCACATGCACCAATAATGCTGTGATGTGACAAAAGGCTACCCAGGGGTGGAGGCTATTGGTTTGCAAGAAAAGCCATGGTTTTCCCCAGCAAAAAAGAGGGCCCTTTCAAAGCGAGATGGATTCTCACGAATCCCCAAGAGCCCCACTTTAAGCTCAAAAGGTACCAGGTCGCTCACACAAGAATGATACGCAGGACAAGGCATATTGCTGCAAAAACCGATGATCACTAAAAGAGGAATGCAGAAGGGACAAAACTTGAGGTCGCAGGTCGCAAATGGCCCAAGTTGCAAGCTAGCCCAACAGTCAGGAAGACCAGGAGTCAAGGGAAACTCAAGAGTCATCTCAGCCTATATGTACAACTTCGGGAAAGAACCAATGGACTTTTAGCTTTGCAAAAGGAAGCCACTATGACAGAGGAATTGGTGCTGGAGTGCTAAAGGCACTCAGCTCTTGGTATAAAGTAGAGAGAGAGGTAGCAAGGCGAGGGTTTTGGTATCATGTATTGATATGAGAATCCCATGTTCCACTACTGGGTTTTGATGAGTTGTAAACATGTATTTGACGTTGCAGTAGCATTAATAATATATTCTCCTTTCTGGCACTGATTCACGTGCTTGTTTGTGGTGATAGTACTAGTTGTCTAATACTTCATTATGTTGTACGTTTTCTTTCATGCATGCAATTGGTTATGAACTATTTCTCAGTGGTTGCATGTATGTTTTCTTTTGGATTAGTGTTTATTTGTCCTTGCCATGGCGGTGATCTATTGTGAACTACTTTGTAGTTAACTTTCGACGTGTTTTCCTTTCATGTATGTTTGACTAGTTCTCAGCTCACTGATCCTGGTCATGTCATACCCCCTTTTTTATTTTGCTGCTTAGACTTGCTTGTATCTTTGTTTATGGTTCGTTAATCTTGGGTTGATTTTGCTTCACTGATTGGTCATTCCATATTTGCCTCTACTGACAGTTATTTTCTCATCCGACAACCAAGAGTGGAAACAATTATGGTGGCAATTGGGCCCACATACCGGATGGGGATCCTATCCAAAACGGTGTGAGGTCTAATTGGGACCTTTCACCGGGGAGACCCCCCTTGTTGTCGGCAGTACAATTTTACCCGCCAACAAAATTGGTGCTAGAAGGAGGGCCAAATGACAAGCTGAGCCCTTAGAGCTTGTAGTTAGTCTCATATCTGTAATGGCTCATCCCCAAATCATTCTCTTGAGATGTTTATCGGATTTATCTGGTTCTCAATGCTCCATCCCCGATGAACCTCGGTATCACTTGTCTCAGTTAAAATTTAATGGTGAGAATGGAGTTTCCATAACCGAACACCTTTCGGATTTTTGTGAGTGCTACGAAATTGACGATGAGGAGTTGACTTGTGTGCTTTTCTCCCTCACTCTCGAAGGTCGCGTTAAGAAATTGTGCCACACATTGCTAGCAGCTTCCATCCATTCGTTCGAGCATCTCGCCGGTGAATTACAACAATATTTTCACAGGTACGCTTTTCAAAATTTATTAATAAAGTTAACTGAGATCAAAATGGAACTTCAAGAATCTTTAGAGGAGTTTTCTATCAGATTTGTTCATTTTTGTTTTGAGTTCCTTGAAAGGGATGTCGATTGGACATATTTAATTGAATAGTTTCGATAGGTGGTTTTCGTTTCCCTAGAACACTTTCAATCGGTAAAAAAGCCTGATCCCAGCGTTTATTATGATAATCCTCAATTTTCTAACTGATCAGACTTTGTCTCGGAATATTTCGCGCACCCTGTCAAATCGGAGCTTGAAAAGCATATTGGCCTAACATCTCTCCCTGTCAATGAAACCTATCCTGAATGTTTGCTTGGGTACGATTCTAAATCTCATTCTCATACTGATAATAAATTGAGTCTTGTCCCGGGAAAAGTTGATTTCCCTACAAAATCATTGGACCGTGATGGGCATGCGAAATCATTGGCCTCTCCGGATCACATTGATGTGCAAGAGGAAGGCCCTTGTGTGGTTGATACCCCTACATCTGAATATTTTTTTCCATTTTTCCCTGATTTATTTCATGATTCGGCCACATCTGTAATTTCTTCAAGTCATTCAAAACTATCTTATACTAGTATTGACAACAATCACGAACCTGCGAATGGTGTTTCACAATCGCATTACGAAATTGATGAATCTCTTATGCTTGATATTTTACATCTGCAATCTTTAAACAACCAAATGAGTGACTGCCTGTCTTAGAAACCTCAAGATGTTTCTTTTATTGATTCATCCCAATTGTTAACCCAAGGGGAGCCTAACATGCTAGGTACACAACTTGATCAAATTAATGGCCCCAATGATCACTTCTTATCTGAAAACATATTCACTCATGCCTCTGAGAACTGTCATTCATATCTATCTGTCAACCATATGAAGCCACCAAAGTTCGATGATCCACTTTGTGATGATTCAGGGACCCATTAGGAAATCGAAGCAATTCAGCTTCCCCTGATGAGACCCCTGATTCAAGTTCTTGCGATCTTGATGAGACCCCTGAAACAAGTCAAACTAGGGTTTCTCGAAGTAAGGATTCTGAAATGATGGTTCCCATATGTCATACTCCTCTCAGCACAACCATGCCGGATTTCAGCTCATCTGGGAAAGCCTACCATTCAAGTGATGCTTCTCTAAGCACATCTTCCTATCCCCTAACAGATGATATGAAACAACCAATGTACCCTAATTTATTCACTGGAAGGAAAACACCGGCCATTGTCTCTAATATTTTCGGTTGTTGCCCAACCAGTGCTAGTTGCAATCAGCCACAAGCGTATGATGTTTGGAAAACCTCTCTACTGCCTAAAAATCTTCAGGTCAATTCTCCCCATCTTGGGAAATCTAAGGAATCTGATACATTGGATTGTCCATCTGTCAGTGCGCAAAAAATTGGCCGAACTAATAATAAGCCCACTGATGATCGTCCAATCACCACAAATAATGATCACATCCATTCGCCAGTTGATCTCATGAAACCATCAAAGTGTGAAAGCCCCCTGCTCGAAGTTCCAGGGTTTGTCCAGGATGGTGAGGCACTTTAGCTTCTATTGACAGTTATTTCAGATCCTCACAGCCTCGATGAAACCTAAGGACGACTTCGAACTAGGGTTTGCAAAATTAGGGTTTCTATACTTGGATTCGAAAGCATCTCAGATTTTCCTGGCAGATGCCTACTTTTCCCATTCCATCAAATTGATCATCCACAACATCATGGTGAGATTCCTGGCTAGTTTAACGAATAATATCCGATGAATATACCTGCAAATAGGCAATGCCTTTCCTCATTTCTGTCATACCTAGGGTTGTGCATGGATGGATGTGTGTCATTTATATATGATTGTATGTTTCAAGCTCATATTTTTGTGTATTAGGACGAAAGTGAAATTCAGTTTGAACAATCCATTCTGGCACATTGTTTGGTAAGTAGCCATGACCTTCTTGTTGTTGCACATGCTGTTCAGGTAAGTATTGTTGTTGGTGCACAATTTTGTATGCTGGATCTGATTGCGAACATTTTTGTTCTTGCGAGGTGGGAACTAATGCGGTGGCTGCATTGGAAAACTGATTTCACATAACTCGACCGCCTCTTTGGTAAAACTAGGGTTTTAGGTTTAGGCTAGCTAGGATCTGCTAATAAAATTTTGTTAGCCAAGTTGTTAATTACGTTTACTGGCTAAGGTTGTGCTTTATGGTTGTTGTATTTTATTGTGGTCAGTAGTTTATGCATTATAATTGTCCATTTATGTTGCACTCATTTTTTTCCGGTTTTCTTATTACTGCATAAAAATAAAATAATCACTACATATGCTTTGCCTTGTTTTTCAACCTGCAACTAGTTGGTCTTTCTCACACATGACATCGCATTGCATCATAAGCCTCGTTTGTTGCATCACATTTTATTCCTTCTTCCTCGCATCATTTGCACCGGTTGTTGAGATAACTGTGAAAGTTTCCATACCATCGTGTGAGCCCTCATTGAACTTGAGGCCTTGAATCCCTCACCGCCCAACCTGGCCTTCTTACTCCCTTTGCACGGGTTTAAAGCTGAATGGATTGCTTTTACCTCTTTGCACACATCGAAACCCTGATGATCTTGCTTTCTTGTGTTTCCCTAATTGTTGAAACCCTAACTCCATTTTTTGTGTGGGGTTGCAGTGGTTACCTCAAGAGGAAGCTTCTCTCAGAACAGGTCATCAAAGTCACGTTCTCAGAATAATTCCTATGAGTCTAAATTCATTAGCTACGGAGATACCAGCCAGTGCTTGTGGGGAACCCTTGCAAGTTTGAATGGCCTGTACCCATAACCTAAGCCTTGTGCCCAACATAGTCTCAAACATCTTAATGATCTCTTTTTCACTTTTCGCCTGGGGATGGTAGGTGGGATGTGAAGGCTTGGCATAAGGGAAAACCCAAATAAGGATATCTTTTAGATTCTGTCAAACAAGAAACAACCTCTGTTGCCCATAAAATAAGCCAGGATCCCTTATCCGCCCATGCAAATTAAGTGCCACGAGCACATGAAAATAAGTGCTACAAGCACATGAACAAATAAGGGTAAAGGATTAAGAAAGGCTTCTTGCGCAAAGAGGTAATGCAACGAATCCGCCGGGGTACTGACCAGGCTCGCTGGCAGCAGAGCAATGTTTGTGATTTCTTGAAGTGACTCTTTCGGGGTACTATCCAGGCCTGCTGGCAGCGGAGCAACACCAGAGACTTATTTTAAAAATTCTGAGTATAATAAGCCCACTGCCTTGCTCTTTGTATCACCATCAAAACTACTAGCAAGCATGAACTTCTGCTTGGGTGTTTTCCGATTAACAAGACCTAACTGAGGCACAAGGATCAGGCATACCTGTAAAGGTCTATGTAATACGAAAGGTACCCCTAGAACCTGTTCAATATTCCCTTGCGTCACTATCCAGACTCAAATTATTGTTGGGACGTTGACAGAGATGCTGGATTCTACCAGTGGTTCGCCATTTGTTGTAGTTGCTACAACACCACCCAAAATTTTGGGTATATTCAAAATTTTGGGTCCCCATCTTCTTGCGTAGCTGTTAGGGCTTTGACCCAACCTTTAGTCATTAATACTCCCGCGACCTTTTCCCGCCAAACCTTTCCACCACACCCGCTGGTCTCGATGTCTCATCAATACTCTAGGGCTTGGCGGTTTCTTGCTTCAAAGAGCATTAAAAGTCCATCTGTGAACTCGAAGACAGGTTTTCCCTAGATTGTCATGGTAGCAACCTCAGATGACCTTGACCTGATTCCAGCCCCTCGCAAACCTTCTTAGCAACATGACAAGATAATTTTTTTGCAATCACGCCATGAGTGGGGAGGTATCATCATGCATACATTTGAATGGGAGCTTTTCTATACATAACATATGTCCATTAGAAGCACGTTCACCATATATCATTTAGGCATTCTATTTGGGTACCCCACCAAGTTTGTGGTCCCATGGAAAGTATTTGGGGACATCATTCTCTGAAAGATAGCTGCGAACTAATGGGTATTATAATGTTTCATGCAGGTCAATCCCATGGATGATATACCTAACAATGCCATCACCACACCGAGGAAAAGAAGCTGAAACCAAAACAACAAAGGCGCAGTTGCAGAACATGAAACTTTCATACCCTGTCCATGTGGGGATGAGAACTAAGGCTACAATTGAAGACCTCATCAAGTAATATGAAAAGGGTAAGAGTAGTTCGAGCTGAAATATGAAAAGTGGAAGATATGTATCACCTACGACCAGAGAAAAAAGAGTGCACTAGTTGGGGGAATGTTTAGTCGCAGTTAAGCCACATATTTCCGGGACTGTTGAATACAACCCTTGGCATTCCAAATTTTCACTTTCATAGCACCTGGAGGGACCCTAGTAAGCTTGAGGACATATATGGAGAAGATCACTTTATTGAGCTGCCCAAAGTCAGGATTGAAAAGTTCGACAACAATATGAGCAATACTTTCAATTTTAGGATTAAAGCTTGGTCTCCTATTAGTTACCATGAAGAAAAGTTCTCCATAAACTACTTGAGGCTGGTGTGATATGGATTTCTCCATTTGCCCATCAATGGTCACAAAAGGTTCCACCCCCAATTTCAGCACCCCAGATGTTTGGTTAATTATGGGGCATTACGATTTGCTGGTCCCATTGTTAAACTTGTAGAGAAGCTAGTAGAATGCATGATTAAGCACAACTCTGCCACCAGTGGAAAATATATTGTTGTTTATATTTTCTTTGAAAAGGACGTGGTAGCTTTTCATCGCTGCAGATTTGATGGTGGTGAGGAAGGAAGGATGGAATATTCTCCCCCTTAGGCAAATGTTTCCTTTGTTGCAAACGAAAGAGATGCCTTCAATACCAGAAGAACTTGCTCCTTTTAATTATTATTTCTCAAGGATGGCTGCGTTGGACTACATTGTCTGCCTACACAGTGGAGTTTTTCTACAACGCAAGGGGGAGACTTCCCTCATTTTTTGATAAGGGCACAAGAGATACTTATATGGAGGACACACTTAGGAAGGAGCTTGAAGTAGGGCAAAGTCGTTGTCATCTATCGCGGAGCCTGGCTACCCAAGGAGTCATATGTTGTGAGGCTTGAGAATGTGGCACATAAAAAGCAAGTATATGTTTGGAACCCCATAAAAAAAAGAGAGGTGTGGTCGAAGGTATTTGCACAGTAACATACACCTGAAGGTTCTTATATGAGACGTCCGCGACATTCAAATTGGTCGTGACTCTGAGCCACACAAAGGAAATATTGCACTTGTTCGCGGAGGGTGAGTAGCGAATGGATCAAGATGGCGATGTTGATTAGTTGCCAGGTCGCATATGTCATAAATTGACCACGACTGTGACTTAGTTGGTTTTGCGACTCGATGACCCCGTGGAGTCGCGTTGCCGAGATTTACACCCACGCAACATATGGTCCATTCATGCATCCAAGCCATGAGACCGTGTTCCTGCTTTTTTTTGCCATAATAAGGGGGACAACATATCATTTTCTTACAATCTCCCCTTATCAATGTCCACTTCCATATTTGATTTAGACATATAACCGCATTGGACACCTAGTAGCCTCTCTAGAGTCGTAGCACGAAATTAAATTTCGTCGAACCCATAACTTGTTACCGTTTATCTGTTTAGAAAAATCCACTTTGGGAAGATGCACAAAGCTTATGAACTTGGACATGGCAATCTGAAGGTGCTCTGGACAGCCACGCGGTCCCTCCACAGTCACATGGTCCTTGGTATTGTAACAGCTATGGCTGTCGAAGGGTGAAATTCGTGCGCTAGAGATTGCACGAGAAGGCGAACCTCACACAAAAAATGTAAGAATATCCGTGGTCACAAAAGGGCACTTCATGGGCCTCAGGTCGCAGAGTCTCAATTTTTGCTCCCAGCCAAGAGATGCGACCCAAGTCCAATGCAATTGTGCGACCTCTCTGAGGTCACAAGGTTGCAAAAAAGTGTGTTCGAGAGAGTCCGCGACCGGTGAAATTCTCCGACTGTGCGACCTCAGATCTAAAGTGGGACCTCCGCCCCAAAGTGCGACCTCCCTCAAAGGCAACACCCATGCTCCATCAGACGCAAAAGTCACACTATTAAAATAGGGTGAACATGAATTTAGATTATGAGAGGTGGCAGGCGTTTTAAAAGGGGAGCGAAGGAACCTTGTGGGCTACGCACGAAAATCATTGATATGTAACACGAAGGTGTATGGAAGCAGGATATCGAGCTTACGTGACAACAAATGATAGAAGCCATTAAAAGAACATCGAGAATGCGACAAGGAAATGTGTGCGTGCACACATAGTAGCTTTTTCAAGGATGTAATGGCACGCTGCATTTTATCCATGTAAAGATTATACAAGGCAGTGACCAAGGAGGCAACATGTAGAATAGAAGTGCAGCCGGTGAAAATCAACTTTTCTCCTTACCTTTATGCCATAGAGAAGAAATAAATCTGGGGAAAAGGGAATAGGGTCACCATATGCAAAACCACATGCACCAATAATGCTGTGATGTGAAAAAATACTACCTAGGGGTGGAGGCTATTGGTTTGCACGAAAAGCCAGGGTTTTTCCTAGCAAGCAAGAGGGCCCTTTCAAAGCGAGATGGATTCTCACGAATCCCCAAGAGCCCCACTTTAAGCTCAAAAGGCACCGAGTCACTCGCACAAGAATGATACACAAGACAAGGCATCTTGATATGAAAACCGAGGATCACTAAAAGAGGAATGTAGAAGGGACAAAACTCGAGGTCGTAGGTCGCAGATAACCCTAGGTCATAGGTCGCAAATGGCCCAAGTCGCAAGCCATCCCAACAGTCGGGAAGACCAGGAGTCAAGGGAAACTCAAGAGTCATCTTAGCCTATATGTAAAACTTCGGGAGAGAACCAATGGACTTTTAGCTCTGCAAAAGGAAGCCACTATGATAGAGGAATTGGTGCTGGAAAGCTAAAGGCACTCATCTCTTGGTATAAAGTAGAGAGAGAGGTAGCAAGGCGAGGGTTTTGGTATCATGTATTGAGATGAGCAGACCATGTTCCACTACTGGGTTTTGATGAGTTGTAAACATGTATTTGACGTTGTTGCAGCATTAATAATATATTCTCCTTTCTGGCACTAATTCACATGCTTGTTTGTGGTGATAGTACTAGCTGTCTAATACTTCATTATGTTGTACGTTTGCTTTCATGCATGAAATTGGTTATGAACTATTTCTCAGTGGTCACATTTATGTTTTCTTTTGGATTGGTGTTTATTTGTCCTTGCCACAATGGTGATATATTGTGAACTACTTTGTAGTTAACTTCCGGCGTGTTTTCCTTTCATGTATGTTTGACTGGTTCTCGGCTCACTAATCCCGGTCATGTCATACCCCCTTTTTTATTTTGTTGCTTAGACTTGCTTGTATCTTTGTTTATGGTTCGTTAATATTGGGATAATTTTGCTTCACTGATTGGTCATTCCATCTTTGCCTCTACTGACAATTATTTTCTCATCTGACAACTAAGAGTGGACACAATTATGGCGGCAGCCAGGCCCACATACCAGATGGTGCTCCTATCCTAAACGGTGCGAGGTCTAATTGGGACCTTTCACCAGGGAGAGCCCCCTTTTTGTTGGCAGTACAATTTTAACTGTCAACAGGCTGCTAACATCCCGATGGAGGGTGTGAGATGGAATTCAGCTATTGAATCTATCCCGCTAAGTAGGTGAGTATAATCAGATATAAATTTGTCCATGTCCTTGGTTAGCTTACCTCAGGATTGGATCTTCATGCACAATTGCAATTGATCATTCTGAGTGGTAATCCAATATTTCTTAGGCAAGGTATCTGGAGCCTTGGGATACTTGTCACTCCATTCCAGGATGTTATGTAATCTTGTGGAGGCCTCTTTTAATTCGACACACTTCTTTCTTGTATCTGTTTTTATCCCTATAATATGGGTGATCGTCTGACGTACACAACTTGTTCATCTCCTCATAAAATAGTAGCATGGTTCAGCTCAAAGTATCTGTTTCACTTTTGATGGCGGCTTTTAGTTTTCTTGCATTACCAAACATTAGTCATAGTGATTTGTTTTCCTTCTCTAGATTTTTCTTTTCTTCTTCCAATTTGTTAACCCTCTATTCAGTCGCGTGGATTTTGTTCTGTAGTTCCATGATCTGTTTTCCAATTCTCCCTACATTCATCTCGGTCGCGACAGTGAAAGTGGTTATGACTGAGGAAATCATATCAAGATTTTTTCTAGTGTCTAGAACTATGTCCTTTTCTGTAGTTACTACCAGAGGTTCAATTGGATTCGAGGCAAGGCATTTACTCCTTTCTTGCCTGATATTATAGTTGAACTGATCGAAGGATAGCAAAGTTAAGTCCAGTACCTCATCTTCCTGATCCTCTGAAAGGCCTAGCTCTGAGAGGGATAGGTGACCGCCAGTGATAGGAGTAGCTAGGGGAACTTCTAGCAGAGGCATGTATGTCCATTCATTGAGGTGGTGTTGTTGTGTCCTGGTCCTCTTGAATTCTTTGCTTGTTCCTTCTTATTTCCTCCTAACCTCTTCTTTTCTCGCCTTCCATTTTTTTCCCTCCCTTTTCTTTTCTTGTTCCTTTCGTTTCCTGCATTCTTCTTCTACAACTTTCTCTTGCCCCTTATTTTCTGACTCTTATTTTATTCTTTGTTCTTCATCCTTCTTATTCTCTTCTTCCTTTTGAATTCTTTGTTCCTCTTCTTCTTCCTTCCTCCTCAATTATTTTTCTTATTTCTTCATATTTTCCTCCTCTCACTGCTTTCTTCGCTGCTCTTCTTCTTTCCATTTCTCCCTTCCCTCCTTCTGTTGTTGGCCCAAGGCTCCTTACGAAATCTTGAGCTCTTCTTCCATTTTATTCCTAAGATCTTTTTTCTATCTTGCTAGTAATGAATTCCTTTGTTCCAAGGTATCATTGTTCGCCTTTCCTTCTATACTAGTTGGAGAGTCCTCATTCGTGGTGTTCTTGGGTTTCTTTGACTTGGAAGAGGACGCTCCTGTCTTCATGCTTCTTTTCATGGCTGTGGACCTTTCCTACAAACTTATGTTATCTTGCGAATTTCCTTCTTGTCCTTATTCTCCTCCAGGTTCTTCACCTAGGCCTAGCTGCTTGTTTGTGTTGTACCAGTTCCTTACTTCGTCCTCATGGGCTTCCTTCGTACATTGATAGGACCAGTTGAAATTCCCTTCTTAAAGTGGGTTGGTATGATCCTCTCTGAATCATAGGACTGAAAGTGCAAAGGTACGAACCATAATGCTTTCATCTGTTCGGATTTTTCCTCTACCTCCTTAAAGTTTTCCACCATGTAAGCTCTGATAGTCAGAAGGAGGGTAGGCCATTGCTTCTTCTTCCCTTTGCTAAACGTCTTTGAGAATCCGCCAGTCATATGGTTGCAGAATTATTGCAATAGCAACTTATTAGTGACAAACCTTGGCAATGCGTGGGGCACTTTGAATGAACCAAACACCCTGATGTAATTTCCCTCCTGCATTGGAAACGAGTGTGCTACCTTGATCACTATTTCCATGGCTCTCCTTGATATGCAAGGTAGATCTTCCCCGTTTAGCAGTAGGTAGAGTGAGGTGAAAAATGCTTATGATATAATGTCAAGGTCCTGCTTGTACTGCAATTTCCAGAAAGTATTTAAATCCTTGTGAATAAGGCCTCTGGGTATTGGGTCCCTGTTGTGGGGCCAAGGATCAAAGTGACATCTAGCACAGTCTGCGTCCAATAAGTATGAGGCCATGTAAAATTTAGATGCTAGTCCTTCTTCTGGAACATGTTCCATGACTATGTTTTATCTCAGCATTGATATTAACAGGTGGGCCCAATTGAAGATTGCACCATTAGTGGCGTTTGTGTGCATTATAGGGACCCACGTCCCACTAAAAGTGCAGGCGTCTGATATCCCGTACAATCAACACATCATGGTTGCTATGAGTTGATAGAATTTTCTGAGGCCCTATGTCTTGTACTCCTAATCTTTATTTCCCTTGAATCTAGAGGGTTCTTTCCACCATCCAGTTATCATATCCTGAATTGGGACATCGTGTGTTGCTAACCATCAGATATTGAAATATTCTTCCTTCTCTAGTAGCCCATAGTATACCTCGACATATTTGGTGAAGATATTGGTGAATGCTTTCCCGACATGATCCCTTATTACCTATGCAATGGAATCTCTGTTATGCAAGATCCAGTCAATGGCTTCCATGCACGAGAAGACAGGCGGGTGCACTACAACATGGTGTAATGCTTATCTCTTGATGTTTATATATACTTGAAATTTATCTTGGTCCTCTGGGATTTTATGTCTCGAGAACTCAGCGTAGAAACCATACCATGTCATTTTGGTACATCTGCTGAAAACATAAGTTGTGTCCCCATATATAGGTATCGGAATTGGGGCATGATCTCTTTCCTGTATACTAACCTTTAGAGACTTATGTAGTCTTCTAATAGTCTAAGGTTACATATCGCCTAAAATAGAAGAGATTGAGATATAGTTGAATTCAAGGTCTACGTCTTCTGGGATGTTTAATAAAAAATTGCACAATAAGATAGATGGCATGAATGCAACAATATTATAGTAAAAGTAACTAGTCCAAGCCACTCAATGCCTGAGCAGGTATGGGTCATCAAGCTTTAGCAAGAAGGGTCGCACATAGGATAATTGAGGCAATTGCGACCTGTGTGATCTAAGTGGTTGGTTGCATAGGTTGGAAATTTAAAAATTACAACTTTGTGACTAGGTCGCGGGGTTGTGTGGTTACACCAATCGTGAAGTCACGGGGCTGCGAAGTCGCAAGGTTGCGAGTCACACTAGGGAAACTGCCGAGAATTTTCCTAGTATGACCTATGCGTGTAAGGCAAAAAATGTAGGAAAATTGGAAGAAAAATCCAAGGCTAGATGTAATACTAAGCTTAGTGAAGGGTGGAAAAGAGGGGAAGAGGTTGAGTTGGTAAAGTCTGGGCTTAGATGCGTAGAAAAATGGTGCTTGGTGTGATCATGAAGGAAAAAAGGAAAACACAAGGGCTCATGGTTAAAAAAAATGGAGTCTTTAGGTAGATAAGTCATTCCCTGGTTTAGGTGAGGGAGGGCCAAGGGAAAGTGAGCACACGTGGCAGTAAAAAGGAAAATTAATGGAGATCAGAGTGACTTACCCTTATAAAAATGATATCCTATTGGGTAGTAAGAAAACCTCGAGAGATCTATCATGCAGGTCAAATGCAACTAGCATAGTCCTCCTATATATAAGAGGTTGCACGAGTGGATATTAAATGCAGTAATGGGGTCGATGAGTCCCGAGGTCGCAAGGTCGTAATGTAGGGTAGGTCCCCCCCTAGGCGACCTATGCGACCGTGTGACCTAAGGGGGTCGCTAGGTCTCTAGATCGCAGGGGTCACACATTTGGTTTTGAAAGGGGTTTGTGACCTATGCGACCCTATGAACTATTTTAGGTCATGTAGGTCGCAAAGTCACAAAATTCACAAGGTACAAGTTTCGAAGGGTTGGTGACTTCTGCGACCTAGCGAACTCTTCCTGGTCATTGGGTCATAAAGTCATGGATAACTGAGTTTAAGGAAGATGTGACCTATGTAAATACACTTAGGAAAAAACAAAAATAGACCAGGAGTCACTGATATTTCCGGCTTTAGACTTGAAATCTAATGGGTGAGGGGAATGTGTCAGGCCTACATGCATTGACTAAGGGGAGCTTCTGATAACATGGATCTCACCAAAGGTGCAGGGATTTTTTAATTTCAGACTGCTGCCAACTTTTGGAAGGTAGTTGTAGTGGCTACAATAATTGGTGATTCACTGGTAAAACCTCAGAAACTCTGCTTGCACTTACCTTGGGTGGTGGGGGGGCTCTTGGTAGGTTTTCCTTCTGTCTTGTGGGTCCCACTAGTGTTCTCTTTACACCTTCGTGGATTGAATGGCCCTAGATACTTCGAATTGGTTTCCTAACACTCAATTCATTATAACCTCGGCGACTCAACATAGGGGTCCAAGTAACAACGTGAGATCTATATTTTTTAGTATAGCTTATATATCTCTGGTGTTGCTTCGCTACTAACGAGCCTAAATAGTACTCCTGTGGAGTCATTGCCTAGAAATCACAACATTTATTTGCTGTTAGAGAGCCTAGATAGTACCTTGATAGAGTCATTGCATCACATCTCTGCGTAGGAAGCATTTCTCAATCCTTTACCCTTATTCATTTCATGTGCTTATAAAACTTATTTGTATGTGCTCATGGCACTGATTATTTGTGGAGATTAGTTGCCTAGGTAGATGAGAGATCTTAACTTATCTTACTGTGCAAGAGAGGTTGTTTCGAGTTTTTATTGAGAGACTTTATTTTTCCTGAATAAATTTTCACTCGTCTAAATTAGTTCTTTCCCATTTATTGAGTTTCCTGTATCACCTATTTTTTTTGAATGCAATGCTGATTCAACATTCAGGGTTGGCCGCTCACACTAGGATGTCTTGATTTAACTGAGTTCCCCACAACATGGAATTCAAACTTCCACCTAGGCTAGGGATTAGGACTGATTAAGTGAAAGCACCGATCCAGGCTTAGTTCCCCCAGTTGTGTAACAACTGCATCAACCCTGAGTGTTTGGGCATTGGAGAGAGATATTTTTGAAAGATTTCTTACAACAAGTAATTGATTGAGAAATGAAAAACAAAAAATGTAGAAAACATGAAAGTTAAATGAAACATGCAGAAAGTAAAAGAGAAATGAAAACAACATATGCAAAAGCAAAGGAAATACTATGGTACAGGGTGTGGAAGCAGCCCCAGAGCTGCTAGGTGAAGTAGCATTTGAGGTCATGTCTGTTCACCAGGAGGGTTTCAATTGTTACCTCCAAGGTTTTCAGCTTGTATGTGTATTGGCCAAGATTTTCTTTAATTTGCATTGGGCCTATCCACATGGCTTGGAACTTAGTATGCTTTCCCTTGTCCCATTTGAGAACTAGGTCGCCGAACTCAAACTCTCTGTTCTCGACAGAAATTTTGTCAAACCACCTTTTGATTCAGCTTTGGTGAATGGAAAACTTCTCTTTGGCCTTTTTCCTTTCCTCTTATAATTTAAGCAGGGTATCGATGTGGGTCTGCATAGTGGGGCAAGGGGTGCCACGTGATTCCTAAGATAATTGAAGGGTAGGCAGGGAAAGGTTAAGGGTCAGAATGGATTCCTTCCCATAGACTAAGAAGAAGGGTAAGGTTCCAAGAGAAGGTTTGGGCATGATTTGGTCGCCCCATAGGCCATTGTTGAGAGCATTGTGCCAGTTCCGTTGCTAGGATAGAAATTTTTTCTGGATAATGCAAATCAGGTTATTGTTGGTCGACTCGGAAAGTCCATTACTTTGAGGGTAATAGTTAGCATATTGTTTCAAATAATACCCTTCTTAAGAGAAAAATCATATATCTTGAAATATGAGAATTATGTAGCATTATCAAACATGAGAGAGGTTGGAATGCTGAACCTAGTAATGATGTGCTGATTAATGAAAGATATTATCTCTTGGTCATTGATATAGCATAATGGTACGACCTCAACCCACATTGTGAAATAGTCCATGGCTATAAGGATATGTTGGTGTTGTTTTGATTAGTGCAAAAATATGTCCCCGATGATGCCCAGAACCCATTGCTGAAATGGTTCTTCCACTGCGATAGACTGAAGCAAGACGAACAACTGGGCTTCCCTGCCAGCACACTTCTGACAAATGGGGAATTTGCGAGCATAAGAATGAGAATCCTTGAACATGATAGGCCAATAGAAGTTGGCCCTCATGAGCTTATGTGATGTGGTATCACCTGCATAATGCCCTATGGCGGGGCCGTCATACAGTTCTTTTAGGACTTGCTATGTGTCCTCGAACTCCAAACATTGCAACAAGACACCGTTGTGGTGTTCGCGGAATAATATACCCTATAGAAACTGGTAGGATGCGTCCTTAAACCTTATTTCTCTTTTCTGCTCGGCGGACAAGGGTATGTCCAAGGTTCCCTGACCCAGATATTGCATTAGGTCTGATTACCAAGATGGTGAGTCTAAAATCTGTACATGATCTACTTGGTACGTTTAAATTTTGTTGTCCCAACTTTCTCCAACGTCGTTATGCGACCCTTCCGCTTTGAAGGCCATATTACATAACCCATTTCCTTTAACTCTATGCGTGGGTTGAAATTCCAAGTTGTACTCCTAAAAACAAGCCATCCAGTTTCCCCTTCGCTCGCCTAGCTCTTGTTGTATGAACAATGAACTGACCGCAGGGTGAGTGATCCAAATTTATGCAAGAAAGAAACTGAATACAAATATAACCATAAATACAAAGATGCAATGGAAATAACACTTCATTTCATTAATATCAAAGAACTGAAATTTGTTTACAGACAGAATGGAAATAAACTAGCTAGGGCACTGATAGTTTATCTCTGAGAAGAGGTGTGGTGGCTACAGGCCTCTGAAATGTGTTAAAATGGTGCTCAAGGGCCTATTTATTATTGATAAACAATGGAAAACCCTAAACATCCAAAAACCTAACCCTGGGAGATGAAGTGCTAAAAGTATGGGCCCATTTTGGGTAAATTGGTACATCAACTTCTCGAGGACGTAACTTTGGAATACAATCTCCGTTTGACGCGCACAATACCTCGTTAAAATGATATATTCAAGGACTACAACTTTTCATGTGAGAAAAATCAAAGGAAATTTCATGTTGCTCCTAGTTTTCCCAAAAAACATCTTTTGGGGCCTCAAAATGGCTTTGGAAGTTCAGGTACCGAAAAAACTGCTAAAAATAGTAAACTGTGCTATAATTAAGGAAATTGAAAAAAGAAAAGAAACAATGGTGGGGCCCTAAGTGGAATAGGAAGGTGGCCACCTGGATCATTTTTCCCCCGTAGGAAGAAATGGTCCCCGTTGCATTGAGTTCCTCCATGAGATGAGGAAACTTCTGCTGAACTTGGTACCTTGTGAACCACTTGCCTTAGTTTAGGAGTTGGGCAGATTTGAAAACCCAATATAGTTGGATCTTCTGTTGGCGAGTGTTCTTGATTTTAATTTCCATGATACAATCTGTGGTCACCTGTTCCATGTAGTATGGGTTTAGCTCTATTGGTGTGAGTTGTTCTGAAATGTCGGAGTTGTCCAATAGAGGTGGGAAGTAGGGCTAAAGGCGGTCCACATTGAATACTGGGTGCAGACCAAGGAATGATGGAATAGTGAGCTCAAAGGCTTTGGACCCTACAGCCTTGGTGATGGTGTATGACCCATATCAGAGAGGGCGAAGCTTGCGGTGGGGTCCAGCGAGGCGCTCCTTCTGCAAATGTAGCCACACTTTTCACCCACCTAGAAGTTGTGTGGCACACGATGTTGATCATGTCATTGCTTGTACTTAGCATTGGCTCTATTCAATATGTCATGAACCTATTTGTGGATGTGTTGAATGCGCTCAATGAAGTTTTTTTCTTTGTCAACTTCAGACTGGACATGAGTTGAATTGGCCTGAGTAGCCATAAATGGCATGGCTATGTCAATGGGACATAGTGGCTGGAATCCCAAGCCCACCTGAAAGGGGTTGTGGCCGTTTGAGATGTGGAGAACCCGGTTATAACTATGTTTTACATAGGGAAGGCTCTCATCCCATGTGCGTGGATGCTTTGAATTGTAAATGCACAAAATGTGTACGATCATCCTGTTGACGACCTTTGTCTGGCCATCAGTTTGGGGATGGAAAGCTGTGGACTTGGTGAGCTTGGTGTCCAGCATTGACCAAAGGATGGACCAAAACGTGCTGAAGAACTTGTTGTCCCAATTTGAGATGATATACTGTGGGATCCCAAAGTACACCCACACTTGTTCAAAGAATATTTTAGTAGTGGCTTCTGCTCTGATATTCTTTTTGTAGGCCGCAATAATGGCCATCTTCGAGAATCTATCAACGACCATGAAAAACAATTGTTTCCATGCATAGTAGAAGGAAGACCCAACATGTAATCCATGGAGATGGATTCCCAAGGTCGAATAGGGGTAGGTAGCAGAGTATATAGGCCTTGCTTCTTGATGGTCGGTTTGGAAATGGTGCAAGTAGTGCAGGATCTGATGTACTTCCCGAAATCCTGTCGAAGGTTCTGTCAATAGAAATACTGCTGGAGTACTGCCACTATTTTCTTGACCTCAAAATGCCCAATGACCCGACTATAGTGTGCTTACCAAATCATCTTGGAACACTCACTTGAAGGAACAAAAAGGTGTCCTAGGTGACATAACAGTGCATCCCAAAGGTGAAAATTTGGAACTTGTGTACCCTCCAAGAGTGTCTTGTATATGTGGCTAAATTCCAGATCGCTCTTGTAGAGAAGTGGCAAATCAAAACTCTCGTGCCCAAGAGAGTTGATAACAGTGGTTAGCGCCACAATCGATGGTCGGCTAAGGCAGTGTGCAACATTATTGGTGCTACCCTTCTTGTACTTGATGTTCAAATGAAATTGTTACAGATATGTGGACCACTTTTGATGGAGATCGTTATTGCAACTTCCCTTATGTCTGTATGAACGGCAGGGGATGGTGGTCTATGTGGATGAATATTTCCTTCCCCAAAATGTAATGCTTCCATTGTCAGCAAGCTTGCACAATGGAATACATTTCTTTGTCACGTGGGATATTTGCGGACCGTGTCAGACAATGTCTCACTGTGATATGCCACTGGATTCCCTTGTTGAGTAAGAACTGCCCCAGTAGCATAGTCAAAGGCATCTGTCTTGATCTAAAATGGTTGTTTAATGTCTAGTAATGTGAGCACTGGGGCAGAGCAAAGGTGACCTTTCAATTCTACAAACACCTTCTGTTGATATTCTGACTAAAAGAATTTTTCTTTCGCTCATCCCTTGGTGACTTGACTAAAGGGCCAAGTGATATGAGAGAATCCCAACACGAACCTGGGGTAGAAATTAGCAAGACCGAGAAAGCTACGAAGCTCTATTAAAGTGGTTGGGGCTAGCCAATCCCAAATGATTTGGATCTTGGTTGGATCCACATGCACTCCCCATTCATCAATAATGTATCTCGGACACTAAACCTGGGTCATGCCAAAAGTGCACTTCTCCAAATTGGCACACAACTTGTGTTGCCACAGTGTTTGGATGACCTTTCAGATGTGGTGGAGGTGCTCTTCCCAAGTCCGGCTGAAGATTAAGATGTCATCTATGTACACTACTACAAATGAGTTGGTGAATTGCCATAAGATGTCGTCCATTAGCCTCATGAAGTTTGTAGGAGCATTTTTCAACTCGAAAGGCATGGCCAACCATTCGAAATGACCCTCCTTAGCTTTGAAGGCAGTCTTCCACACATTGGAGGGTTCGATTGGTACCTGGTGATACTCGGACTTCAAGTCGATCTTACTGAAATATTTTTCGCCTTTGAGTTGGTCCAGAAGGTCATCAATCTACAAGATTGGGTACCTATTCTAGACAATGATCTTGTTCAGTGCCTGATAGTCAATACAGAGTCTCCAAGTCCCATCCTTCTTCTGCACCAACACGATCGGGCTCCCACGAGGTGACGAAATTGACCGAATGTGACCTTTCGACAGTAGCTCCTGAATATGCCTCTTGATTTCATCATTATCCAGAGCAGAGCGTCGATAGATTGGTCCATTGGGTAGTAGTGCACTTGGGGTTAGATCGATGGGGTGCTTGACCTGACAGTGCAGAGGCACCCCTGCAGGTGAGGTGAAGATGTCCCTGTACTTATACACGATCTTGTCCATTTGTTGTTGTCATGCAGAGGAGCCCTATCTGGAGGTCGTGGCCATAGTCTTCTTCTTGCCTCGAGGGCAGATCATCAGGATTTTGTTTTCCCGATTTTGGAAATGAGCTTACTACATTTTTTTGAGGTAACCAAAGAGATAGCGGTAGGCGGTGGTACCTCTGGTATCATGTACAAATTATTGCCCAAAGTAACAATAATAGCGCGAGGCCAAGACTCATACACAACATGTCGCTTCCATAAGTATGGTTGGCCTGATAATACATCATAAATGTCAAGAGGAGTAATGTCACATAATACGTCATTCATGAAGGGCTTGATGCTGTAGGGAAGGCAACACTGCTGGCTGACGTGAAGATCTTGTCCTTGGTGAAGCCACCCAATGGTGTACAAATGTGGGTGCGCTGTGGTCAGAAACCCCAAAAACTTCATGACCTCTACTGAAATGAGGTTATTTTGGCTCTCATTATCGACAATGACCTGTAGTGGGGAACCCTTTACCCACATCTAGGAGTGGAAGATACGCTCCTCCTCTAGATCTTTCGGTTCCTCCTTTTGGATCTTCATGGTGGCAACGATGGTGTTGGGCTCCAAAACAATAATATTATTACATTTTTCATTCCCTTTGTCAGGTTCTGATTCAGAGTTGGAGCATGCATATGATTCAGAAGCCCTCATCTCAACCACCAGTGATTGCTTAGCCCGACACTCACTTATGTTGTGAGTGGAGCTCTTATGGAACTCACACCACTTTCTCGTGTCCTGCTTCAGCTTCACGATGTTGTTCTTTGCTTGTAGATTTGGTAGGTTATCTTAGGCTGCCATGCCTTGGATTTTTCCTTTGCTCTGCGGTTTGGGGGCACCTTTCCCTTGGTTTTGATTCATAGATCCAAAGTCTTGCTTCTTCTGTTTGAATTTTTTCTCAATCTTGGCAACATACCTGTATGCCATACCAAGAGAGGAGATTTCGAGGAACTCCATTTCCTCTTGAATATATATGTGAAAAAAATTGTGGTACTTCAACACCAAATGTTTCTCCGAATATTTGATACCCAACTTTGTGCACAGGGTATTGAACAAATTCATTAGCTCATGCACATCTTGATCCCTTTGCTGCTGCAGCATAGTCCATTAGGGGAATTTTGAGGTCTAAAATGGGCCTCCTAAGAAAAATGTACACCCAAAATAACCTTTATGAGAACCAGAAGGATTCAAGATGATGATGTCAACCATGGGGGATGATACACCATTTTTGGAGTAAAAAAGTAAAAATATTAAAAAATAATAAAATAATAAAACTACTTTTTCAACTTATCTCCCTAAGTATTTACTCAAATTTAGAGCGGGAGTACTTGTTGGATGCAAAATTTAATTCCTCATCCAAGGAGTACCCATGTTGCATACTTTTGATGGATACTGGTACACGCAAAATGAGAAATACATGAAAAACATGATTGTAATCACGTTTTTCACGTGTTTCTCATTTTTCGTGTAGCAGGGTTCATCAAAAGTATGTAACATGGGTACTCATTGGATGAGGAATCAAATTCTGCATCGAACAAGTGTTTTCGCTTGAAATTGGAGTAAACCCATTGGGAGATAAGTTGAAAATACGAGTTGAAAAAATAGTTTTTTTCTTTTTTCCCTCTAAAATTTGATGATGTAATCTAATATTATTTTATTATTTCCACTATTATTTTATAATTTCCTTAAGAGGCCCATTTTAGACCTCAAAATTCCCCTAATGTATTATATGTACTTGTCCTCATAGCTCCCCACGAGATAATATTGTTGCTTTATAGTGTCTAAGAAATAATTCCATGTAGGTACAACTGAGAACATAGAGGGTTCCCCCTCATCCTTTTTCTCATAGTTGGTTTCCCACCAGTCCTTGACATGGGGGGTAGCTTTGAGGAGTGAAAAAATAATCTTCTCCCAGTCGGAAAAGTCATGAACCGAGAAATATCCTTCTAATAGATTCAACCATCTATCTACATCATCTGCATTTATTTGGCCCTCAATTATGGGAATGTCAAATTTTACTTGTACATTAAAAGGAGTTGCGCCTCCAGAGTGGCTGATGGATGCAGATGCGCCGCTGGTGGGTAGTCATTGAAAGATCTGGGAAAATTTATCCATAATCGCGTTCCTTTGTTTTTTGAGGGCCTCTTGGAGAAATATTTTGATAGGATCTCATGCTCCATCATATTTCTTTTCGTCCCCCATGGGCGGTCGTCGGGGTTTGCGAGGCTGATCTTGAAAAGGTTCAAGCAGATCTAGCCCTAACTCCTTATACCTCGACCTCCTTGGGGACATGCAAAGAAGGATCGGGAAAGAGTAGACTGCTCTAATACCATGTAATATTCCCAAATTTTCACCTGATATTTGGAATATTAGAGTTCTTAATTTTCTTAATGAATCAAGTTAATAAAAGGGTGGAGGGACCCATAATCCTCAATATGAATAAATATCCACTTTATGTGTGTGAATGTGGATTAATTAAGTCTAGATCTGCATAATAAGGTGGTTGAGAAACTACTAATGTGAATGAAATTGGAGAACCTATCTCATTAATGAGATAGATCATGGAGGTTGACACAATCAACTAAGATCTTGAAGAGATCAAACAAGAGGTTGATTCAGTTAATTAAGATCTTGAAGATGTCAAAAAAAATATCATGGTACATTCAAGATAAAGTGGTGGAGGACAATGTGCAAACAATGCACACATGGTGGAGAAGGTGTACATTGCACCTAGACATGATGGTTGATTTGGTCAAACAATGCAGTTTAACTTGAAGGATCTTGTCCACATGGGAAACACAGTTTAGATGAGGGCCAAGGCATGGGAAGGCTCAATCATTATATAAATAAGATGAAGACAAGGATGGAGGTAGGTTGGTTATTCTTGATGTAAAGATATTTTTAGATCTGGAATTGTCATGTGACATTCCATTTCTTTCTTGGGCTGTTTAACAGAGATTGTAGGTGCTGTTTAGCACAGGGTGTTCCCCCAAGCGAGAATCCCACCTCTTTCTTAGAGTAGCTCTAGAAATATCATTGTAATTCATTCTACATCAGGCATAAGTGCCACATCTTTTTTCCCATTTTCTGCAGAACATCCATATTCAGAAATTGCAGATTTCTGGAGATCAGTTTGGGAGGTGGAAGTTGTCTTCAGTACTTCAGCTGGAGAACTAGTGAGGGTTTATTCCCATCACCTTGAACTTATAGATCAACATTCCCAGAGCTTCATTGTAGATCTGGCATTGGGCCAAAATTTATTGACCTCATAGCAGTAGTATTTCCTTTAGGAATTACACTGTCCAGTTTGCAGATCCAAAAGGAGGAAGGAAGTTACTAGCATTTCAACTAGTAATCCTGTGAGTGATCATTCCCTCACATTTCCATCAGTATTACCATCAGAATGGAGTTTATTGTAGCATTTTTCAGCAGGCATAAGGCCTCTTTTTCCCTCACAACGTAGTTTTCAGTGGCAGTTGTGTTGAAATAGTTGTAATCATTATTGGAGGATTCAGAAGCTAGATCTAGAGCATCTAGCTTGTAGATCTGAAGAAGGGATCAGCCCTTCAAGCTTAGATCTGATCTTGTGACATATTTCAGCCATCTATTTGTTAGATCTAGCTTCAAATATTTATTTCCCAGCAGATCAAAGATCAAATCCTAGGAAGGTGATTTTCCAAAGTTGCAGATCTGGAAAATCCTTTCTGGGTTATCCTGGGAATCCATCACATTGGCCAGATCTTGAATCTTGGCATCATCTGAGCTCCAGATTTCAGTAGATATACATTTTCCTTTTTAGCCCGCAACTATATGTTTACATTCTACTGAAGGGATAGCACATTATTTTCTTCAGTGCCTCTCTAGTTACACTGTACCTATTGCAGCATGTTTTCTGGGTGATTCTAGACCATCTCTTTGGCTAGATATCCTCATATTTGTACATTGTGTAACTGAAACTTCTCCAAAATAATAAAATGGCTTAGCTTCTCTGTAAATTCTGGTGTTGTCTTAATATTTCTTGTTTATTTAGTTGCAGTCCTTATATCGTGTTAAGTATTACTGCGTTCTCCTATTTCTGATATTTCAGTGGTATCAGAGCATGATCTTTGGCTCAGCTTGTGGACACTTCATCTTTTGCATCAAAAGAAGAAGCATATAGATGAGATCTATCATGGAGGATGATAATTCTACCACTCCTCTCTTTAGATCCATGCATGATCTCTCCAAGAAGGTCAATCAAATAAAGAAGGAAGGATAGAAAGAAGATCCAAGAAGAAGATTTGACGAGGGAGGTCCAAGCACTTCCTATTAGCAAAGAAGAAGAAGACCGGAGAATCATAGATCTCCTCATAGATCTACTATACCCACTTTTTTTGAAGAAGATGAGAGGTATAGAAATGATGAAGAAAATGAACCTGAGACTCATGTGACTCTCAGTCTATATCTTGAAGAGTACAAAGCACAGTTTAGAGCCTTCAAGGAGAAGCTAACCCTCCAAAAATTCTTCAAAATCAAAGAAGAAAGAGGATCTTATAGCAACAATAGAAGAAAGAGGCATAATAGATTTTATTTGCTTACATTTTATGGATCATCCTCAAGCACTGTTAAGGCTTGGAGGAGGGAGTTAGATTCATTTTTCAGGCTACATCCTGTAGCTAAAGAAGAGGTTGTTCAAATTGCAGTACTTCATCTTTTAGATGAAACCAATGATTGGTGGTTTGGTCACATGGAGCATGCAAAGGTGACTAAATATTCAGGTTTATTTCAAAAATTGAGGAGGGATTTTGATGTGAGAAAACTAGAGATGTGCCACAAAGAGATATTTCCTAAGGAAGCAAAGGAGAATGCCAATCTTGTCACTCTAGACAAGAGGTCACTACTTTCACCACTAGCTGCAAAAGTACTTACATCCGGAGAAGAGATACTTGCATCTTTTCAAGGTAATCTTGAGCTCTTGACACATAGAGTCCCGTGCATGATTCAGGAGATGCATGAGGAAGAGGAGGAAGATTATAGCGCTGGTACATTGGAGGAAGAGTAGCCATCTCTCTTACCAATAGTTGGAGGCACCATTGTCCCAGTTGGAGGAACTCTTGTGTTCTGTCAAGAGGTTCCCACATATCAGTTGATCCAAGGTATGCATGCACATTCATCACCTATTGTCTCAGTAAATCTTATTGAAACTTATTGGGGCATGCCATTAGGGCCAATGCATGACCAAGGATTAGATCCAAATGCTGATTTGAAGCAGCAGATTATCACAGCACAGAGGACCCTTGATCTAATCAAGGAGAAGATGAAAATCTATCCCAGTTTGTCATGGATGGTCTGCATTCAAACTCTTGAGTTGAAGTGTAGAGTTTCAGAATAAGGAATGAGCATGATCTTATGTACAATGATTGGTTATGAGATTAGTATTGTATCTTTCTTTGAGACAGTAGATGTATCACCTTGTAGATCTACAACGCTATCACTTAGTAGAAATGATAATGATGAGGCCCCATTATTCTTGGAGCATTCTAAAGGTAGCTTCACTCATGAAGAAATGGAGGACAAGATGATGAATGGTAGACATCTAGATATGAGAAACCTTTTCTCCTTTCTTGATGACACTTTCTCAATGAGCATCTCACAACCCAAAGAGGAACTTCTACCAACAAAAGATCCAGAACCTCATTGGTTTTGGAAGGCCATGGATGAGAAGAAGGTCTCAGTAAGAGATCTCATTAGAGGTGCACTTAAAAATTTCATGAAGTGCAAAGTTCTTCATCAGTCTGGGGAAGATGGTATTCTACAAAGGGAGGATACCATGATTATGCAGCACATCACTCATCTTCCATATTGGCATGAATGGGTGAAGAGGATAAGCAAGGGGTTGCATAACCAATTGAAGATTTATAACATGGGCCAACAAGCTTGGTTACGTTGGTTTCCCTTGGGAGAGTCTTATCACTGCCCAAAGGCTCCTATTTCTTTGATCCATGCCTTGAGGAACACTTATGAAATGAAGAAGGAGGCATGGCTGCGCTGGCTACTCTTGGGTGAGTACGGTTACCACCCAATAGCTCATGTTTTGTTGATTCATGCCTTATGTATCAATGATAAAATGCAGCAAGAGGAGGCATGTTCATTTTTGTTTCCCTTGAGAGAAATTGGGCACCACATGACATCTCCTATGTCAATGTGTTTTGTATTGGGTAAATCTTGGCATGATGCTCTCATGATGTGTATTGTTGAAGTGCATTTGTATTGGGCTGATGTGACATTCCACATGTCTATCAGTATGTTTTTTTCTTCAAGATGGACATGGGGAGGAAAGAAGGCAGCTGCGATCTCTTGTTGCTTTGGTTGCTTTTGGGGGAGTTTGGCTTGTCCATCTTACATGGAGGAGATGGAGGATGGCAGCAAAAGGCCTTACTTTGGTGGTTACTGTTAGGAGAATATGGTTTGACATATTTGTCTATCCATATAGCTCCTTTCCTTCTTCTTTTGCATAGCTATGGAATGATGCTTGGATCCAACAAGGCCAACATGGCTAAGGATGGGAGCATGACAATGCTCAATCAAATTCATAAAGCATGGGATGAAGAGATGTATTGTGTGATGGATCTTTTCCTTTATGGAAAGAGCTACTTTATTTTATGTATCTCATGTATTGATGATGATGTTGGAAATTATATGGTTGTCACTTGGTACTTCATGATGGAAGGAGGACATCTAACCAAATAGTTAGAAGTCATTCTATGTGTTTTTGAAAAACAACCTTGGAACCAAACATACATAACACATTGCAGCAAATGGAGGAAGAATTCCTTATGTGGATGCCATTTGGAGGGGAATAGGTGGCCTTGCATCTATTTTTGGAGTTGCTTGAGGGCAAGCAACATTTTTCCGGGGAGGACTGTAATATTCCCAAATTTTCACTTGATATTTGGAATATTAGAGTTCTTAATTTTCTTAATGAATTAAGTTAATAAAAGGGTGGAGGGACCCATAATCATCAATATGAATAAATATCCACTTTATGTGTGTGAATGTGGATTAATTAAGTCTAGATGTGCATAATAAGGTGGTTGAGAAACTACTAATGTGAATGAAATTGGAGAACCTATCTTATTAATGAGATAGATCATGGAGGTTGACACAGTCAACTAAGATATTGAAGAGATCAAACAAGAGGTTGATTCAGTCAATTAAGATCTTGAAGATGTCAAACAAAAGATCATGGGACATTCATGATAAAGTGGTGGAGGACAATGTGCAAACAATGTACACATGGTGGAGAAGGTGTACATTGCACCTAGACATGATGGTTGATTTGGTCAAACAACGCAGTTTAACTTGGAGGATCTTGTCCACATGGACAACACAATTTAGATGAGGGCCAAGGCATGGGAAGGCTCAATCATTATATAAATAAGATGAAGACAAGGATGGAGGTAGGCTGGTTATTATTGATGTAAAGATCTTTTCAGATCTGGAATTGTCATGTGACATTCCATTGCTTTCTTGGGCTATTTAGCAGAGATTGTAGGTGCTATTTAGCACAGGGTGTTCTCGAGCGAGAATCCCACCTCTTTCTTAGAGAAGATCTAGAAAGAGCATTGGACTTAGGTTAGCCACCTATAAAAATTTGTTATATCAAATGGTGGCTAAATCATTTTTTAAGCCTTCAAGAAACAATTTTATTGCCAAATTGTTAGTTCTTGAAGTCTTATGAAGATAACTTATCCTTGAGTTAATATTAACTGTTGTTTCCCTCATAAACCTGAAAATTTTTTGTTTACAAGGAGAAATATTGCTCAAAAAACCCATTTTCCCCTTCACTTTTTCCCCTCTTTTCACTCATAACTAACCTCCATTTTTATCTCCTTTTTCCTCATAAAATTCCTCCATTTCCCTCATTTTCCTTTATTTCCTTCATAAAATCCCTTTAATAAGGTTTTAAACTCCTTTTTAAACCTTATAAGAACCCCCCAAAATCCTTTGAAAATCCTTAAAAAATCATGAAAAATAGTCTTTCGAAATAAGGCCTTAAGCCCCTTTGGCCCTAGCCCCTAGCCCCTTTTTTCCGCATAAAACTAGAGCCATAACACACAGTTAAGCCCCTTTTACGCAATCACAATCGAGGGTTTCTATTGCCTTGTTACCTTTTGCATTTAGAAAAGCTCCGATTGCGATTAAGTCCTTTTCTTATAAAAATCGACTTTTCCTTTGATATTTCATCAATCTGATAGTTCAAAATATAAATGAATATCAGTCGTTGATCTAAACCGATCGACAATCCATCCATAATCACATCGAAAGTTTTCAATTTGCCCCTTGTTATTTCTCCCTGCCGATGTGATCCAACGATCGATTCCCAACCGTTGATCCTCTCTACCATGCCTAGACCAGACGGTCCTCATCGCTCTGTTCCAAAGCCTGATTTTCCACCTTCGGCCTTCATAAATTAACCTCCACCGTCGATTTAGTTCTAAGATCGACGACTCTGACTCAATCGCATCGCAAAATTTCTTCATTCTGTTCCCATTTCCCTCCTTCGATTGTGTTCATTGCGATTCAATCTGGACCGTCGAATCCACAAGAAGTGACAGCCCAAATTAATCGCCCTCCGCCATGGCCTTCCGACATTAAAACCCGTCAATTAATCCTGACCGTTGATCTCTCTAAAGATCTAATGGTCCGGGCATAACCGCATCACAAATTTTCTTTGCGCCTTTCCCCTCTCCTTTGCCGATTGGCGACCCTGCAATCGCATCTGGGCCATTCATTTCACCGATCTAACGGTCCAAATCAAACCCAAAACCCTTTGTTATTTCATAAACCCCGCTGTGTAAAGTCCTTCGCTGAAGATCCAACGTTGATCTCTGCAGATCAACGGCCCACAATTACCTGGTCTCCGCCCGACCCCTACCTCATATTTCGTTTCATTGACCCCAAGATTTGATCTGAGTCATTAATATTGAAGATCTGATGGTCCATATTCAACCTGATGGGCCCAAGTCATTTGGACCTATCTTCCCCATTGATAAATCCTGACCGTTCGTTCCTTTCATTCGACGGTCCAGATCAAAACCACCTTGACCCTGCCCCACCTTATTTCGCCCATGCAACTTGTCTTATCGCGCTCTCATCTCCACCGTTGGATCTGCCCACCTTTCATCCAAAAACCAAGACTCCATATCGCGTAATTCTGAGTCCAACAGTTAATTCCTAAAAGTTACGCGATATGGGCAGTTTCTAAAGGACACGTGTCGGCTGGAAACTTATATCACGTTTGTTTTGAGAAATTTTGAAAACCGCCTCTAAGCCGCGCGACACCAGTGGTTTTTACAACCGAAACCACTTTTCCCATTTGCATTACTTCTTCTTATTTTAGATCTCCGTCGTTGATCTCTGAGATCTAACGGTCCCAGTTTAATTTCGCCGTTAGTTCATCGCCCTCCACCCATCGTCCAAATAACTTCATCAACGAATCTCCGCCGTTGATCTCTGTTGGCTAAATCAATCCAATGGCCCAGAATTATTCCGAAACCCCAAATTTCATTCAAACCCATTTCGCCTTCGCTAAAGGTTTTTGCCCCTTTTTATTGCAATTTATTCCATTTCGTTATAATGTTGCCCCCTTTACATTATATAATCCCGATCAATCTCGACCGTTGATCTTTGTAGATCAATGGCCCGGACTAAATCTCCACCACCGTTTAGCCAACCGCCTCCCCATCTAACCCTAGCGAGAAATCCTCACCGTTGGTGGCTTTCATCCAACGGTCACGATCTAACCTAAACCTCCAAAGCAGTTTAAACCTATCCCCGCACAATTTTCTTAATTTTTCTTTGTTTGTGCAGGTTTTAATGGTTTTTCCATTGTTTTAAAAGAAAATCAAAGGCCGGGGATGACAATCCCTCAGGCCATTATTCATAAGGAGGATCATTCTGCAAGGTTTCACATCATGATTTACCGGTGCCTCATGAACACTGGTGACATTATAAAACCCTCTGTAACGCCTACGCAGCAACAAAACACAACAGACATTAATCAAACAAAGAGTATCAGTGTTAAAGGATAAAAACAAAGCAGAGTTGGAGAATTAAAGATTATTAACACAGTTTTAATGGATTACGGCCTAAATTCGTCTATCAAAAGCCTAATCCACATAATTGAAGATAGTTTGAAGACCTGAAGATAGAGATTAAGAGAAATTAGCCCTGGAACACAGATCAAAAGAAAATTAGCCGTGTTTTAGGTTAAAAAAATAATATCTATCAGTCCGAGAAGCCTCCACTGCCACATTAGAGGCTAATTGAATCCCCCAGCTACCGAAGAGCCACCTGCAGCCTCAAAGCAATCAAAGAAGGAATAATTATTGCCGAAACAGAAGATATTTGCATAAAGACACCTGAATAGTTATTACCAAAGAAAGAATAAATTATAAAATTGTCAGTGAAGTTATTGTAAAGGATAAATAGGCCTCGAAGTCAATATTTTTACCCATTTAAGCCTTATAAGACATAAACAGAGTAAATGATATAGAGTTGTAATTCAATGCATTCCTGCCTCATGCCTTGCATGGTTTTCGAGGCTAGGAATTGCATTTAGTGTAGAATTTATTACTCTTCAATCCTAAAACTCTGCCACCTCCTCATTTCTTCTATAAATACTTCTGAAGAAGATGAGATATAGGTTGGTTGATAGCTCACTAGTGGTAATACTGAAACTCTTTGAAATAATACATAGTCTGTCCGAAGTTGAAGAAGAAATTGAAGTCTTGGAAGCTTGATGATGTTGTTGCATGCTTGTTCTTGAGAAGGCTCTATCACTGGATCCATGAGCTTGGCTGTTGGTGAAGTATTCTGAACTATTTTATTTTTTCTCCTGTTTTCATTTTGTTCCATAAATTCTTACTACAGTAGGATGAAAGTTTTAGGCTAAGAAATGACTCCTAGAAGCACCTTAGACCTGTTCATCCTTCACTATTTTATGTTTTCTTCTATTGAGGTATTTTAGAGTCTTCAATCTCTCTCTTTAGTCCTCATGCTTGTTTATTTCTATAATAGTTCAAATAGTTGGTTTCAGCATGATTTATGGTTTTCCCTGCTTGTCTGCTATCACTTGAAAGCTGTTATTGAAGTCTCCCTTTGAAGTACCATTGTTTTAAGTTAGTCAAGGAGGTCTGTTTTGATCATGCCCTTTGTCCTTGCTTGAAAAATTGTTTTGAAGGTCTTTATAGTTGTAACCATAGATTTTTTTAGGTGTTGCCTCTTCTATGACTGCAATTATCAGTGAATCTTTTGTGTTTTCTAAGTCATTTGAAATAAAATCTTTGAGGAAATAGGATGTGCTCTCGAATCTTAGATTTAATTTTAAAAGTTGTTTTGAAGTCATTATTTGCTTAAAGTGTGGTTTGTAGAATTCATGGTTAGCCCTATCTATCAAATACCTCTTTATTGTTCAAGTTATGCTTTCAAATTCCCTTTGTTGAGAATTCAAACTCTCTTTCCAAATCATTGATGTCCATCTCATTCACAAAACCAAAGGATCCTGTGGCCAAGTTAGATTTTCCCTTTGATATCCCATATCCATTGATTAGTTTGTCATGACCTCTTCTTGACTCCATTTCCCAATGAATCAGACATTTCCCCTTTCTATCTATATTTCCTAGACCTTTCATGTTATGCTATGTCCTTCAACCAATCAAACGAACAAACACTTGCACTTAATAACTAGTCTAAAACCAATACCCAAAGCAAACAAGATAAACCTTTGCAAAAAAATAAATTTGAGAGATCCCTCTCTGAGAATAGGAGGAATAGATCCTGGAAATCTAAATATTGGTTTGATTTTTCCTTGTCTTTTGATTTTCCAAACTATCAAAACACAGGATACCAACATAATGGCGATCACGGTGGGACCCTGAGTAAAAACCTTAAAACGAAACACTCATTGTCCAGTACAACATAAGTAAATTTCTTCAAGAACTACCAAACATAATGGTAATCATGATAGGACTTATTTGAATCAGTGATAAACTAAGTGACCCTTAGGATTCTCATAGAACCTTATCAAACCTTGAAGGAATCAGTTACCAAGCCATAAGAGTGAAATCTGTATGTTTTAGACACCTTCGCTAAGTGTTAAATCAAATTTAGGACACCCTCATTACCTATAAGACCGAAAAAACCTAGGAAAACCCACAAACATTTCAGTTTGGCTTCATAATAAACATGGTGGTGGAACCATCCAATATTTTACCTTCATACAAGCTAAAAATTTTCCACTTGGTGACTCCACTAGCCCCAGTAGGCCTATTACTCATCTAGGTCTTCAGATCTCTTTAGGACTTTGCTAACCAGCCTTAGAGAAATTTAGAAGCCTAGCCCCATACTATATAAGACATTGTGAGAGGTAAAACTTCCAAAAAACAGTCCCTAAAAACTTTAACCTCTCTAATTTTTGAAAAATAGTCTGGCTTCACATAGGATCAACACTAGATCTCATCTAGACCTTAATCCTCCTTTAATAGTTGACAATCCAGAGAGAATTCTGTGGTACACTTCTAAGTCTGGAAAATCAGTTGCCAATAGGAGCCTCTTAAGAACAAAATCTGTCCCTGAAAACCTTGTTGTCTTAGAGGATTCACACTTTGATTTACATCGTACAAAGAACATCTTTAGAACTAGATCTCAAGGTGATTTAAACCAAACTGATCTTGACATTGTAGATTTGCAATAGAGCTTTAGTAGAGAAGCCTCACCTTCCACTCCTTCTGATTCAAAGCTTCTTCACCACTTTAGCCTTTTCCATAACAAATCTGCTCAAAACCAGTTTGCTGGTCCAAGTGTTTCTTCCACTCCAATCCATACTACCACTGTTCAAAACACTCCATTTCAACCCACTTTCACTCTTGTAAATCCACCTTTCTTTCCAGCCATGGCAACATGGTATGCCCCATTAGTGTTACCACAACCTCTGCTTCCCTTACCAAATGAGTACCAATCCAAAATTCCTCATTTCACTGGAAAAGAGTCTACAACAGCTCAACATCATGTAGATAGGATGGAATATGCTTTTGATTACATGGAGATAGAAGAGGAAACCATTAAGATGAGGATATTTTCCCAAAGTTTAGGAGGAGATGTAAAGAAGTGGTTTAAAAACTCACCTCCTAACAACATCAATGATCTCCCTGCTTTGCATCAAACATTCATCAACAAATGGGAAATGAAAAAGAACCCTCTCCAAATACTAGCAGAGTATAGTAGTCTAAAAAGAAATCAAGGGGAGAGTGTTCATGACTACTCCACTAGGTTTAATAGTGTTTACAATGCTCTTCCACCTCACATGAAACCTCCCCAAGGCATGGCCTTAGTAAGATACCATGAAGGTTTTGATGCTGAAATGGCCTATCAGCTAAGGGAGAGAGATTACTTAACATTAGAAGACATGCAGAAGTGAGCTGTGAGTGTAGAAGCAAACATAATTGAGAAAATAAATAGGTTGAGATCAAAGAAGAGGGTAACTTATAAAGATGACATTTCACCCTCAACCTCAACTTCTGACACTAAAATTGATAACCTAGTGAAGGTAATGGAGAGGATGCTTGAAAAGATCAACTTGAATGATAGAGTGCCACCAAGAGAACCTCAAAACAACCAAAATAGAAATAGAAATAAGAATTCTAGAAGAGAAAAAAATCAAGATAAGCAAAAAGAAAATGACCAACAGATTAGACCTCCCTTCCAACAAAACTATGTAGATCAATATGAGGAAGATAGGGAGATTGAAAGGTTGGGAGAAGGTCATGTGAACTTGATTGGATCAGACAGTGGGGATGATGTTTTCCTCATTGAAGAAGAACAGGGTTTCTTCTCCTCTGATCAAAATTCAAACACCTATGAAGATTCTGATGATTATAGATTGGGGTTTGAAAATGCAATCATGGAAGTGCACAAACAATATGATCTTAGGAGCAAAGGGAACATAGACAATTCAATAGATAAGAACATTAGCACTGCTATCAAGAAAAGCGCAGAAATTCAACATAAGAAGACAGTAGAGAAGCCCAACATTTTGGCTAAGAAAACAGATTCAAACAAAGAGAAAAGTAGCCAGCCTAATGTTGAGATAAAACATCCCTAGCACTTCAGCTAGTGGACCTAGTAAAACTGTCCCAGTTACCAGCTCAAACAAAGTTCAGCAAATCAAAATTGCTGAAAGGAATTCAATTGAAAAAACAGATGTAAATATGACCAAATCAATTGTTCCTTTTGAACCTTGAGGGAGAGATTGCAAAGATAAAAATTACCATCCCTCTAGCTGAACTAGTAACCCAAGAAGTGTACAAAAACCAAGTTTTGAAAGCTTTGAACTTAGGAAGTGATAGTGACACCTTAAACTTGACAAATGACAAGCCTGAGTTGTTGTTTGGTCCAAAAGTTGAAGGAAAATACCAAGAAGGGGTTGCCCCTCCCTTCTATGTTAGTTTGAACATACATGAGAAAATTTTACACAATGCCATGTTAGATTCTGGGGCTTCACACAATCTAATGCCCAAGGTAGTAATGGAAAGCTTAGGCTTAGAAATTACTAAACCATAAAAAGATTTGTATTCCTTCGACTCAAGCAGAGTCAAATGTTTGGGTTTAATCAAAGATTTATATGTTAACTTATCTCAAATCCCTGCTAAGAGTCTAGTAATGGACATAGTTGTAGCTAACATCCCCCCTAAGTATGGCATGCTTTTATCAAGATCATGGGGAGCCAAACTTCAGGGAAGCCTTCAAATGGATATGTCTTATGCCACCATCCTTGTCTTTAACCAAAACATAATATTATACAGGGAATCCCACATGAAATACATGGTGAGTAACATAGATAAACCAAAAAACTCTCCAATCTATTCTATTAAATCAAGTTTAGATTCTTTATCTTGTACAATGAAGATAAAATCACTCAACAAGAGAAGGAAAACATAGACCCAACTAGTTTACCAGAACAATCAAAACTTCCCTCAAATTAGATACAAAACATTGGCAATCAACAACAACAAGAAAATGAAAATGAGGCAAATATACTTTGGAAAATAAACTTTGATGGATCTTGTAATAAAATAAGTGCAGGGGCAGGTGTATGGATTCAAAATACAAATCAAAGTTATTCATATAAGCTAGATTTTCCATGTACCAATAATATTGCTGAGTATGAAGAACTTCTCCTTGGCTTACAGTTGCTCAAACAATTACAAGCCCAGAAAATATCAATCTTAGGAGACTCTGAACTTATCATAAGACATATCAAAGGAGAATACTCAGCTAAAAACCCAAGACTTAGAGAGTATCGAAATGCTACCCTTGATCTATTAAAGACCTTTGAAAAATATGAACTCAATTTCATTCCTAGAGCACAAAATCATCTAGCAAATGAACTCGCTTTCAATTCCAGCAACTGCCAAATACCTGAGATAAATGAACAACTTAGTGTAAAGGTAAAACACAGGCATGCAGTGCCTGATAACGAAGATAACTGGCAAGTGTTTGATTCTGACAAACACATAGATGAGTTCTTAAAATCAGAAAATGATTTTGCCATACCAATATCAGAAACCAGCCATAAAGAAAATTGTTTGTATATTGAACAAATCCCAGAAGTTGAAATAATGCATTCTGCTGATATAAATCACTGTGAGAATCATTTTGAAGCAGAATTAATTGACAACGCAGTCCAAGAAGACTTGGAAGTTTCACAATGCAAGAGTGATACAATTCCAAGAGGTCTCACACCTTTAGAACACCTTTTCGACTTTAATGATGTAGCCAAAGAACTGAGAATGGAGCCTACGGAAACAGATGTAGAAGAACATAACATAGGCAACCTAGCAGAACCCGAGATGATTAAACTATCCAACACTCTCCCAGCTCACATAAAATTGCAATTAATAGAGCTGTTCAAAGAGTTTAAAGATTCTTTTTCTTGGGGATACAAAGATCTGAAATCTTATGATACTAGCATCATTCAACACAAGATTTCTTTGAAGGAAAATCAAAAGCCTTTTAAACAAAAACTAAGGAGAATAAACCTTGTTTTATTACCTTTAGTTAAGGCAGAAATTGAAAATATGCATGATGTTGGAATTATAGTACCAATTAGATATTCAGAATGGGTATCAAACTTAGTTTCTGTTAGGAAAAAGACAAGGGAAATCAGGCTCTGTATTAACTTCAGAAATTTAAATAGAGCCTCTCTAAAAGAAAAATACCCCTTGCCCAAGATGGACCATATACTTCAAAGGCTACTTGGGTCAAAAAGGATATCACCGTTGGATGGGTTCTCGGGTTACAACCAGGTGTTAGTGCTCCCAAGTGATAAAAAAAATACTCTTACTACACCTTGGGGCACCTTTATGTATGTCAAAATGCCTTTTGGATTGATGAATGCAGGGGCCACCTTCCAAAGGGCCATGGACATAGCCTTCTATGAAGATATTGGCTATTTCATAGTCATTTACCTTGATGACATAACTGTTTTCTCAAAAACTGATGAAGAACATTTGATTCACTTGAGAAAAGTTTTTGAGAAGTGTAGGAAATTTGGCTTATCTTTGAATCCCAAGAAGACACTCTTTGGTCTCCAAGAAGGTAAACTTCTTGGTCACATAATTTCAGAAGAGGGAATCAAAGAGACCCTAAAAGGATAGATGGCATATTTCAAATCAACCATCCAAGAAGCCTCAAAGAATTACAATCTTTCATTGGAAAGATTAATTTTTTGAGGAGGTTTATCCCCAACCTTGCTGAGCTATTAAAAAACATTACAAACATGCTTAAAAAGGATATAGGTGTAAAATGGACTTTACCAGCTAGAAAATCATTTGAACTGGTCAAACAAGCTCTTACTCAAACACCAGTCTTGATTAGTCCAGATTTCACCAAAGACTTTTATATCTTTTCTTTTGCATCTGAGCATACAATAGCTGTGGTTTTAGTTCAAAAGAATGACTTGGGGCAAGAAAAGCCAATATCCTTCTTTAGTAGGGCTTTAAAGATGCTCCTCTCAAGTATAAAATCATGGAGAAGCAAGCCTTAGCATTAGTGAAAGCATTAAAAGACTTTAGGGTCTATATTTTACACTCTCACATAATTGCTTTTGTTCCACATACTGTTGTCAAGGATATTCTAAGTCAAGACCTTGATGGTAAAAGGGGAAAATGGATTGCAACTATTCTTGAATATGACTTAGAAATTAGGCCCACCAAATTGATTAAAGGGCAGGGATTAGCCAAACTCATGGCTGAGTCAAACTTCCATGCACTAGATATGAACATGGTATATGTGTTGGAAGAAGTAGAAGAATTCACTGCCCCTTTCATTGAAGATACATTTCTGAATTCTCCTTGGTATACTGAAATTATTTATGTGCTTTTATATTTGAATGCCCCTCCTTCTTTGTCTGAAACTAAAGCTAGATTTTTGAAACAAAAAGCTTTAAGTTATTGCATCCTAGATGGGGTATTGTATTGGAAAAATGCTGTTGGAATTTTGCTTAAATGTTTACCTGAAGATGATGCAGGAAAAATAATTCATGAGCTGCATAAAGGAGAGTGTGGAGGACACCTCTACTGGAAGACCACAACAAACAAAATTCTTAGATCTGGTCATTATTAGCCCACCCTTTTCCCAGATACTCAGAAGTTAGTCATGTCTTTCCATAAGTGTCAAATTTTTGATGGCAAAAGAAAACTCCTTCCCTTACTGTTACATCCTATCAGTGTAGAGGCACCCTTTCAACAATGGGGCTTGGATTTCATTGGGGAAATTCACCCATCTTCATCAGCCCAACATAAGTGGATCCTCACTGCCACTGACTTCTTTACCAAGTGGATAGAAGATATACCCTCTGGAAGTGCCAATGAATCTATCATTATCAAGTTCCTTGAAACAAATATCCTCTCCAGATTTGGTTGTCCTAGAAAAATCATAACTGATAATGCTGCTGCCTTTAAATCCAAGAAAATGGTTGAGTTTTGTCACAAATACCACATTACCTTGGGCCATTCTACTTCCTACTATCCCCAAGGAAATGGATTAGTTGAATCCTCCAACAAGAGTCTTATCAATATCATCAAAAAGCTATTGGAGCAGAATCAGAAGTCATGGCACAGTAAACTGGTTCATGTCTTATGGGCTGATAGATTAACTATAAAGAAATCAATAAATATGTCCCCCTATCAGCTGGTCTATGGCATGGATGCAGTCTTTCCCACTTCATTAGGAGTTCTAGTCATGAAACTCCTTCAAGAAGTACATATTGAAGAGAATGATATGCAAAAAAGAATCAACCAAACAATTCATTTACAGTAGACTAGAGAAGAAGTCTATGAAAGAACACAGTTAGTCCAAGAAAATATCAAGAAGCTATTTGACAAGAGGACTAAGGCAAACAATTTCCAAGTTGGAAATGTTGTTCTTAAATGGGATTCAAGAAGAGAAGAGAAGGGAAAACATGGCAGGTTTGAGAACTTGTGGAAAGGACCCTATATTATTCATGCTGAGAGGGGTCACAATGCATTTTTCCTAAAAGAATTGAATGGAGAAGATTTATATGGAGGTCCTGTCAATGGCATGATGCTCAAGTATTACTTCTGCCAAGAGTCATGAGTTTCAAAACATTTTATTTTCCATTGTAAATAATCATTGTCTAAACATTGCATTCAAAGTTAGAAAAATAAAAATACAAAAACAATAGAAAAGAGAAAAGAGGGCAGATTGTAAAACAAGAAAGGTACAACCCCATACCAAAAAGAAAATTAAAGTCTGAAAGTGTGCAAACTCAAATGCCACTCCTAATAAAAAACACTTCTAGTTAGTCATACAGCCTAATCATGACTAATTAGTTTTTCAATTTACTGTTGATAGGTTAGTGAATTAGATTTTCCAAACAGCTCAATCTTGGCTTATCAGTAAGGTAGATTAGGTTAGAAGAAAGAAGGTTCAAACATGCTTAAAGCTTGAACCTATGAGATTGATAAAAAACTAGTTCTAATAAACTTAAAACTTGAACCAAAGAACAAAGAGAGAACAACTCAAACAGGCCAAAAAACAGAGCTGAAGAAAAGAAAAGGATATTCTTAAAACTTTCAGATCTTAAGCCTTCACCATTTTGATTTAATTTTCGGCAAATAATAATCTATGTGTAGCTTGGTTTTATGCCATAGATCAGCAACAAGTTAGACTATTCAATCCTGACTTGTCTGCTTTTGAATTTCTTGTTTTTGAATTTAGAGAATGAAAGTCTGTCAGACAGTCTAATCTTGACAAGCAGTAGCTAGGTAGAGAAGCTTATGAACTCCACTGTTTAAACTGAGTTCATGGAGGAATAATATTAGACTTAGATTAGTTTTTTTCTTTTCAAAATAATAAAATTTTGTTGAAGAGAGTTTTCTAGTCTAAATGCTCTCTGAAAAGAATAAAAAATGTTAGGATCATTAGGATTGGGTAAGTAGAAAGCTTGTTTTGATAGAATTTCATTATTCTTCATGGCTGCTAACATTGTCAAAGAAAAAGAAGGCCAGAAAAGAAAGGAAATTTGCAGCCCAATGGATGAGGCATTGATCAGCTCCCAGAGAATACAAGTCTGAAGTTCTTGACACCTTCAAGAAGGTGCCATCCCCATGTGGAGCCACTGTTAGCCACCTATAAAAATTTGTTATATTAAATGGTGGCTAAATCATTTTTTAAGCCTTCAAGAAACAATTTTATTGCCAAATTGTTAGTTCTTGAAGTCTTATGAAGATAACTTATCCTTGAGTTAATCTTCACTGCTGTTTCCCTCATAAACTTGAAAATCTGCTGTTTACAAGGAGAAAGATTGCTCAAAAAACCCGTTTTCCCCTTCAATTTTTTCCCTCTTTTCACTCATAATTAACCTCCATTTTTATCTCCTTTTTCCTCATAAAATTCCTCCATTTCCCTCATTTTCCTTTCTTTCCTTCATAAACTCCCTTTAATAAGGTTTAAAAATCCTTTTAAAACCTTATCGGAACCCCCAAAAATCCTTTGAAAATCCTTAAAAAATCATGAAAAACAATCTTTTGAACTAAGGCCTTAAGCCCCTTTGGCCCTAGCCCCCAACCCCTTTTTTTTGCATAAAACTAGAGCCATAACCCACAGTTAAGCCCCTTTTGCACAATCACAATCGAGGTTTTCTATTTCCTTGTTACCTTTTGCTTTTAAAAAAGCTCCAATTGCGATTAAGTCCTTTTCTTATAAAACCCAACTTTTCCTTTGATATTTCATCAATCCGATAGTTCAAAATATAAATGAATATCAGCCGTTGATATAAAATGATCGACGATCCATCCATAATCGCATCACAAGTTTTCAATTTCCCCCTTGTTCTTTCTCCCTGCCGATGCGATACAACAATCGATTCCCAACCATTGATCCTCTCTACCATGCCTAGATCAGACGGTCCTCATCGCTCCGTTCCAAAGCCCACTTTTCTGCCTTCAGCCTTCATAACTTAACCTCCACCGTCGATCTAGTTCTAAGATAAACGGCTCTGACTCAATCGCATCGCAAAATTTCTTCATTCTGTTCCCCTTTCCCTCCTCCGATTATGTTCATTGCGATTCAATATGGACCGTTGAATCCACAAGAACCGACGACCCAGATTAATCATCCTCCGCCACAGCCCTCCGACATTAAAACCCATCAATTAATCTTGACCGTTGATCTCTCTACAGATCTAACAGTCCCGCGTAATCGCATCGCAAATTTTCTTTGCGCCTTTCCCCTCTCCTCCGCCGATTGGCGACCCTACGATTACATCTGGGCCGTTCATTTCACCAATCCAACGGTCCAAATCAAACCCAAAACCCTTTGTTATTTCATAAATCCTGCTGTGTAAAGTTTTTCGGTGAAGATCCACCATTGATCTCTGCAGATCAACGACCCTCAATTACCTGGTCTCCACCCGACCCCTACCTCATATTTAATTTCATTTACCCCAAGATTTGATCTGAGCCGTTAATCTTGAAGATCTGACGGTCCATATTCAACCCGATAGGCCCAACTCATTTGGACCTATCTTCCCCATTGATAAATCCTGATCGTTCGTTCCTTACATCCGACAGTCCAGATCAAAACCACCTTGACCCTGCCCCACCTTCTTTCGCCCGCGCAACTTGTCTTATCGCACTCTCATCTCCACCATTGAATCTGCATGCCTTTCATCCAACGGCCAAGACTCCAAATCGCGTAATTCTGAGTTTGATAGTTAATTCCTAAAAATTACGCGATATGGGCAGTGTCTAAAGGACACGTGTCGGCTGGAAACCTATATCGTGTTTGATTTGAGAAATTTTGAAAACCGCCTCTAAGCCATGCGACACCAGTGGTTTTTACAACCGAAACCACTTTTCCCATTTGCATTACTTCTTCTTATTTTAGATCTGCACCGTTGATCTCTGAGATCTAACAGTCCCAGTTTAATTTCATCATTAGTTCATCGCCCTCCACCCATCTTCCAAAGGACTTCATCAACGAATCTCCGCCGTTGATCTCTGTTGGCTAAATCAATCCAACGGGTCAGAATTATTCCGAAACCCCAAATTTCATTCAAACCCATTTCGCCTCCGCCAAAGGTTTTTGCCCCTTTTCATTGCAATTTCTTCCATTTCATTATAATGTTTCCCCCCTCTACATTATATAATCTCGATCAATCTCGACCGTTGATCTTTGCAGATCAACGGTCCAGACTAAATCTCCACCACCTTTTATCCAACCACCTCCCCATCTGACCCTAGCGAGAAACCCTCGTCGTTGGTGGCTTTCATCCAACGGTTATGATCTAACCTAAACCTCCGAAGCAATTTAAACCTATCCCCGCATGATTTTTTTAATTTTTCTTTGTTTGTGCAGGTTTTAATGGTTTTTCCATTGTTTTAAAATAAAAGCAAAGGCCGGGGATGACGATCCCTCAGGCCATTATTCATAAGGAGGATCATTCTGCAAGGTTTCACATCGTGATTTACCGGTGCCTCATGAACACTGGCGACATTATAAAACCCTCTGTAACACCTGCGCAGCAACAAAACACAACAGACATTAATGAAACAAAGAGTATTAGTGTTAAAGGATAAAATCACAGCAGAGTTGGAGAATTAAAGATTATTAACACAGTTTTAATGGATTATGGCCTAAATTCGACTATCAAAAACCTAATCCACATAATTGAAGACAGTTTGAAGACCTGAAGACAGAGATTAAGCAAAATTAGCCCTGGAACACAGATCACAAGCAAATTAACCGTGTTTTAGGTTAAAACAATAATATCTATCAGTACGAGAAGCCTCCACTGCCACATCAGAGGCTAATTGAATCCCCCAGCTACCAAAGAGCCACCTGTAGCCTCAAAGCAATCAAAGAAGGCCTAATTATTGCCGAAACAAAAGATATTTGCATAAAGAAACCTGAATAGTTATTACCAAAGAAAGAATGAATTCTAAAACTGTCAGTGAAGTTATTGTAAAGGATAAATAGGCCTCGAAGTCAATCTTTTTATCCATTTAAGCCTTATAAGAAATAAAAAGAGTAAATGATACAGAGTTGTAATTCGATTCATTCCTGCCTCATGCCTTGCATGGTTTTCGAGGCTAGGAATTGCATTTAGTGTAGAATTTATTACACTTCAATCCTAAAACTCTTCCACCTCCTCATTTCTTCTATAAATACTTCTGAATAAGATGAGATACAGGTTGGTTGATTTCTCACTAGTGGTAATACTGAAACTCTCTGAAATAATATATAGTCTGTCCGAAGTTGAAGAAGAAATTGAAGTCTTGGAAGCTTGATGATGTTGTTGCATGCTTGTTCAGGAGAAGGCTCTATCATTGGATCCATGAGCTTGGCTGTTGGTGAAGTATTCTGAACTGTTTTATGTTTTCTCCTATTTTCATTTTGTTCCATAAATGCTTACTACAATACGATGAAAGTTTTAGGCTAAGAAATGACTCCTAGAAGCACCTTAGACCTGTTCATCCTTCACTGTTTTATGTTTTCTTCTGCTCAGGTATTTTAGAGTCTTCAATCTCTCTCTTTAGTCCTCATGCTTGTTTATTTCTATAATAGTTCAAATAGTTGGTTTCAACATGATTTATGGTTTTCCCTGCTTGTATGCTATCACTTGAAAGCTGTTATTGAAGTCTCCCTTTGAAGTACCATTGTTTTAAGTTATTCAAGGAGGTCTGTTTTGATCATGCCCTTTGTCCTTGCTTGAACAATTGTTTTGAAGGTCTTTATAGTTGTAACCATAGATATTTTTAGTTGTTCCCTCTTCTATGAATGCAATTATCAGTGAATCTTTTGTGTTTTATAAGTCATTTGAAATAAAATCTTTGAGGAAATAGGATGTGCTCTCGAATCTTAGATTTAATTTTAAAAGTTGTTTTGAAGTCATTATTTTCTTAAAGTGTGGTTTGTAGAATTCATGGTTAGCCCTGTCTATCAAATACCTCTTTATTTTTCAAGTTATGCTTTCAAATTCCCTTTGTTGAGAATTCAAACTCTCTTTCCAAATCATTGATGTCCATCTCATTCACAAAACCAAAGGATCCTGTGGCCAAGTTAGATTTTCCCTTTGATATCCCATATCCATTGATTAGTTTGTCATGACCTCTTCTTGACTCCATTTCCCAATGAATTAGACGTTTCCCCTTTCTATATATCTTTCCTAGACCTTTCATGTTATGCTATGTCCTTCAACCAATCAAACGAACAAACACTTGCACTTAATAACTAGTCTAAAACTAATACCCAAAGCAAACAAGATAAACCTTTGCAAACAAATAAATTTGAGAGATCCCTCTCTGAGAACAGGAGGACTAGATCCTGGAACTCTAAATATTGGTTTGATGTTGCCTTGTCTTTTGATTTTCCAAACTATCAAAACACAGGATACCAACATACTTCATTCTACATCAGGCATAAGTGCCACATCTCTTTTCCCACTTTCTGTAGAACATCCATATTCAGAAATTGCAGATTTTTGGAGATCAATTTGGGAGGTGGAAGTTGTCTGCAGTACTTCAGCTGGAGAACTAGTGAGGGTTTATTCCCATCACCTTGAGCTTATGATCAACATTCCCAGAGCTTCATTGCAGATCTGGCATCAGGCCAAAAGTTATTGACCTCCTAGTAGCAGTATTTCCTTCAGGAATTACGCTGTCTAGTTTGCAGATCAAAAAGGAGGAAGGAAGTTACTAGCATTTCAGCTAGTAATACTGTGAGGGATAATTCCCTCACATTTCCATCAGTATTACCATCAGCCTGGAGTTTATGGCAACATTTTTTTAGCAGGCAGAAGGCCTCTCTTTCCCTCACAACGCAATTTTCAGTGGCAGTTGTGTTGCAGTAGCTGTGATCATTATTGGAGGATTGAGAAGCTAGATCTAGAGCTTCTAGCTTGTAGATTTGAAGAAGGGATCAACCCTTCAAGCTTAGATCTGATCTTGTGACATTTTTCAGCCATCTATTTGTTAGGTTTGTATTTCCCAAGAGATCAAGGATCAAATCCTAGGAAGGTGATTTTCCAAATTTGCAGATATGGAAAATCCTTTCTGGGTTATCTTGGGAATCCATCACATTGGCCAGATCTTGAATCTTGGCATCATATGAGCTCCATATTTCAGTAGATCTGCATCTTCCTTTTTAGCCTGCAACTATATGTTTACATTCTGCTGAAGGGAAAACACAGTATTTTATTCAGTGCATCTCCAATTATGCTGTGCCTATTGTAGCATGTTTTCTGGGTGATTCTAGACCATCTCTTTGTCTAGATATCCTCATATTTGTACATTGTGTAACTGAAACTTCTCCAAAATAATAAAATGGCTCAGCTTCTCTGTAAATTCTAACGTTGTCTTAAGAGTTCTTGTTTACTTAGTTGCAGTCCTTATATTGTGTTAAGTATTACTGTGTTCTCCCATTTGGGAGATTACATACCACAGATACAGATTTATGCAAGTACACAACATAATACACATGTAACCATAAATACAAATATGCAACGGAAATAGCACTTAATTTCATTAATATCAAAGAGTTGAAATTTTTTTACAGACATAATGGAAATAAGCTTGGTAGGGCACTGGTAGCTTATCTTTGAGAATAGATGTGGTGGCTATAGGCCTCTGAACTATGTTACAATGAGGCTCAGAGGCCTATTTATTATTTAGAAACACTAGAAAACCCTAAAATACAAAAACCTAACCCTAGGAGATGAAGCGCCAAAACTATGGGCCTAGTTTGGGTAAATTGGTACATCAACTTCCTCGGGACATACTTTGGCATACAATCTTCATTTGACGCGCACAATACCTTGTTAGAAATATATATCCGAGGAATACAACTTTTGATGTAAGAAACATCTAAGGGGATTCCATGTTGCTCCCATTTTCCCCAAAAAACATCATTTAGGGCCTCAAAATAGCTCTGGAAGTTCAGAACCTAAAAAAATGCTTAAAAAAGTAAAATGTGCTACAATTAAGGAAATTGAAAAAATAAAGAAATAATGGTGGAGACCAAAGTGTAATAGGTGGGTGGCCACCAATTTCCACCTTGATCAGTGAGGGAAAAAAACCGTCACATGTTTTTTTATAATATAAGGCCTAAAATTCTTTACCGCCTTGTATGCCACATACGCCCACTTTTCTATGTCCAGATAGTTCAGCTCTACACCTTGCAACCCAACGCTCATGAACAAGATGGGTCGTTTGTCATGACTTTTATATTTTTTTGTGAGGACGACTGCCAGTGACGAATACGAGGTGAAAGTGTATGAGATAAAACCTTTGCTAAAATCCTGGCTATACAGGGCTTGGGCTTCTCCGATAGCCTTCTTGATATTTTCAAAATCTTCCTTCTCTAGCCAATTCCACTTGAAACTTATGCCCTTCTTAAATATGTTTCACAATATGGGTGAAATCCAATATAAACTTGTGAAGGAAGTTGATTTTCTTGGGGAAATACTACATAGCCTTCTTGTTGCTCGGGAGGGGAATTTGGGAAATAGATTTTACGTGGTCCAGATCAATAGTGATGCCATCTTTAGTTATAATATGGCCCAATAAATTCCCTTCTAGGATCATGAAAATACTTTTCTTGGGATTCAATGAGATCCCGTATTTCTTGCATCGCTAAAAAATATTCTTGAGGTGGTGTAGATGGTCATACCTCCCCTTTCAGAATAATGTGACGTCATCCAAATATACCACCAAACCTTGTTCCATAAAGCCTCTAAATGCAATGTCCATGGCCCTTCAGAAGGTTCCTCTGAAATTTATTAAACCAAAGGGCATGCATCCAAATGTGAACATTCCCCACTTTGTTTTGAACATTGTCTTCAAATGATTAGGCTCGAAAACTACACTTGGTTGTACCCTGAAAATCTGTCCAACAAAGGGAACATCTCTGAGCCTGACATTATTTGAAGGATTTGTTCCATGGGTGGAACAGGGTAGTTATCCTTTTTTGACGGCCAGTTTAGGTTTTAGAAATTCACGCACAATCATATTTCAATGAAATTTTTACGTACAGGCACCAAATTCCAAACCCACGTTGAATGTCTGACTTTGAAAATAATGCGAGCGTCCAGGAGTCTCTTAAGTCCCTTCTGAATTAGAAGCTCTATATTTGTATGTACCTTTCTCAGTTTCTCCTAGAAAGGTTTCATGCCTTCATTCATAGGTATTATGTGCTGGATGATCCTGGTGTCCAATGTTTGAAGATCGTCATAAGTCTAGGCAAAAATATATCGATACCTTTTAAACAAGTTGATGAATGAACATCTCATCTCGGGTGTGCATCCAGTACCAATATTGAAAAATTTTGGATCAACATCCATTCTGAGGTTAATATAATCATGTGATAAGGTGGAGCTTTGCATTTTGGTATTAGGTGGCCCTTGGAACCAACTTTGCAAATTAAATAACTTCTTGAGCGAGACAACCCCTTTGGGCATGGGGTTACCTTTAGGTTCATCAACTTCCTTTTGCAAAATGATATCATGTTCTTATTCTTCTTCAATCAAAAAATCCTTAAACACATCAGTGTTCAACATGAAATCCAACACTTTCTGATCATCTTTGAAAACACACAAATTAGTTACGTTATCTGGCACTGCAGGTTTATATACAATTTCAATAGAAAACCCGTCTCTTAATAGGGTAAACATAGCAGCAACGTTTCCTAGAGTATCAACCATGACATTATTCAACCTAGGAACCGAATTTATGTCAAAAGTGTTAAAATCATAAATTAACTGCCATACCTCTTATTGATAGCCTTTCAAATGCGATGACAAGAAATGGATAGTATTACGTACCTGTCTGGTGATGATTTCAGAGTCACCAACTACCTTCAGGCATTCAACCTTGAGATCAATATCTTTCTTCAGCCTGAGGATTAACACTTCATACTCTGTGGTATTTTTGGTACATTGGAACTCTAACTTGCAATAAATTATAAATTTATTCTTCCGGGGGTCTATTAGGATACAACCAGCACCAGCTCCATCCTAGGTCTTGAAACCATCATAGTAGAGGGTCAAATTTCATTTTGGGCTACTTCTAGGCTACACGTTTTTATAGATGGGGTATCTAGACTTATAACATTGGATGTGGGACAAGGAAGAAAATCTAGCTAAGTGCCCAAGGAAATGGGTGATGGAATGGCCTCGTAGCACCCAAATTCGGCTTCTAAGAAACACATCCCTAGCTATTCCTGAGAAAATATAACAGGCTCGTTTGTTTCTTCAAGGCCTGTGATAGTTTATTTCATGTACGACTCAGTATTGACCCTGATTTTCGTTGTTCCTTCCTTTATACGGGAGCCATAGGTGTGACTAGTCAATTGCAAAATAGCCTTGAAGCCTACTTGACCAGTCCCGACTCCGAAACAAGCCATATGCTTCTGGAATGTCAATGAAAATTATGTTAATGCACTAGTGGACTCTAGAACCCATAGACAACTAGATTAATACATTGTTCTATTCGCCCATGGTGGGGACCTGGGATCGGTCCATTTGGATAATCCTAGCGTCGATATTTTCTGGTTGGATGTTCAATTTCTTGCACACATATAAGGGAATAACGTTAGTCGACGCCCCTGAGTCAACGAGGCAATTATGTACATTGAAACTGAGAATTTTGAAAGATAAGAGAAACGGGGGCGTGGATCACCAAGATTTGGCATTGAAAACATTGACAATAGATTCTAGGTTGACCATAGCTTGAGATGGTGTTAAATAACTGACCTTCAAAGAGGGGAATGCCTTACTTGCCAAGGAAGAGGCAGAAAAGGTTTCAAGGATTAGATCAAGCTAACTAGCCACCCTGGCGAGGTGATAAAGCAAAATTTTGGCACGGGTTTTCTTTATGTATTAAATAATGTTATATCTAATATATGAGTGAATGAGTCCATCTGAGGTCACCTATGGCGAAGTGGGAGACTGCAGCTCTGGGCGTGTTCCCAGTAGTAGTGAGGCTGGCCTTCCTTGAGGTGGGGTTATGAATTTGTTTGAATTGTTAGGAGGCAAGATCTTGCTTAGGAACACTTTTATTTTCTCTTCGAGGGTATGGTTGGCTACTGGAACCTTACTCTTAAGGTTGTATGTATTTGAAGGTTTGGGCTGGGAAATGTTGTCCAAATTGACCTCTACAAAGGATTGGATCTGCTCCCCGTAGATCACTTCGAAGGCTAGAACAACTGAACCTTCATTTTCATTAGGAGGGAACATCTCCTCCTCAGGCACATCAGCTTCCTCTTCAAGGTCCCCCACTGTTTGGTCTTCAAGAAGTTGATTCACCATAGTGGTCATGCTATTGATCCAATAGGGGTAGGTCCTCCCTGAATGAGATGCCTGGTGGAAGGAATATAAATTATCCTTGCCGATTTCCTCAATGTTGAAATTTTTGTTGGGGTATTGAGGGCATCGATTTGGTGTATTGTTGTTCCTTCTAAAGAAAATTTTGGGTAGTTTGCTACTCAAAGAAGCATCACTCATCTTCCTCTTCAAGTTCAATACTTCATTCATTAGGAGCTTCAAGGAATTAGCAATGCTCTCGAAGTCGAAGGGATCTTTTTCCTTGTCCCCTGACTTACTAGTGGAAGGTTGTGACATTTTTTAGATAACTTGGGGTCGTTGCAATTATCATGATCAATAACTCCTATGGAGAGCATATATTTCTTGACAGCAAGGGCCGCCATGAAATTTTTCGCTAAGGTTACTTTGGCTTCGCGCTTAACAAACACAACGATATCGCGCAAGAGAGTCATAGTGTAATAATCTACGATGATGGAGTCATCTAGGAACAAGTTCGGGGGGGAATTTTTCAAGATAGTGGAAAAACGCTGGTTGAAGTCCTTAACCTTTTCCTTCTTCTGGCACTTCAATGTACTTAACTCCATGAGGAGCATAAAAGGGGTCTTATCCTCCAATAATTTATTGAGAAAGGTTCTCCAGAACTCCTTCCATGTTCAGATAGAAGTGACATGAAGAGAGTGATACCAAGTAGCATATTTGTTTTCCAAGGTATGAGGGAATATCCTGCATGCTACATAATCATATTTTAGTCTCATCATTTGTAGGGAGAGGTAGAAGTTTCAAATGTGATCTTCATCTAATGTCCCTCTCTTGTGGTCAAAATTGGGTAAGTGTTTCTCTGGATGCTAAGGCATGTCATGAAGAGGGCCTCGAATGTCTAGAGAGGACTGAGCCATCCAGGCCAATGAATGCATTCATTTAGATATGGGAAGGGGATAGAGTATGAGAGGCTTGTCTTCACCTTCTAAATCACATTCAGCACCCGAAATGGAAGTGTAGCCATCATGTTGTGATTGGCTATCATTCTCATGAGGAACTCTCAGATTTTCAAGATCCCTATAGTTCCTCAAGTTTCTGAAACCACTGAAATTTATTTGGAAGCAGAAATGTCATTGGTTCTAGGGTTGGTTTAATTGTTGGGTTGGATTCCTATTTTTATCATCTCCCTAATTTCTAGTTTCCAGAAACCCCTCTAGACCCCTCCCTGATGATGGGTTGTTTGTCCTTGTGTTTTCCATCATAGGCTAGTTATTCGGTAGAGTATTATCTTTCCAGATTGGGTGAGTGGATCTAGTAATAATGCTCCTTGGATCTTCCCTTTCATTTGCGTGGGGGCTTTCAGGACCTTCAATCAAGAGCCACTTAGCAGTATCTGTGTAGTCTTTGAGCATTAGACTTATTAACAGGGGCACTGAGTTCACTAAGATACCATGATGGGTGTGTTATGGATCAGAACTGTACGGGTTGCAAAGAGAGCTTGTGGCGGGGATGCCTTGTAAGCTTCTAATGAACTGATTGGTGATTGGATGTAAAGCTATCAATTGATCATTAGCGACTTCATAGAAAGGGGTATCATCCTCAAGAGGGGGAGGTCCAAAGTTTCCAAGTTTGCGATCTCCAAAAGTTGGCCATTCTTGGGTGCAAGGGCGTGTGAGGAGAGGTAGGGTGAGGAACATTACTAGTTTGCTGGGAATTTTTTGGGCAAGGTCATGTGACATTAGTGCCTTCCATTCAGGCTCTCCATCTATCGCCAAATTTGTTAACTTTCTGAAATTTATCACCAACAGTAAGGGGATCTCCCTGGTGCAGAATCCCTACTAGACTCTACACCATTTGGTTTAGGGATCCCATCCTGTATGTAGGCTAGGTTGCCATTAATTTGGTGAAGATTCTTTTAAGATAGGGAGGGGACTCACTGAAAAGGAGAATTCAAGGATATTGAACAAACACAAGTCAGTGATTGATGGACGCCATATGGAACGCAATACCATGAATAGCAAAGTAGAATTTAAAGCATGAAACTTACGAAAAGCATTGTTAGCAAAAATTTACCAACTTATAACAATATTCAATCAAAAAACGAGAAACAATTCATGATGGATAAGAATTTCATTCATAACCTATGCACATTCCAATAATGGTTTAAAGAAAATATCAACAAAGATATTCATCAACATATCTTTAAAGTTAGAGCGTCATATACCATCCATGTGTTGTAAGGAAACTCATAACACAAGAGAATACATGAGTAAAAAGGTGCACCGATACTTGAAGAAGCATTCATTTATTTGAAGAGACCATATTAATAGCACAACCACACAGGAAACTTTCGTTAGATTCAATAGTGAGATCCACTAAAACTTATTTGTATTCATCAAAAGGCATACATTCAATAAACAACAATGTGTCTCTCTCAAAAAGTCCAAAAACAAAAAATCCCTTTAAAAAATCGCCCGAGGATGTACATATAGGTTGAACTCACTCTTGGGTTGCCCGTGACCTTTGGTCTCCCCTTGACTCTTGGACTTACTTGAGACTCAAGTTCACTTGCATCTTGGGGGTACTTGTGACCTGGGGAAAATTGCGACCTAAGGACTCCTTCATGTTTCTCTTGAGATCTAAGTCAATTTCCCCTAAGATATCATGCAGTGAAACAAATATGAGATGGTTTTCCACATGTATCAATCATGTTTTAATGATTGGGTGATTGATAAGGCTGGAGTATCAATATGTAAATGCTCCTTGAGGTAGGTCTGCCATGTCTGTGCAGGCACTCTAGGGCATCCAAAATCAATGTTCCCTTTTTGGCGTGGACTTGGTTCGATAAGGTAACCAGTTTCATGTATATCCTGACAGGTTCTACTATGTACTACGTGATACTTTCCTTGGTCACTTACAGGTAATTATAGTTGAAATCTTGCCAGATTGGGTCGAGAAATGTCTGGATTTCCTGCAATACTTCTTCTTGACCTTTTTGGTCTACTAATGTCCCTATGGAGGGTGTGCGATGGACTTCGGCCATTGAATCTATCCCGCTAAAGAGGCGAGTATAAGCAGATATAACTTTGTCCACGTCCTTGGCTAGCTTGTCTCGGGATTGGATCTTCATGCGAAACTACAATTTATCATTCTGAGTGGTGATCCAATCAATCTTAGGAATGGTGTCTGGAGCTTAGAGATACTTTTCACTCCATTCCAAGATGTTATCTAATACTGTGGAGGCCTATTTTAATTGGGTAGGATTTTTTCTCATATATGTTTGTATCCATTCCATAGGGGTGATTTTCTGGCACAACTTCATCATCTCCTCATAAAATAGCAGCATGGTTCTACTCAAAGTATCTGTTTCACTTTTTATGGTGGCTTGTAGTTTTATTGCATTAGTGACATTAGTTGCAGTGCTTTTTTTTCCTCCTCTAGATATTTCTTTTATTCTTCCACTTTGGTGGTCCTATGTTTAGCCACGTGGAGTTTGTTCCATAGTTCTATTATCTATTTTTCCATTCTCCCTACGTTCATCTTGGTCCTAGCTACTAAAGCGGTTCCAATCGAAACAATCATCTCAGGATTTGTTCTAGTGTCTAGAACTAGTTCCTTTTCTGTAGTTACTGCCAGAGTTTCAGATGGATTCCTAGCAAGGAATTTCCTCCTTTCCTGCTTGATCTTATGGTTGAATCGATTGAAGGATAACTGAGTTAAGTCCAGTACCTCATCTTCTTGATCCTCTAAAAGGCCTAGCTTTGAGAAGGGAAGGTGACCTCCAGTGATAGGAGTAGCTAGAGGAACTTATAACAGAGGCAGGTCTGTCCGTTCATCGAGGTGGGGTTGTTGCGTTGTGGTCCTCTCAGCTTATTTTCTTGTTCCTTCTTGTTTCCTTCTAGCTTATTCTTCTCTCACCTTCCTTTCTATTTAATCCCCTTACTTTTCATGTTCCTCCTGTTTCCTATGTTCTTCTTCTGCAGCTCACTCCTGCCTCTTCTTTTCTTCGTTTTTCTTCATCCTTATTCTGCTCTTCTTCCTTTTGCCTTATTTGTGTCTCTTCTTCTTCCTTCCTCCTCAATTCTTCTACTTGTTTCTTCATCTATTCCTCCTCTCGTTTCTTTCTTCGCTACTCTTATTCTTTGAGATAAAAAAACTTAGAATATCCACAGTCTTCATTTTTAGTCTACGTTTCGAGTCTAAAAAAAGACTCATATTTAGGAAAAAACCTGAAGACGAGTATTTTTTTAGACTCGAAACATAGACTAAAAATGAATATTGTGGATATTTCGAGTTTTTTAATCTCAAAATCTACACCACAGAAAGATACAAACTATCATGCTCTTCTTCTTGTCATTTCTGGCTTCCCTCCTTCTACTATTAGCCCGAGGTGCCTTCCAAACTCTTGAGCTTTTCTTCCCTTTTATTCCTAAGCTCTTGTTTCCGTCTTTCTAGGAAGGAATTCCTTTGTTCCAAGGGTTTTTTGTTCCCTTCTTCTTCTAGACTGGAAATAGAGTCCTTGATCATGGTGTTCTTGGGTTTCTTTAACTTCGAAGAGGACCCTCTTGTCTGGATCCTTTTGTTCATTACTGTGGATATTTCCTGAAAAATCATGTTATTTTGGGAATTCCCTTCTTGTTCTTCACACGGGCCTAGATGCCTGTTTGTGTTGTACCAATTCCTTACTTCATCCTCATGGGATGCCTCTATATGTTGATAACACCAGTTGAAATTGGCCCTCTTAAAGTGGGTTGGTATGTAGAAATTATATAACTAATGCGTTATATATCCAAGATTCTCCTGATCACACACTATTTTAACTTCATGCACAATTCCGAATCTATTCCACCATTGATCATCACATGCGGAAATTAAATCAATTGCAAAGCACACATGAAACCATAAAAATTCACACACATTAACATAGCGATTTTACAGGGAAGCCTGAATCTAAAAACCCCAACTATCTGTATATAATATATTCCATAGAGATCATGTAACAATCCTCATACAAAGCTAATCATATCAAGCTCTCAGTACAATACAATCACTACACACTAATCAGGCCTGATCTAACAAATCCATGCACCGATCTCTGCTACCTGCTAGCCTGCCTCTATTGTGCAATCCCTGCTGAAGAATGGCTCTGAATAAAATCAAATCCACCTGGCTTGCACTGCGCAATCCTCATTGGCATCTCTACTAAGTGTTGGATGCAATCAATGCATCACTATAGTCACAATTGATAGTCATCTTGCCCTTTCACCTATCTCTCCACTGGTCTCCACTGAAACTGTCCATACACTGTAGTTAAATGATGTATTCTTCAGTTGATTAATGAGTTAATATTTAGTGAATTAATTATTAATTAATTCACACCACTCTCACTAGTGTATCAATCAGTTAGACTAGATACAGCTAGCTCAACTGTGTCTAACTGAGTTAAACTGAACACAACTCCACCAACTACTTCTACAACTCCACCAAACTCTGTCACATGAGTTCTAACTGAAGTCCTCCATGCAATAGCTCCACTAAACCCTCAAGAATAGTGTAATTCCTTCTGTCAGCTCCTGTGCCACATCTGTGCACTTAACTGAAGTGCTCCAAGAGAATAAGATAATGTTTAGAGTCCAAATATTATTAAGAGCTAATAATATTAGACATATCTATTTTTAGACTGGCAATCTAAAAATAGATTCCGCCCAATATGTCTAAAAATAGAAGTCCATCTATTTTTCCAACTTGACCAACCATCCACAAATAGCATCCTGCAACTCATAGAATATGATCGACATGTCTAAAAATAGACATAGTCTAAAAATAGACTTTGCGCCAAAAATAGCCTGCGGGCCCACTTAGTGAAGGTGACTCTTTTCACTAAGCTCATCATCTTGTTGAATCTAAACCCTCCCTCTCAACAAGATAGGGATTATCTGCCACCCTGATCCTATCTCTATGGTATTCGACTTTTCTCCTGGTGAGTGCCTTCGTCAAAATATCTGCATCCTGATCCTCCGTAGGAATGTAAGAAAGTAACATGATCTTCCGCTACACACAATCTATGATATGATGGTACTAGATGTCAATATGTTTAAATATATCATGAAATACTGGATTAACTGAGAGTTTAATGCAACTATGATTATCACAATATATCACAGTAGAATCTAATTGTGAACCGAACAACCCGACCAAGATCTTCATCATCCATATAGCCTTGCATGCAGCCAAACTTGCTGCCATGTACTCAGCCTCTACTGAACTGAGCACCATAGATCTCTGTTTCCTGCTGTACCAAGAAACTGCTGTAGACCCGATACTGAATATCCCTCCAGATGTGCTCTTTCTGTTCGTTGGGCTCCCTGCCCAATCTGCATCCGTGAAGCCATGAAGCTTCACCTCATCCGACTGTTTGTACCACAATCCATATCCCGATGTCTTAATACATGTCTCTGAGATATCTCAATACATGCTTGCCTACCTTCAAAAAGAGCTTGGTAGGCTTAACCATAGCTTGTGAAAGCTGGTTAACAACGTAGCATATGTCCGGTCGTGTATTGACTAGATACATGAGTGAACCAACCAACTGTCGATAAACAGTGGCATCCACTACCTCTACCGATGTAACATCCTCTTTCCTCCAACCATCAGGAAAAGGAGTGTCGATAGGCTTGCAGCCTTGAATGTTGAACTTCTCCAGTATCTCCCGGGCATACTTGCCTTGAGACACAAATAGTCCACCCTTCCGTTGCCAAATTTCCAATCCCAGGAAATAATGAAGGAGGCCCAAGTCCTTCATCTCAAACTCCTTTGCAAGACTGCCTTGCATGAGTGTATCAACAATTCATCACCTATTAGTATCAAATCATCTACATAAAGTACAATGATTAGCAACTTACCCTCCACCACAATCTGGTATAGGTTTGAATCCACCTCACTCTTGGTGAATCCAAGTCCAATGAAATAACTGTCTATCCGTGTGTACCAAGCACGAGGTGCTTGTTTCATCCCATACAACACTCTTTTGAGCCTGCACACATGCTACTCGCTGCTGAATATTTCGAAATCTTCAGGCTGCTCTATGTACACCTCCTCCTCAATGACTCCGTTGAGGAACGCAGTCTTCACATCCATCTGATGAATATGCCAACCCATTTGCGCTGAGAGAGCAAGGATGGTCCATATGGAAGAATACCTTGCGACAGGTGCAAAGGTTTCTTCATAGTTGATACCCTCGATCTGTGAGAAGCCCCAGGAAAAAAATCTTGCCTTGTACTTCTTGAAGCTCCTATTAGCAGCTTTCTTCACTTTGTAGATCCATCTCAAACCTACCACTGATTTCCCTTCCGGCCTTGGGACAATCTCCCATGCACTGTTTCAGACAATCAAATCATACTCTTCCACCATGGAATCTACCCATGCAGGGTCCTCCACAACTTCCTCGAAAGAAGATGGTTCTGTCACGATACACTTGCTCATCAGAGACATGTATCCAGTAAATCGGTCAGGTGACTGTCTCTATCTGCGTTGTGATGTAGGGGCTCCTATATTCTACGCTGCATCAAGATTCAGTCGCTCAGCTTCTGTAGTGCGCTTCCGTCCTCTGAGGGTTGGCACTGCATGAGTGGTTTATTCCACTCCATGAACCTCCTCTTGTGGCTGATCCACATCCTGAGGCTCATCTTTAGGAAATAGTAGCTCCTCATCTGCATGCAAGTGTAGCTCCCTCTCAAGTGACAACTTCATGGCTTTCTCCTCATGAAATTTGATATCTCGTCGCCCAATAGTCTTTTGACTGTCTGGAAAATACACACGATAGTTGTGGGGTGTTTCTGTGTACCCCAAAAATATCCCAACCTCTGCGGTTGGCTCCAGCTTCTTCCTGGCATCATTCATCACATGAATGTAAACAGGTGAGCCAAAAATCTTCAAATGAGAAATATCAGGGTTCTTACCAGAAAACGCCTCTTCGGGTGTACTCATGCCAAGTACTCTATGAGGACAAAAGTTTTGCACATAAACTGTAGTGTTGCATGCGTATGCCCACAAGTGTATGGGAAGGCCCTGATCATGCAACATTTCCCATGCAGCACCCACGATCGTTCTATTCTTTCTCTCCACGACCCCATTCTGCCGTGGGTTATGAGGCGCTATGAGCTTTCTTTGAATTCTTTCTGCACTGCAAAAGTCTTTGAATTCAAAAGAGATGAATTCACCACCATTATCACTCCTAAGAGCTTTCACCTGCTTCCCCGACTCTTTCTCAACCAGTGCCTTGAACTCACAGAACTTTGAGAATGTCTCGCTCTTCTTCTACATGAAGAAGATCTAGCACTTACGAGAAAAGTCATCAACAAATATCACATAATACCTGTGCTTTGCTGTCGAAGCTATTGAGAAAGGTCCACACATGTATGTGTGAATTCTCTCAAGGTTCGTTGTGGCATGACTATCCTTCTCATAAAAGGTGGCTTTCACAAATTTTCCCAAAGTACATCCCTTGCACTGATCTGACTACGCAAGTGTACCCTTGGGAAGCCTGGTAGAAATCTGCTACAAAATTTTCAAAGCGCCATGGTGAAGATGGCCAAATCTCCTGTGCCACAATTCGCCCTCATCCTGGCTCACCACTCCTTCTGCTTTGCCTGCCATTTCTACATAGCCATCTACCTGCAATTGATAAAGGTTCTTAACTCGAACCCCTATCCTCCGAGTTTCACCAGTTTTTTTACTGCGTAGGAAAGCCTTTCCCTCGCTAAAAATGACATCATATCCCTTGTCTTCCAACATCGCCATAGAGATCAGATTCTTCTTCAATCCTGGAACATGGATGACATCCTTCAAGATGAAAGGTTTTCCAGACTCCCTCTCAAAGGAAATGGTCCCGATACCAGTCGCACTGTATCTACCATCATCGCCCATCTCGATGTGCACTCCAAGATCTTTCTCATCCAGATCAGTAAACAAATATTTGTCTCCGGTCATATGGAAAGACACACCATTGTCAAGAAATCACACTGATCCCATCACACTTGAAACCAAGCATGCGAACAACAAGAAATCAAGCTCAAACTGCGAGGCTAAGGCCTCTCCAGCTGCAGATCCAGCAGCCTGATTATTTTTCTTCTTCTGTGGACAATTAGTGGTGTAATGTCCATGTTGGTGACAGTGAAATCACTTCACCTTGGACAAGTCCTGCTTCTTGCCTTTTGCACCAGATTGAGAAGGATTTTTCTTTCCCTTCCCTTTCCTTGCTTTGGAAGCCAAAGAACAATTTTCTTCATCTTAATTCTTCAATGAAGATCCATCCCTAGTACCCCACCTTGTCTCCTCCTGCACAAGATCCGACCAAATTCGCTCCCATCCCCACATTTTCTCCCGACCATTGATAGACTCCTCGTAGTTATGCCAACTCTTCAGAAGCCCAAGGATATCCAAGCTCACCACTTCCTCTTCATCTATAGTAACCCCCACACTTCTCAACTCATCCCTGCACTGGACAAACTTTGTGAGGCACTTGGGTATATTTTCGCCTTTCTCCATTTTTATTTTTCTGAGCTTGTCTTTAAGTGCCAACTTCCTCTGGTTGCTTCTGCTTTGGAACAAGTATATCAAAGATTTCCACATCAAGAATGGACTAGATTTACCATGAAGGTTGGACACTATGTGATCCTTCACACCTTCCAATATAATCCTTCGACATTTTGTTGTCTTCTTTTGCCATGCGTCAAGTGTGGCTGCATCGCTAGAAGCAGGTTTTGGAATTTCTGCATCTATGAACTCCTTCAACCCATTATCATCCAGCACTGCCTCCATCTTATCCTTCCATGAAATATAATTCGAGCTACCCTCAAGGGCATACTCCAATCAAAATATGTTGAAAGACATTTCAATGAATGCTCAACTTCGACACCAAGAAAACACTGCAGCAAATTCGAATTCCACCAGCACAAAACTCAACCGCTTCAATAATTGCAATTGCTCTGATCAATATCTCTCTGATACCATGTAGAAATTATATAACTAATGTGTTATATATCCAATATTCTCTTGATCACACACTATTTTAACTTCATGCACAATACAGAATCTATTCCACCATTAATCATCACATGCAGAAATTAAATCAATTGCAAAGCACACATGAAACCATAAAAATTCACACACATTAACACAGTGTTTTGATGGGAAAGCCTGAAGCTAAAAACCTGAACTATCTATATATAATATATTTCATAGATATCATGTAACAATCCTCATACAAAGATGATCATATCAAGCTCTCATTACAATACAATTGCTACACACTAATCAAATCCGATCTAGCAAATCCAAGCACCGATCTCTGCCACCTGCTAATCTGCCTCTACTGCGCAATCCCTACTGAATAATGGCTCTAAATGAACTCGAATCCACCTGGCTTTCACTGCACAATCCTCATTGGCATCTCTACTGATTGTTGGATGCAATCAATGCATCACTATAGTCACAACTGATAGTCATCTTGCCCTTTCACCTATCTCTCCACTGGTCTCCACTGAAACTGTCCATGAACTGTAGTTAAATGATGTATTCTTCAGTTGATTAATGAGTTAATATTTAGTGAATTAATTATTAATTAATTCACACCACTCTCACTAGTGTATCAATCAGTTAGAATACATACAACTAGCTCAATTATGTCTAATTGAGTTAAACTGAACACAACTCCACCAACTACTTCTATAACTCCACCAAACTCTGTCACATGAGTTATAACTAAAGTCCTCCATGCATTAGCTCCAATAAAACCTCAGGAATAGCGTAATTCCTTCTGTAAGCTTCTGTGCCACATCTGTGCACTTAACTAAAATGCTCGAAGAGAATAAGATAATGTTTAGAGTCCAAATATTATTAAGAGCTAATAATATTCGACATATCTATTTTTAGACTGGCAACCTAAAAATAGAATCTGCCCAATATGTCTAAAAATAGAAGTCCATCTATTTTTCCAACTTGACCAACAATCCACAAATAGCATCCTACAACTCATAGAATATGATCGAGATGTCTAAAAATAGACTTTGTGCCAAAAATAGCCTGCGAGCCCACTTATTGAAGGCGACTCTTTTCACTAAGCTCATCATCTTGTTGAATCTCAACATGGTACGATCCTCTCGGGATCATAGGACCAAAAGTGTAGAGGTACGAACCAAAATCCTTTCATCTGTTTGGCTTCTGCCTCTACCTCAAATTTTTCCGCCATGTAAGCTCCGATAGCCAGAGGGAGGTTGACCATGTCTTCTTCTTCCGTTTTCTCAACACCTTTGATAATTTTCTAGCCATTTGGTAGAAGACTTCTAGCAATAGAAACTTATCAGTGAAAAACCTTGGCAATGCGTGGGGTGATTTGAATGAACTGAAGACCCTGATTTAGGTGCCCTATTGTATTGGAAACCAGTGCACTACCTTGATCACTATTTCCATGGCTCCCCTTGACATGAAAGGTGGATCTTCCTCGTGTAGCAGTACATAGAGTGAGGCAACAAAGGCTTTTGATATAATGTCAAGGTCCTGTTTGTACTATGAGTCCTAGAAAATATTTAAATCCTTGTGAATAGGGCCTCCAGCTATTGGGTCCCAGTTGTGGGGCCAATGATCAAAGTGTCATCTAGCACAGATCGTGTCCAATAAGTATGAGGCCATGTAAAATTAAGATGCTAATCCTTCTTTTGGAACTTGGTCATGACTATGTTTTCTCTCAGCGTTGGTGTTAATAGGTGGGACAAGTTGAAGATTGTACCATTAGTGCCAACTATGTGCATTATATAGATCCACATTCCACTAAAAGTGTTGGGTCTGCTCTCCCGTAAAATCGACACTTCATGGCTGCTATGAGTTGATATAATTTTTTGAGGCCCTCTGTCTTGTACTCCTAATATTTTTTTCCCTTAAATATAGAGGGGTCTTGCCAGCAGCCTCTTATCGTATCCTGAATTTGGACATCATGCGTTGCTAACCATCAGGTATTGAAAGATTCTTCCTTCTCTGGTAGCCCATAAAATACCTTGGCATCTTTGGCAAATATATTGGTGAATATTTTCTTGGCATGGTCCCTTATTACCCATGCAGTGGAATCTCTGTTATGCAAGATCTAGTCAATGGATTTTGTGCATGAGAAGATAGGCGGGTGCGCTGCGACATAGTGCAAATTTTATCTCTTGAAGTTTATATATAATTGAAAATCCTCTTGGTCCTATGGGATGTCATGTCTTGAGAAACCAACGTAGACATCATACCATGTAATTTTGGTACTTCTGCTGAAAACACAAGTTGTGTCCCCGTAGACGAGTGTCGACGTTGAGGCTTGAATATCGCTTTCCTGTATATTGACCTCTGGAATCTTATGTCATATTATAATGGTTGTAGGTGCCATATAACCTGAAAGAGAAGAGATTGAGATATATTCGAGTTCAATGTCACGTCACCTGCCATGTTTAAGAAACAATCCCATGATAAGATAGATGACATGAATGCAACAATATGACAGTAAAAGTAACTAGTCCAAGCTACTCAATTCCCGAGAAGGTATGGGTTGCCGAGATGCCAAGAAGAATGGTCTCATAGAGGATAATTGAGGCAACTACGACCTACACCACCTAAGTGATTGGTCGCATAGGTTGGAAACTGGAAAATTGTGACTTAGCGATTAGGTCGGGGGGTCGCGAGGTTGAGAAGTCGCGAGGTCGCGAGGTTGCGAGTCACCCAGTACACCTACCGGGAATTTTCCCAGTGAAAATTGTGCGTGCAGGGGGGAAAAGTTAGGGAAATTGGAAGAGAAATCCAAGGCTATATGCACTCTTGAGCTTAGGGAAGGGTGGCGAAGAAGGGAAGAGGTTGAGCAGGTGAAGTCCAGCCTTAGCTAGGCATCAAAAGGGTGTCTTGTGTGAGCATGAAGAAAAAAATGAAAACACAAGGGCTCATGGTTAAAAATAATGGAGTCTTGAGGTAAATAAGTCATTCCCTGGCTTAGGTGAGGGAGGGCCAGGGGCAGGTGAGCACACATGGTGGTAAAAAGGAAAATTACTAGAGGTTAGGGTCACTTATCTAGATAAAAACAGTCTCCTATTGGGAAGTCAAACAACCTCAAGAGATCTAGCGTGCAGGTCAAATGCGACTAGGATGATCCTCTTATATATAAGAGGTCATACGCATGGAAAATAAATGCGGTCACTGGGTCACTGAGTTGTAAGGTCACAAGGTCGCAATGTAGGGTGGATTACCTCCTGTGTGACCTATGCAACCGTGCAATCTAAGGGGGTAGCTAGGTCGCTAGGTCATAGGGGTCCCACATCTAGTTTTGAAAGGGGTTTCCGACCTATGCGACCTTGCGACCTCTTTTAGGTCGTGCATGCCGCAAAGTAGCATAAGGCACGAGGTACAAATTTCCATGGGTTGTTAACTTCCATGACCTGACGACCTCTTCTAGGTCGCAAAGTTGCAGATAAGTGAGTTTAAGGGAGATGCGACCTATGTGTCTACACTTATGCCAAAACCAAAATATACCAAGAGTCACTGATATTGTCGGATTTAAACTTGAAAGCCAATGGGAAATGGGAATACCTCAAGCCTATATGTGTTGACTAAGGGGAGCTTATGATAACACAGATCTCGCCAAAGGTGCAGGGATTCTAAAATTTCAGACCATTGCCAAATTTCGGAAGGTAGTTGTAGCGGCTACAATAGGTCCACAAAGGGTGTTGAGGGTTGGAGCCTTTAGTGAGGGAGTTGCAGCTTCCTTTCAGTGGTAGCTGGTAAACTTGTTGGGGGAGTAGGAGCTAATGAACTTGATCATGTGGTTGTAGCTCCCTTCCAATGAGTGTTGGATAATGATTGGAGGCTGTAGCCTCCTTAATTAGTTAGGAGCCTGCGTGTTGTTAAGAGTCTGATCTAATACAAAATGTAATGAATATTTCTTTATAATAAGGAAAAGAAGAAATATATGACAACAACGGTGATTTTATCTCACATTGGGTTTCCACCTAAAATGTCAGTGTTGTGATGTGTTGATAACTTATTATGGTTTATCTACTATTTACTACTCATGATTAATGAATAATGAAACAAAAATGATCTAATAATGCAATGGTTAAGTTAATCACTGATGGAGTTTGTGAAAAATTAATAATTTGCACATACGTGGTCTTAATTCATTGAATAATAAACATAAGTTGTATGAATAATAATATTGTACACTTTCCAGATTTTAAAATTGAAGACTAAGTGCAATAAAAATACTGTTTCACCCCCCCCCCCTCTCCTCAGATGGAGGAGGTCACATCACCTACTAAAATGGGAAAAAAAATTATCGTGGTGTGCCCAACATGTGCTAGAACTATTATAATAAGTGACTAACCCTAAATCTATTTCCTATAATAAATGGATATAATACATTGTAAAACAAACACAAAAAGTTAAATTTAAAAATTAATTTGAATAATACAATTTTTTACACTACTAAAGAATAGGTCATTGGCACTCTAAGAGCTTAACTAATTGATCTAATATTTGTTTGGATTAGGTATTCCATGAAAACATGGATAAATATAAAGCAGGAGAAAAAAAAAAGGTTCAAAATATAGAGAAGATGATAAGTGAGAGGATATCATGTAAAATATTATAAAACAACATGTAAACTAGTATAGAGTTATATAGAATTGTTAAGAAAAATATTGAGAGAGCGGGGGAGGGGGGGTAGGACTGAATCAATATTTTAAACTCACTTCAACTTTTGTTTTTTTATTATGATTTCCTTGTGCTACTATTATTCAGGTAACTTGCGTATGTACGTGACTGTGATGAAAAATAAACTGCATATATACAATTAACTAACTTTTCACACATTTCATCATCTGTTAATATTTAACCAATGCATCATTACTTCGTTATTCAATCATTAATCAGGTACAATAAAGAATAGATAGATGATCAACACATAAAAACATATCAACAGACATGAACACCAGTATTTTAGGTGGAAACCCAATGTGGGAGAAAACCACCATTGTTGTCATCCTCATTTTCTTATTTTATTATAAAGAAAAACATCTTACAATATTGTATTGGTGCAAACTCAAAACAGTACACAGACACCCACGTACATAAGGCTAAAACCTTCTCTCATTCTCCAGTACCTACTAGAAGTGAGCTCCAACCCCCTGACTTCATTTATTGACTCGTATCGAAAGGGTGGGCCACATTGCAGAATATTTAAGACTAGATCCACTTTCATCATTAAGCTCAATACCAAATAATAATTTTGAGACCAATCACTGAATTAAATCACCTAAACTAGCATGTGTACGTGATTCATATGAATACGACCTATGCACATATATCAATACATTGAAATATGAATCTAAATCATTGTAACACTGAAACAACAACTGAACCAAATACTAAACCAATCACAAATCATTGCTCCAATCACATATCTCAACATAGTAGCATCATCACAAATTTTTTATTCCATAACCCACTCATCTCAATCAATACTGTCAAACACATATTATCATGATAGAGACATCATCGACAGACAATTGCAACCAGAACAAAACTTATCAAATGTCATCAACAACCTATATGGAAAAACCCTAGCATGTATACCCGACTTTCAAATAGTGTATTGGCATGTATGAGATATCCATGCATAACACCAACGTAGAAATTCTGAACATACCAAAAATAATTCGAAAAATATATACGTGACTACCCAGAGGCAAATACTTGTATGTACAAGATTAACCTAAATAAAACTAGTATACATATAGAAAATCACTGAATTAAACTTTCACTGCACACCACTACATTTTTCAAACCCAAATCACGACATACACAATTTTACATTCACACATAATTATACCATCATCTATCTATCAAACCATAAATATATTAACCAATATGTATTCATTTTAGAACTATCATATCTGATCCATGTCCACGTTCCCTAGCACAGACCCGTTTCATATCAAATCATTCATAAACAACTCAAAAAATTGCACTCATAACACTTTGATCTCCCTCTCCTTATATAGCTTTAGCCTCATCCAATACCTTAGGCCAATCCTTTAGTAACTCCATTAGTATTTTTTGAAGGGATCAAATAAATATTGTCACACTCATTACTATGGGCCAATACCATGGTAAATACCCATGGTAGTCAAATTACCATGGTGCGAATTATGTACATGAATTTTCTTCATCATACCCACATATCTACGAGACTTTGTTTCACGGGACCCACATATATTTTCCCAAATTTCACCTTTATCTTTCCTTTATCTCTAAACTTGACATTCCTTTTTCCATCATCTCTGTCACATCTATACCAGCCTGCATAATCATCATATTACTATAATGTTGAAATATTTATTAAGTAGGTTTTCGTTAATGACAACACATTATCCATAATGCCAACAATCTCCCCCTTTGGACTTGATGGAAACCATTTTTGTGTTGGTGCACACCACCTATAAATACCACAAACACATATGTAAAAACACGAAGCTTCTCTCCCAAGATTTTTCACCATTCCAACAATCATTCTTTTCCAAACGCCAAGCTTTTCTCCCCCTTCGACATCAAGGGCAAAGGGTTGACCAAGGTTGATTGAAGTATCACTTTAGATATGATATACTAGAGCCTGCTCCCCCTGAGCATATTTTGAAGATCTTCAATGAAGTACTTGACTCTATGAATCAACCAAATATGACCTTTCCTATCACCAAGGACATAGGCTAACATCAATCACAAAACATAGCGGGGTTACATTTTTACACCAAATTCCCAAAATGATGGGATTGCATAGATAAATGCATTGGCTCTAATAGTACATACTTGAATGGATTTTAAAATGATTTACAATATGGTTATTTACATGACATTTACATCAAGAGAAAGATATGAAATTTATAACCAAACCATAGAACTCAATAGTGAGGTAGCAATACCATGATAGTCATCAGTAGCCATCATAAGTAAGATAGGACAATGTAGCATCAATCTTCAACAACACCAACATATGAACAAGTATGAAATGCTTTCAAGCATCACCACACAACATGCACATCCTCTTCATCACCAATGATATAATGACAACAAAATGTGTCTTCAGCAAAAATAATCTATATATCACAAATGATATGAACTCATCATACCAAAATAAATTCTCAAGAAATAATAATTCCAACAATGCACTATTAGAAGCATAATAAATGCTCCACCTGAACCTCTGTCAACTATTCACTGTCACTTCCTCAATCAAAAAATTCATCAAAGAACCAAGGCAACAATGACACTTTGGAGCAACTCATGAACCTTCATAAACCAACATAATTTATAAGTAACATCTAAGCATCATCAACAAATTGTAACCAATCAATGTCAGGACCAAAAAGTCAAATAATAAATGATTGAAGCATATAAGAAACTCCCCCTAAGTTTGTCCCATTGTTTCTTTTTTTTAGAGAAACATACACGTCTGTATAGATCAAAACTTGTGTATTTTCCTTCACATAATCCGCATACAAAAAGTAAACTGTAGTAATATCCTATCTCAACTCCCCCTAAACATAAAATAACTTGTTAGTATAATTATCAGAGTGATGAAGCAAGAATCATTCCTAATTTATGTCTAATATATTCAAAGGAATCACGTGGAAGTGGCTTCATAAATATATCTACAAATCATTCCTTTGAAGGAGCATATTCCAGTTTGACCTTTTGTTCAAGCACTTATTCTCTCAGAAAATCATATTTGATTGGAATATTATTGGTTTTTGAGTGCATGACGAGATATTTAGAAATACTTATGGCACTATTATTTTCACAAAGAATAGCTACAGGTTGAGGACAAGTGATTTGAATATCTTTCATTGTTTACATCATCCATATAAGTTGAGTACAACAAGATTTAATAAAAAAAATTCTACCTCAGCATTAGATAGAGTCATGGAGATTTTTTTGTTACTGAACCATGATACCATGTGGGGTCCCAAACAAAATTCTCTTGTACTAGTACTCTTTCAATCATCAATATTGTCTGCCCAATTTACGTCTTTGTAATTATGAAGTGCAAAGTATTCAATTTTGGGATACCATAGACCAAAATCTTGAGTTCCTTGTAGATACTTGAATATTATCTTAAGTTCTTGGAGTTTAGGTTCTTCAGCATTTTCTTGAAATCTTCCAACAATATTGGCTGCATGCATAAGATATGGTATTGTTCTTGTAAGGTAGAGCAAGCTTGGGATCATAGATTTGTATTATTGTTGATTGAATAAAGGATAATCACCATTTTTACTAGATTGCATCATGTTACCATTTGTGTGCATAGAAGCTTGCAACCTTCGATTCCATATTTCTTCAAAATCTACTTGAGGTACTTGGTTTGAGAAATAATGATACCATTATTTGTTTGTTGAACTTGAAGACCAAGAAAATATGTTAGTTCATGAAGTAAAGACATCTCAAATTCTTGTTGCATAATTGAAACAAATTATTGACTCATATATTCTACATTAATTCAAAATATGATTTCATCTACATAAGCAACAACTGTCAAGATTTTATTTGTATCAAACTTTATCTATAGGTTTCTATCTGCATATCCTTTTGTGAAGCCTTATTATTGAAGATACCTATCAAGACGATAATACCATGTACAAGGAGCTTGTTTTAACCCATACAATTCCTTCTTCAGTTCGCAAACAATATTTTTATCATTGCATAGAATGAAGCCTTCAAGTTGTTCAATATAAACTTCTTCTTCTAGATCCCCATTCAAAAATGTAGTTATAACATCCATTTGATATATTTTAAAGTTATGAAATATTGAAAATATAAGAAACATCCTTATGTCGTCAAGTCTAGCTACAGGTGAAATTTTTTCTTCAAAGTCTATTCCTTATTTTTGAGCATAGACTTTGCATATGAATCTTGCTTTGTTTCTAATTATTTATCCATTTTCATTTGGTTTAATCTTGAACACCCAGTTTGTCCCAATAACATTTTTTTCATGAGGTATTGGTACTAATTCCCATGTATGATTATTTTTTATTTGATCAATTTCTTCATTCATTACCTTAATCCAACATTCATATTTGCTTGCTTGATTAACATTTTGAGGTACAATTGTGGATAGTAAGGCTAAGTAACTAGAAGTTCCAACAAGGGTTCTTCTAGTTTTTAGGTCCCGCTTCCTTTTCACTTAAAATTTGAGATTCATGATGATTTTTCTAAACATACCTTAAAGGAGTATTTTCTGATGTTTCCATGTTTTCATTTCCTTCTTTTGATGCTTCACTAATTCCTTCTCCTACAACATTTTGACTTGTAGTAGGAACAAGTTTTCCATCTACTGGTGCTTCCCTTTTGGTAATTGTGGATGCGTCATCAATCACAACGTCAACACATTCAACAATATTTTGAAGCCTTTTATAATAGCATTTATATTCCTTATAAATTTTAGAAGAGTGTCCAAGGAGGATTCCTTCATTAGCTCTAGATTCAAACTTTACAATATTATCATCATTATTCTTTATGTAACATTTTCTTCCAAAAATTATTAAATGTTTGATAGTTGGAGGCTTACCAAAGCATAGTTCATAAGGATTTTTATCACTGTTTACACGAGCATGAAATTTATTAAGGATATTCATTGTTGTATGTGTTTCTTCTTAGCAAAAGGTATGAGGCGTTCCAAAATCATCAATCATTGACCAAACCATTTGTTGGATTGTTTTGTTGATTCTTTCTGCCACTCCATTTTATTGATGAGTCTTAGCCATAGAAAATTTTCTTTTGATGCCATGTTGTGAAATTTTTTTGACAAACTAATCTAATATAAACTCTCCTCCTCTATTAGATCTAATACATTTGATTTTCAAATCTAAATAATTTTCTACCAGAGGCTTGAAACTTTAAATTTATCAAATTCTTCATCTTTATGTTTAAGTAAGCCAATCCGATGCATTCTTGTAAAATCATCAATGAATGATATGAAGTATTGTTCACCCTGAGGATATTTATTTCTCATAGGACCACAAAAATCAGTATGAATAAGTTCAAGTGGCTTACTTGAAGTACCTTATTTAGCATTAAACTGAAATTTGGTTTTCTTACCAAATTGACATGATTTTCATAGGCTATTTTCACATAGAGAGATGTTGGAAAAGTCATGATTTGCTCCCATTCTAATTAACTTATATAATTGAGAAAAATGTAGACGTTCCAACGTTTTTTCCAAATACAACCTTCTTCTGATTTTCTGAAGTAACAATGCTCTTGGTCGTCTTCCAAGACATAGATGTTTCTTGGATTTCTTGTTCCCTTTATTATGATCTTACTTATATCAAGATTCTATACCACATATTTCTTTGATCTAAAAACAACCTCATGTCCTTGGTCACACATTTGACTAACACTTAACAAGTTATGTCTTAATCCATCAACAAATCAAACATTTCCAGCCTTGACCCTTTCCTTTAACAATACATTTCCTTTCCCTTTGATAGCAACAGGTGAATTATTACCAAATGTTACATTATTTTCTTTCATTATTTCATTAAGAGAAATAAACTAATATTTTTCACTTGTCATATTCTTTGGACATACGCTGTCCATGTACCAAATATTTTCTTGATCTTTTGCATACAAATTTAGGCTATAATTTTTAGTATCCATGATTTTCCTTTTCCATACCTTAGGGGGTATTGACTTCTATATGCTGATAAGATGGTTCCATTCTGCTTCAACTTTCAAATTATTGATGACCATATTTATTACAAAGAGAGTATTCAATTTTGTCTTTAAGAGGTGAGAAAACATTATAAGAAGAATTATTTACCCTGATCTCATTCTTTTTTTTCTTGCTTCTCTAGTCATAATAGTTTTATAAGCAACACATTGAGCATATTTTGACAAAAAAAAAAACAAGTGAAGAATTGAGCATTGAAGTAGGAATACTAGGTAGTATAGTACCTTCTTGAGTAACTTTCCCTTTGATGTTTTCTTGGTTGAGAAATATTTGATCCTTCATTCCTTTGCTGAGAGTTATGACTCTGATGATTTATTTCTTTTCCGGTATTGACATAGCTTCCTGTACCTATTTCAGAATATTTTATAATTTTTGATGATTCACCATTTGAATTGTATCCAAGACCTATATTTATTAGTGGAGATCGTTGTACTTTGATTACTTCTTCTAAAGTATCACATCCTTTAGCAAACTTCAAATTTAGAGCCTTTGTTTTTTCAAGTTCCTTCCTTAAACTCACTACTTCAAGTTCTAAATTTTCATAATGGCTTTCTTTTTCAAGAATTTGTTTCTTTAAAACTTATTCAACTAATTTGGCTTCTTCTATATAGTTTTTTCGCTTTTTTATTTTTTCGATAAAAGTGTTTTCCTTGTACACACATATTTAATTTTCTTGATTTTTGTTTATAACCCTAAGTCTATAGATTTCATCTAAAGAATCCATAAATATATCATCAGATTCACCTATGCACTGGTCTTCAAATTCCATAAGTAACTGATAACCTTGCCAAATTCATTATGCTCATTATTAGAATAATGTTCACTATCTTCATGAATATAAAAATTCTTCTTGCTATCAAATCTTATTTTAATATTTCCTTTTGAAGAATTTTTTCCTTTTTCACGATTTTCTCTATAAGGACAGTTAGTAGCATAATGACCAACCATTCCCCAAGAAAAACATTTAAAGATAATCTTACCTCTAAATTTTCCAATTCATACTTGCAAATTTCTCACGAAGTTTGATTCTTCCTCATATAATATGTGGCTTGTATATTTTGGAGTTTCCTTTTCTTTCCCTTTATATGGAGGTTTGAAAGATGCTTCTCTCATATATGATGGACCACCTTTCCTCATTTTGAATACTGTCAATATTCCATGATTTTTTTCAAGCGTAAGATTCTTCAAATTCTACATTTCTTCAATCGCAGAGACTTTGGAATTTAACTTTAGAGTTAGTGATCTCAAAATTGATGGAACCTTAACTAAAATGTGAGGGAGGGGTGAATTAGTTTAGTACATTCATGGACTTAAAAAAATTTCCTTAAACTTATTAACAACTCATTTAATAACCAGCTTAATAAATAATATTCGGCAGAATGTATAATGTGAACAGAAAACAATAAAAAAAGTAACACAACATATCAACACATCATAATCATGCACATGGACATCAGATATAAGTGGAAACCCATAAGGGAGAAAACAACATATTATTATTGTTGTGATGCAAAGGCAAGCTCCTACTCCCTCTCACAACTGATTTTCTGTAGGAACCTACTTACAAGAGGCTACTACCTAAGTTTTTGCAACCTACAACTTGCAAGGAAGCTCCAACTCCCATAAATTTTCTGTAGGCTACAACCTACAGGAGGCTCCTACATCACCCATCTCCAACTGGAAATTTATCAAGCTACAACTTGAAAGGAGACTACAATCCACTCACTCAAGATGAAAATAAAATGTTGATCTACTTGGATACCAACTCTGTTTTTTTCCACTTTCTCTTCTGACCTTCCAACCTTCAAATCTGCTTCATATCATTTCTAGATATGCACATTATTTCTAACATCTCTATCACATTCTTCGGCACTCTCAACCTTCTATGCACACTGATATTACATATTTTATACAGATAACTCCTTCATGTTTGCATTCTATAGGGAATACGAAGTGAACATGCTTGTCTCTTTGCCTTCCACCCATTCAATTCCTCATCCTTCAGTTCAGGTTATTACATCAACAAAAATACATAAATAATCATTTCAGCATTATTTGGAGTTTTTACTATGCCTATGGAGGCTTTCCTTTGCATCACAAAAAATATAAAATAATCAATGAATTTACATTTATGCAAAAATTAAATTAAACCAATATTTCAATCAACCCTTTCAGCTTCTATCTTTGCTCTGTATTTGTATTTTCTACTTGCTGTCCCTTGTCTTTTTTGTTCCTGTTGTTGTATTCTAACCGTGCAACATAAAAAGTGTTTTCCCGACTCGACTCATCTATTACGTTTCCAACAGTGTCACTTAATTGTATTTTGCCCGACTTGACCACACGTTCAACTTCGACCTTTACTTGACACAGAGTCATGTCACTTATACAACCGAGTCCTTTATTTGCTTCAGATTTTCTTTTTAATAAGATCACAATAACCTTTGCACAAGTATTAGGTCACTTTCCTGAGTCCACCTCCGCATTTAGACCTTTGATTGTTTAAAAACCACATTAAAATTCTACACACAGAGTCAGGTCTTTTCTTACCTGAGTCCTTCTCTAGCATTCAGGCTTTCCATTTCACTCACATCAAAAACCGCATTAGCCTTTTCTTTATACACAGGTGCAATAGAATAACACTGATGCAAGTAACCGCATTACATATTGTTCAACATTTAGAATCGGGTCTTACCCGAGTCTACTCCGGCATTTAATTTTTCTTTATAAATTGGTGCAAACATATTAAACCCTGGACCTTAAATAAACTCCAATTAACCATTGAAAAGCCTTGTGTCTGGTCTCTTTATCGCATATTGGTGATCCTTGATGGTTCAATGTTATATTCACCTTTCTCACCTCCAATGCGATTTCTCAAAGGAAATGCCCTTACACCCAGATTTGAAATATGTTAAATCATAGCTCTAATCTACATCACGTATGGCCCTTATCACACTTCGCATTTTGGCGTTTCAACATGGTTCATGAGCGCTAGTCCTTCTGAGCTTTGCGATGTGCAATATGCAAATGGGTCGCACAGACTTATTGCAAATTCCTATCGCAGTTTCGCTCCGATCTTCTATTATAACCACTTGCGACATGCGATTTGTGATACGAGGGTTAGGTCCATGTCATATCCATGTCTTCTTGCCACAAAATCATATCTCACTTCGCATTTTCTGTGACTTATGTGTTTGTGCGATATTCCTCCTACTCTGATTGCGATATGCGATCTGCCAACATTGTTGTCAACGTGAATTCACACGACTTGACCCTAGACTGCATGCACCCTTGGTACTGTTCTGACCTTGTTTCTACATGACTCGACCCGTTCATGTATTTGTTTCTTTGGCTGCACGTGTTTCATGACTCGACCCGCTCGTTCAGAACTGTCCTTCTTTGCTACACACATTCATTACTTTCCTTCTTTTCTACACGCATTCACGATTCAAACCTAAGCTCGTTTATTACTTAACCCGACTTAATCCAGCTGTGCTATAGTGCATTGTTCTGCACGTAAAACACCCGAATTGACCCAGAGATGTTCACTATTTTTACTATGCTTGCTGTTCTGAACGTAAATAGCCCAAATTGACCCTGCATGGCACAATTTCTTCTTTGCTGCCTCTTTTGCTTTAGATAATGATTCTAATGCTTCTACTTGCCTCTTTACTGCTACTCTTCCTTGCTCCTTTGCCTCTAATGCTACTCCTTGCCTCTTTTCTACATAATGCTCCTCCTTTTCCATCAATGACAATATTTCCAACAGTCTCCCCCTTTGGCATTGATGGAAACACATCCTCCCCCTTTTATTTTGAGAAGTCTCTACCTTCCTATGGTTACATTTCCTCCTCGTTTGAAATCAATGGCAAGGGGTTACAAATCTTTGGTGTACTTTCTATCTTTGAATTTCTTGAGTTCTGTCCACATACCTGGCTAGGACTACTACTCCATTTGGTGTATAAGTAATGTTGGGAGAACAATTTGGGAGTCATTGCATTTGCATATATAGTGCTGAGATGTGCTAGATTGCTCATATTTTTTTTGTTTTTTTTTTGACTAAAATCAGGAGAACTTCTTCATCAGTAGTTATCTTCAACAACATTTGAGGTTCCTCTTTACTTCTATGTTAATGGTTCATGCATTCTTCCCCCTAGAATGATGCGCCTTTCCGATACCGGGTTGGTCGATCGTACCGTTTCTCTGTCCCAATACGTAGCCTTTGGAGGACCCATTTTTTCATTTTTTTTTCATCGCTTTTTTGTTTTGTTTTCTGATCATATCAGAGAGTATCATCTACAAACACTATCTCCAGTTTGTCTCTTATATATTCGAATGGTTATCTAGCAAGAGGTTTTGTAAATATATCCGATGTCTATTCCTTTGTTGGGATGTATTCCATCTTTACTATTTTCTTTGCTACTTGTTCTCTGAGGAAGTGGTACTTTATTGGGATGTGCTTGGTATTCAAATGAAGCACATGATTTTTTGATATGCTTATTGCACTTGTATTGTCACATTTGATAGGAATAGGTTTAATGATGCTTACCTTCATGTCTTGAAGAGTTTGTTTCATCCACATCACTTGTGTGCAACAAGATGCTGCTGCTATGTATTTCGCTTCTGTCGTAGATAGAGAGACAAATGTTTTCTTCTTGCTTAACCATGCCACCATAATTTCTCCCAAATAGAATGCACCTCCACTTGTGCTTTTCTTGTCATCTTCACAGTTGGCCCAATCTGCATCTATATATGCTGTCAATGTGAAGCCTTTTACTTTCGGATATCATAGACCATAATTTGCAGTTCCTTGCAGGTATCTAAATATCCTCTTAATTTCTAGCAAGTGATTTTGTTTTGGTTCTGATTGATATCTTTCCATAATTCCTACTGCCAACATAATGTCTGGTCTAGAGGTTGTTAGGTATAGCAGACTTCCTATCATAGATATGTAAAGTCTTTGATCTACATCTGTAGATCCATCATCTGCACATAACTTGCATCCAGTAGTCATGGGAGTTGACACAAGTTTACAATCTTCCATTTGGAATAATTTTAACCTATCTCTTAAGTATTTTTCTTGTGAAATGAATATGCCTTTATTCTTCTGTATAATTTGAAGTCCTAGGTAGAAGGTAAGCTCTCCAATCATTGACATCTCAAATTTTGACTTCATCTCTTCAGAAAATCATTTTACTAAATCATTCTTGTTTCTGCAAAAAATGATGTCATCTACATATACTACTACAATTAATAATTCATCTTCATCATCCTTTATATATAGATTGTTGTATACTCCTCCCTTCTTGAATCCTTGTTTTTGAAAGTATTTGTCTAGCCTAGAATACCATGCATGTGCTGCTTGTTTGAGACCATATAGAGCTTTCTTTAATCTGCAAAAATATTTGTGTTTATATGCTAAGGAAAAACCTTCAGGTTGTTCCATGTAGACTTCCTCCTCTAGATCTCCATTTAAGAAGGCAAACTTCATATAAATTTGACATACCTTGAAATCATGATAGCATGCAAAATCCATAAACATTCTAATTTCTTCCATTCTTGCTACAGGGTTAAAGGTTTCATCATAGTCAAGTCCTTCGATTTGAGATTATCCCTTACATACAAGTCTGGATTTATTTCTAATTACCTGACCTTGTTCATTCATCTTATTATTGAATATCCACTTTGTGCCTATTATCACTCAAAAAATTCGAACATCATTTTGACAAAGTTAGATAGGTTCGTGTGTCAAAATAGGGTTGTAGATTCATTTTTAATTTTTTTCAAGGGAAATATTAAATTTTTATGGTTTAAGCTCACCCTAAGGTCTAAACACACCTAGATTCAAATTCCTTCATGTCACATCATTCATCATTCTCTGATTCATTACATTTTCCAAAGTTTTTTGTACCAAAAATGCCAAATTAACCAAGAAAACACAATTTTGTAGCGCATTACACTATAAAAAGTCACTTTTTGCTACGAAACTGGCTAATAGTTTCGTAGCGAATATGAAGCAAAACTCTATTTTCTGACTTTGAGAAGTCAACTTCAAAGGCGGTTTCTGAGCGACTGAAAATGAATTTTGGAAATATGAAAGAGGTTTTTCTTAATAATAGACCTAGCTACAAACACCTCTCTTAGTTTCTTCAAATTAATTAGGAGGTAGCAGAAATTGATTAATTACAATTCACTACAAAACTGCTATTACGAAACTATCCTGTACATGACTATTTAGTAGTCAACTTCAAGTTCAGTTTCTGGCCAAATGATTTTTTTTTTTGAATTCTGAAAGAGGTTTTTCTTCACCACAGCCCCCGCTACAAAAATCTCTCTCAAGTTTATCACATGTGTTATCAGTTGGTATATACAAGGATTTCATTGAAGCCCTATTTTCAGAAATAGAGTTTTCCTGTTTTAAACAATTTTTTCAAGTGCAGTTTCTGGATAGCAGGAGATGTGTTTCAAAAAACCAAGAGAGGTTATTCTTCAAGACATAATGACATACAAAAAACTACTTCAGTTTCTCAAAATACATCATGGATTACGATATATAGGCTCTGTTCCAAGACCTATTGTTCAAGAAAAAATAGGAAAAATCTGCAAGGATGTCTTAAATATGAAAGGTGAGATTAACACATGGTGCATAAGGTGAGTTTTTTTTATGGTTATTTAAGGCTGAAGACATATTATGTTATATTTTTTTGGAAAATACAACTTTAATTTGACAAAATTATGCAAAAATATGCATTTTCAGCAGTTTCGTAGCGCCTCCAAGCTTAAAAAGCAGTAAAGCGTTACGAAACTTCTGTAGCTATGATTTTGTCATTTGGATCCGTTTTAAAGTGTGTTAAGGGCTGAAAATGATATGAGACATGTGCTGAAGGATGATAAAGCTAATGCAAGAGGAAAGAGCTAGAAGTTTTGAAGATAAAGGCTTGTAAGGCAGCACTATAAAAGGCACTACGAAACTGTTGTATTTTCGTAGCACAATGTATTACATCTTTTGGAGCAACCTTTAAAGCAGTTTTTGAACAGCTGGAGGTTATGGAAGAGTCATGGACTATGTAAATCCATGATTAAATATTCAAGACCAAGAATTAGAGATTAAATGATAGCCAGAATGCTCAAAGAAGAAAAAAGATCCTTTGCCTAAAAAACAAGGTATTGTTTCCTATTTTTTAGGAGGTCAGATAAGTGGTCATGAAGAAATGAATGCCATTATTCAAATTTGACCATGTGATGACATACTTGTCAATGATGTAATTTCAAGTAGGTAAGTTTTGTTAAAGAAAGTAGTAAGGATTTTGAGTCCTTTTTGAAATAGGACTGTCAAGTAGGATATGTATCCTTTTGTAATAAATTTTACGTTTTATAGTTATGCAAGGTGTCAATGGACCAAAATTCAATGTATCTAGGCTAGAAGTAGATCATCTGATGATGTAAGATCTCTATTAAAGGTCATTGGGTCGAATTTTTCAGGGGTTGGAGAATTTTTGGCAAAACTGCAGCTTTATGTAATTGACTATCATCAGTAATACAATGAGGTTTTCTTCTTGACAGACCTGAGATTCTCATGGGGTTTTAATGTTTTGTTGATCTACATATTATTTTTAACTACTTGCAGTAGATCTCATTGCTATTACTCAGAATTCATAACGCTATGCTCTGAATTCCTTTAGTAATGAGATGACTGTGTTTTTCTGTGTTTTATGACTGAATTGCCTTTGAAACACTAGCAGTAGATTTCATTGCTATTACTCAAAATTCATAACTCTATGCTCTGACTTCCTTTAGTAATGAAATGACTGTGTTGACCTATGTTCTTAAGTGAATTGTCTTTGTTAAAGACCCCTATTTGCCTCAGCTTCCGTGTCAAGAAACCTTTCCACTAAACCTACTGATTTGTTGACTCCATAAGCCCAATGGTAGTATTAGCCTTCATCTTTTCAACCTACAAACATACAAAACCAAGACACAATTCATATATTTATCCATCTATCTTTATCATTAATCAATATCATTAACCCTTTGAGAGAGCCCTCTTAGACTGAAGAGGCTAAGCTTCAGTTGGAAGTGGTTTGAAACAATTACACTGAAGTTGTATGATCAACAACCAATCAGGTATGATTTTGGTGACAAAATTTTGGCCCCGTTGCTGGGGAACAAAGGTGTAAATTTTCCCTTGGAAGAACAACAAAGTTTCAGTTCTAAGGTCTGAGAGTAGCAGATACTTATGCACATATTGGCTGTATTTCTACTCTGGAGACTCCACACATCAAATAATCAATTTGAAGGTGACTCCACTGCTTGAAGATTAATAGCTTGATGAAGTTTCAAGATGAGTTCCATTGCAAGAATAAATGCCAGGTATGCTCCTATGAATCGGTCTCATATCCCTGGTTTTCCAAATCCTATGCCAAAGATTGAATGGTTAACTGATCTTCCTATATTTAAAGATGAAAATGAAGACAATGTTGCTCTTCATTTGGTTATATTCCATATGCATGTACATGAACTTAAGGTTCAGTTCCCTGAGGATTGTCTGATGAAGATGTTTATGGCCACTTTAGAGGGAAAAACATGGTCTTGGTATGAAATCCTACTAGATGGTTCATTATATTCTCTTGATGATTTCCATGTTGCATTTTATGAGATGTATGAAGAGTGTCATCCATCCTTATTGCTGGTTAAAGACTGCTGTAAACATTGTGTGATTTTTATTAAATATTTGGAGAATTGTTATGAAGATGATGAGTTCATAGATGAAGAAATTTTAGAGGCCCTTCATGACAACCCATTTCATCACCAAGAAGAAAGGATAACCTCTCCCTTGGATGAAAATGAAACCCAACAAGAGCTTAATTATGAAAATCATGTTACATCCTCTGAGTTTGATGCAAATTTGCAGCAGACTTGTCAGTCCTTTGATCATCAGGAGTATGAGAATCATTTCAAACAGCAAGAGGAAATATCGGAAGATAATTGCTACAATCCTTAGGTAAAGGAAAAAGTTTATTATTCATGTCATTTCTTGCATCAGCCTACATCAAATGATGATCACACTAATGAGGAAGCGGATGAAATTTTTTCTTTATCCTTGTCTTCTAATCAAAAATCATTTGAATGCAAGTCAGAAGATAATATTCAATTTGTGGATGAAGTTGCTAAGAATATTGGGAAAGCCATTGAAGTTTTGGAAGGCAAAATTCAATCTTATAATCTTCATGATCAATATCAGTCTTTTCAAAATATTTTTATGCCTGAATATAAAGAGAGGGTGCTGCTACCTTTCTCTTTTGAAATTGAAGAAAAAAACCTTGTTCTTGAAAATCAGTTTGATAACACACAAATGAAGTCTTGTGTGGTTGATCAAAGCATGTATGAATTTTCCAAAGCTGCAGAAAGTCATGAGAAGCATCAAACAAATCATGTCTTCTTTGATCCTATAGCTGACTACATGGAAGAGTTCTATAGTCCAAATTTTCAATTATATTTTCATTATGAGGACCAGATCCATTTTATGTTGCCTTGGTCATTTCAGTATCATGGTTACTATTGGTTCAAGTGCAGTCAACAGGTTCAAGTGTCAAATCAGATCAATGACTGGCTTCATTGGAAGTTTCGTGTTCCTTGAGTTAAAAATGGAGATTGTAGCTGTTAGGGTAGGCAGGAGTGTGCGAATAAGCTCAAAGTTGACTAAGCATCTTTTCAGTAGGTACATATTTGGTTCTTCTACAGTGATCATCAACATTGAGCCCAAGGGGAAGGCCATAAGAGCTTGGCGAAGTTTTCATAAATTTTAGAATTTTTATTTCTATGAAGATGGATGGCACTAGAACTACTGGTTCTTTGGTGTACCACAGGGGCACACCATCCCAATTGGAGCCACTGTTATCACTCAAAAAAATCAAACATCATTTTGAAAAAGTTAGATAGGTTCATGTGTCAAAATAGGGTTGTAGGATTCATTTTTAAGTTTGGTCAAGGGAAATATTAAATTTTTATGGTTTAAGTTCACCCTAAGGTCTAAACCCACCCATATTCAAACTACTTCATGTCACATCATTCATCATTCTCTGATTCATTTCATTTTCCAATTTTTTTTGTACCGAAAATGCCAAATTAGCCAAGAAACCACAGTTTTGTAGCGCATTACACTGTAAAAAGTCACTTTTTGCTACGAAACTGTTTAATAGTTTCGTAGCGAATATGAAGCAAAACTCTGTTTTCTGACTTTGAGAAGTCAACTTCAAAGGAGGTTTCTGATCAACTGAAAACGAATTTTGGAAATATAAAAAAAATTGTTTCCTTCATAACAGACCTAACTACAAAAACCTCTCTTATTTTCTTCAAATTCATTAGGAGGTGGCAGAAATTGATAAATTAAAATGCGCTACGAAGCTGTCCTGTACATGATTGTTTAGCAGTCAACTTCAAGTTCATTTTTTGGCCAAATAAAAAAGTGTTTTGGAATTCTGAAAGAGGTTTGTCTTCATCACAACCTCAGATACAAAAACCTCTCTCAAGTTTCTCACAGGTGTTATCAGTTTGGAGATACAAGGATTTCATTGAAGCCCTATTTTGAGAAACAAAGTTTTCCTGTTTTACACATGTTTTTCAAATGCAGTTTCTGGAAAACAAGAGATGTTTTTCAAAGAACCAAGAGAGGTTGTTCTTCAAGAAATAATTACATACAAAAAAATCCTTTATTTTCTCAAACTACATCATTTATTAGGAGATATAGGCTCTGTTCTAATACCTATTTTTGAGGAAAAAACAGGAAAAATCTGCAAGGATGTCTTAAATATGAAAGGTGAGTTTGACACATCAAGGAGCATAAGGTGAGTTGGTTTATGGTTATTTAAGGCTGAGGACATGTTATGTTATAATTTTTTGGCAAATACAAATTTCATTTGACAAAATTTTGCAAAAATCTGCATTTTTAGCAATTTCGTAGCGCCTCCAGGCTTTAAAAGTAGTAAAGCACTACGAAACTGTTGTAGTTGCATTTTTTTCATTTGGATCAGTTTTAAAGTGTGTTAAGGGATGAAAATGATATGAAACATGTGTTTAAGGATGATAAAGATAATTCAAGAGGAAAGATCTAGAATTTTTGAAGATAAAGGCTTGTAAGGCAGCGCTACAAAAAGCGCTACGAAACTGCTGTATTTTCGTAGCACAATGTATTACATATTTTGGAGCAGCCTTTAAAGCGGTTTTTGAACAGCTGGAGGTTATGGAAGAGTCATGGACTATGTAAAGCCATGATTAAATATTCAAGACCATGAATTAGAGATTAAATGATAGCCAAAATGCTCAAAGGAGGAAAAAGATCCTTTGCCTAAAAAATAGGGTATTGTTTCCTATTTTTTAGGAGGTCAGCTAAGTGGTCACGAAGAAATGAATGCCATTATTAAAATTTGACCATGTGATGACATAATTTTAAATGATGTAATTTCAGGTAGATAAGGTTTGTTAAATAAAGTAATAAGGAGTTTGAGTCCTTTTTGAAATAGGATTGTCAAGTGGGATAGGTGTCCTTTTGTAATAAATTTCATGTTTTATAGTTATGCAAGGTGTCAATGGACAAAACTTCGATGTATCTAGCCTAGAGGCATATCATATGATAATTTGAGATCTCTATTAAGGGCCATTGGGTCAAATTTGTCAGGGGTTTGAGACTTTTTGGCAAAACTGTAGCTTTATGTAATTGATTGTGATCAGTAATACAGAGAGGTTTTCTTCTTGAAAGACCTGAGATTCTCATGGGGTTTTAATGTTTTATTGATATACATATTATGTTTAACTACTTGTAGTAGATCTCAATGCTATTACTCAGAATTCATAACCCTATGCTCTGACTTCCTTTAGTAATGAGATGACTATGTTTTTCTATGTTTTATGAGTGAATTGCCTTTGAACCACTAGCAGTGTATTTCATTGCTATTACTCAGAATTCATAAATCTATGCTCGGACTTCCTTTAGTAATGAAATGACTATGTTGATCTATGTTCTTGAGTGAATTATCTTTGTTAAAGACCCCTATTTTCCTCACCTTCCATGTCAAGAAACCTTGCCACTGAACCGACTGATTTGTTGATTCCATAAGCCCAATGGTATTAGCCTTCATCTTTTCAACCTGCAAACATACAAAACCAAGACACAATTCATAGAGTTAGCCATCTATCTTTATCATTAATAAATATCATTAACCCTTTGAGAGAGCCCTCTCAGACTGAAGAGGCTAAGCTTCAGTTGGAAGTGGTTTGAAACAGTTACACTAAAGTTTTTTGATCAATAACCAATTAGGTATGATTTTGGTGATAACAGTGTCAATGAAATTTTTACCAACATGTATTGGTATTAAATCCCAGGTTTTTTTCTTCTCAATCTGGTCTAATTCTTCATTCATAACATTTATCCATTTTTTTTCTTTGCTAGCCTCATCAAAATTATTCGGTTCTATCTGCGACAACATGGCTAGATACACTTCCTCGGTCTGTTCAGCTAGTTGTCTTCTTGTTTGGACTCCTGCCCTTTTGTCTCGAATGATTCGATCTTCTGGATGATTCTTTTGAGTGTGTCTCGAGGGCCCTTTTGAGTTTATTAATGTATCTTCTATTGTCTCATTCTGTTCTTTATTTTCTTGATTATCATCATGATGATGATCTGGATGATTGACAAAGTTTGTACTTCTAGTTCTGTCTGGTATTTCTTCATCGAACCTCCCATCAATGCTTTCCACAATTTTATGCAGCCTCTTATTGTAGCACCTGTATCCCTTACTCTTTGATGCATATCCCAAAAATATTCCTTCATCAGCTCTTGCATCATACTTCCCCATTTTTTCATCATTATTCTTTATGAAGAATTTGTTGCCAAAGACTCTAAAATGCTTGATTGATGCCAATTTTCCATGCCACAGCTCATATGGAGTCTTGTCACAACTTGGTCTGATATGAGCTTTGTTGAGGATATGAACAACTGTGTGTACTGCTTCTGCCCAGTAGGTTTGGGGAACGTTTCTTTCTTGCATCATGGCTTTGGAAATCTATTGTACAAACCCGTTTTTCCTCTCTACCACTCCATTCTATTGAGGTGTATCTGGAATAGTAAACTGTTACTTTATCCCACATTCATTGCATAGGTTCACAAACTCATCACCTATGAATTCACCTCCTCTATCTGATCTGATGCATTTTAGTTTACATCTAGTTTGATTTTCTGCCAGTGCCTTGAATATCTTAAATTTCTCAAAAGCTTCAGATTTGTATATGAGAAATACCACCCATGTTAATTTGGAAAAATCATCTATTATCAGCATGAAATACGATTCTCCACCTATTGAATTTGTTCTTAAAGGTCTGCACAGGTCCATGTGTACAATATGGAGAGGTTTACTCATGGACAATTGGTCTCTGGTTTTGAATGATGTGCGATTTTGTTTTCCCAATTGGCAGGACTTACATATGGTATTTGGTGGCTTATTTATTGCAGGAAAATCTATGACAACTTTATTTTTTCTCAATTTAATGATGTGGTCAAAATTTAGATGTCCCACTCTTCTACGCCATAGCCAAGTTTCATCAAGTTTATTGATGTGGCATGCTTCATTCTCCTCTTCCACTATATAAAAATTACTTTTTGTTTGAACACCTTTAACCAAGGTCTTTCATGTGGTGAATGGCCTTACTTCACAATCATGGGCTCTGAAAAGAACCTCACAACCTTTATCACAAATTTGACTAACACTTAGCAGATTGTCTTTAAGGCCATTTACAAACAGTACATCCTGGGCCTCTCCTCCTCCATTATTCAAGATAACTATGCCTTTTCCTTTTTATATTTCCTCCTTGTCATTTCTGAATGTTACATTTCCATATTTATTTTCATCAAATGTTACAAACTTGATTCGGTCTCTAGTCATATGTCTTGAGCACCCACTGTCCACATACCATTGACTGTTTTGATCCTGAGCAATTATAACTAGATCACACTTATTTAGCTTCCTTTTCCATTGAATGCAACTGTTTGTTCTATAAATTTCCTAAGGAGATGGATCACTATCTTTAAGAGGACATTCATAATAATTGTGCCCATTTTTATGGCAGCAAAAGAATTTGATTTTATTTCGAAATGGATTATGTACACGAGTGAATCCAACAATGTTCTTAATTCCTTTTGGGTTTCCATACTCCAGTCTCCTTATATAAGCTCTACACTCCATGGCTTTATGATTGAACCTTTTATAGCAAAAGCAATACCCATGCAAGAAGTATATGTATCTGGCAGAGAAGGTTGTTTGGGGATATAGCCATCTAGTCATATGAAAATTTTGTCTTTGGAAGCCATTTGATCTGTGCTGGAATGTTACCTAATTGTTCACTCCTTTTGTTTCCCGGGCTTTCATTTTAGTGCGTTTTTGCTACAACTCATGAGGATTTGAAGGGTTTCCCACATTTTTGATCTCAGATTGATGGGAGCTAACATTTTCTTTTAGGACAACTTTCAAAAATGTAATAGATTTATTATCCTCTACCTTCGACTCGTTGGACTCTCCTTGATATCCTATCCCAGCCTTTACAAGAGGAGATATTTGTGCATTTAATATCCGGTCCAATTGTTCAACACCTTTTAACTGCTAAATGTTCATTGTTAAATCAGTTTGAGCCTTTTCCAATTTCTTCCTCAGACTCACCACCTCTTCTTCCAATCTTCCACATTCTTGACTTTTCTCTCTTATTTGGTGCAGCAAAATGTCTTCTACTTTCCTTGCTTCTTCTAGTTCAATTTTGAACATAATAAAATATTCAGATTTCGGTTCTTCCTTTACATATTCCATAAGGATTTCCTTCTGTTTTCTAGTCTTGAGCTTGAGTCTATCTATTACCTTTAGGGCACTCACCAACTCCCCCTCAAGATATACCTCACCTTTTTCTTCAAATTCCGAAAAATATTCCTCAAGCTCTTTCTTAGCCATTAAAATGAATTCTGATGTTCCTTCTTCATTGGGTGATTTATCTGAACTCTCAGATGCACTGCTATCTTGTTGAGCATAGAATGTTCTTCTATTAAATCTGTTCCTTTTTTGACTATTACTGATATTGATTTTCTCTTTCCTTTTTGACTGATTCTCTATTTTCTTATGAGGACATTTTGAAGCATAGTGCCCCACTCTTCCACAATTAAAGCACTTAAATGGAAGTTTACCTTTTTACTTACCAGTGCCTCTATCAAATATTCTAACAATTTTGGATTCTTCTTCATCAGAGCATGAGCATGTACCTTCCTTATCTTCTATGCACTTGTTTGTCTTAAAGGCAACCTCCCTCATATTTGACTTCCCTTTAGGAAGTCTCCTCTCATATGCTATTATGTTCCCAAGTAATTGGTTCCTGGTCAAGGTTTTCCAGTTCTCTATTTCTTCTATGGTAGAAACCTTAGGATTAAACCTGGGTGGTAGTGATATCAATAATTTTTGTACTACAACTCTTTCTTTAATTTCTTCTCCTATGCCTATCATGATATTCACAACTTCTGCAACTCATAAGAAGAATGTAGCTATATCTTCCTCTTCATTCATTTTTAAGTTTTCAAAGTGAGTTCTATGTGTTTGTAGTTTGGCCATATTCACCTTTGTATCTCCCTCACGAGTATTTTCTAAAGTATCCCATATTTCTTTGGCAGTATTACTATGCATTAATTTGATAAATTCTGACTCACTTAGACCACTCAAGAATGAATTCATTGCTTTTGCATTAGCTATGAAATTTTGTTTGGCTTCTTTCTTAGTGTCTGTATCCTTTGGTACATATTTTTCTTCCACAACAACCCAAACTTCTACAACAAGAGACATTAAGTATGTCATTCTTATTTTCCAGAAATCATAGTTTGTGCCAGTAAATAAAGGGGCTTTATTCGTAGAGCATCCTTCTAGGATAGCCATTTTGGGGACTAAGGACCTCCTTCCAGTGGTTAAATTGTTGTAGAAGGAACTGGCTCTGATACCAATTGATGGAACCTTAACTAAACTAAGAGGAAGGGGGGGGTGGGGGGGGGTGTGTGTTAATCAGTCTAGTACATTCATGGAATTAAATTTTTTTCCTTAAACTTATTAACAACTCATTTAATAACCAGCTTAATAAAGAATATTCAACAGACTGTATAATGTTAACAACAAACAATAAACAAAATAACACAACATATCAACACATCATAATCATGCACATGGACAACAGATATAAGTGGAAACCCATAAGTGATAAAACCACATTTTATTATTGTTGTGATGCAAAGATAAGCTCCTACTCCCTCTCACAACTGATTTTCTGCATGCACCTACCTACAAGAGGCTACTACCTCAGTTTCTGCAAGCTACTACTTGCAAGGAAGCTCCAACTCCCATAATTTTTTTGCAGGATACAACATATAGGAGGCTCCTACCTCACCCAAATCCAACTAGGAATTCATGAATCTACAACTTGAAAGGAGACTACAATCCCTTCACCCAGCATGAAAATAGAATTCTGATTTACCTTTATATCAACTCTGTTTCTTCCACTTTATCTTCTACCCTTCCAACCTTCAAATATGATTCATATTAGTTCTAGATGTGCACATTATTTCTAACATCTCCCTCTCATTCTTCAGCACTCTCACCCTTCTATGCACATTGATATTACATCTTGTATACAGATAAATCCTCAATGTTTTCATTCTACGGGGAATACGAAGTGAACAGGCTTGTCTCTCTGCCTTCCACCCATTCGATTCATCATCCTTCAGTTCAGGCTATTACATCAACAAAAATATAGAAATAATCATTTCAACATTATTTGGAGTTTTTCCTATGCCTATGGAGACCTGCCTTTGCATCAAAAATAATATAAAATAATCAATGAATTTACATTTACATAGAAATTACATTAAACCAATATTTCAATCAACCCTTTTAGCTTCTAGATTTGCTGTGTATTTTTCTTTTCTACTTGTTTTCCCTTGTATTTTTTGTTCTTGTTGTTGTATTCTCATTGTGGAGCATAAACGGTTTTTTCCCGACTCGAACCATCTGTTACGTTTCCAACAATGTCACTTAACTATATTTTTCCTGACTTGACCTCACGTTTAGCTTTTGCCTTTACTTGACACAGAGTCAAGTCACTTATACAACCGAGTTCTTCTGCTTCTTCAAATTTTCTTTTTAATAAGACCAAAAAAACCTTTTCACAAGTATTGAGTCACCTAGCCGTGTCCACCTCTGCGTTTAGACCTTTTCTTGTTTAAAAGCCTCTAATATTCCCAATTTTCCATCAGATAATTGGAATATTAGAGTTCTTAATTTTCTTAGTTAAGTAAATAAAAGGGTGGAGGGACCCATAAACCCCATTAGATGATAAATTCCAATTCTATTTTGTGAATGTGGGGTAGTAGGTAGTGGATCAACATTATGGAGTAGTGGAGCAACTTAATAATGAAGAAAGAGTAGAGGAATAAAAGTAAGATTATGGAGAGATAATGATGAAGTGATGGATGAAGTTGTGCATTAAATGCACACATGATGGAGGAGTGGAAAGTAAATGCAGAGATCATGGAGATCATGGAGAGACAACACAATCTTCATGGAGATTAGTGCCCACATGTGCAGCACAGTTATGAGGTGCGCCAAGGCTAGGGAAGGCTCACAACCATATAAGTAAGACAAGGGTAGCAAAGCAAATCAATTTGGAAATTGATCTTGTATTGTCGTTTGACATTCTTTGCACGCTCCAACTATTTAGCTAAGTCTGTTGTGCTATTTAGCACATGGGTGTTCCCGAGCGGGAATCCCACCCTTACCCACGGGGGACTTTGAGTGCCTACTATGGGAAGGTTTGTTTGAGAAGAAAATCATCATCTGACATTGGTGCCACATCTAGCCCCTCTCTGTAGCACATACAACTTTAGGAATTATGCATTCTCGTCTTAGGGTTTGAGAGGAGGAGGTAGTTCGTAGCATTTCAGCTAAGGAACCGGTGGAGGGATCATCCCTCTCATCTTGTGCTTCATTTCAGTCTTTCAAGATCAACATTCCTACATCCGGTATCAGGTCATCATTTCTACATCTCCAAGTAGCAACAATTCCTTCAGGAATTGCGTAGTCCAGTCAGACAGATGTAAGGGAGGAAGGAAGTTCCAAGTATTTCAACTTGGAATCCTATGAGGGGTATTTCCCTCACTTTGGAGAGATCATTTACATCAGTTGTGAGCTATACTTCATCACCTAGTAGTAGGCTACAACTTCAACCCTCTTGATAACACAGTTCATTCCAGCAATTATGCAATGTTCAGTTGCAACTTGAGTAGAGGAAGGAGGAGCTAGATCTCCAGCTTCTAGCTTGGAGATCAAGAGAAGGGACCAACCATTCATGTATTGATTTTATTGGGTGCTATTGCAGCTAATAGATCATTATTTTAGCCCCATATCAATAGTAGTGATCCGGATTTTATGCAGGAACGCAACAGAATACAGATATAACCATAGATACAGAGATGCAGCGGAAATAATGCTTCATTTTATTAATAAAATAATGACTGCAATAAGCTTACAAACATAATGGAAATAAGCTAGGGCGCTGGTAGCGTATCTCTGAGAAAAGATGTAGCGTACGCAGGCCTCTAAACTGTGTTACATTGAGGCTCGCAGGCCTATTACAGACATAATGGAAATAAAAGAGCTACGGTACTGGCAGCGTATCCATGAGAAGAGAGTGGCGGCTACCAGCCCTTGAACTGTGTTACAATGCAGACATGATAGAGATGTGGCGAGCTAGGGCACTGGTCGCGCTTATCTCTGAGAAGAGATGTATCGGCTCCCAGCCCCCTCAACTGTCTTACAATGAGGCTCGAGGGCCTATTTATTGTTGAGAAACAATGTAGAATCCGAAACGTCCAAAACCCTAACCGTAGGAGATGAAGCACCAAAACTGTGGGCCCCGTTTGGGTAAATTGGTGGTTCAACTTCAGAAGGACGTAACTTTGGCATCCGATCTCCGTTTGATGTGCTCAATAGCTCGTTAGAAAGATCTGTCCGAGGAGTACAACTTTTGAATGAGAAACATCGGTCCATGGACCCATGTTGCTCTCCGTTTTCCCAAAAAAATGTCGTTTAGGGCCTCAAAACGGCTCCGAAAGTTTAAGACCCGAAAAACTGCTAAAAATAGTAAGTTGTGCCGAAAATTACAAACTGAAATAACTGATGGTGGGGGTTCAAATTGATTCGATGGGTGGCCACCAATATCCACCTGGATTATTAATGCCCCAAAACGGCTCCGGGTGTGCAGCACCCGAAAACCTGCTATAAATATAAAAGTTAGCCAAGCCGAAACCGAAAGAATTTGCCGGTGGGTCCAAATGGAATAGGTGGGAGGCCACCGATATCCACCCGGGATCAGCAATTTTTAGAGTTCGTAACCCGCCTAGCAAAGTGCAAGCAACCCAAAAAGGGCCGAAAATCCAAAATTAAAATCTTGCCAAACCATTTCTAGATTTTTCTGGGTTTTTTTAGTAGAATCCATGGTTAAAATATCAGATCATTCTGAGCACTCCAATATCCTCTCGCACATAGATATTCTTCATAGTAGCAATAGTTTCCAGTAGTAGCAGCAATAGCAGTAGCAGCACAACATTTCCAGTGCTTGGTTTCTTTGGTGTATTTCAGCCATCTTGTGGCTTGAGTGCATTCCTTTTGGGAGCACTATGTACTTTCATTGTAGTTGATGTATAATGATATGGCTCAATTGTTTCTGCTAGTGTTTAATGTTTTGATGTTATATTCTAGCATTTCCAGCATTTTACAATTTTGTGTTTACATTTTGGTTATTGCCTAGATTGAAATGATATAAATGTTCTATATTCCTGTCTTTTCCATTTTTGGATATTACAAAACTGCATTAAAATTTTGCACGTAGAGTCGGGTCTTTTCTTACCCAAGTCCTTTTCTAGCATTCAGGCTTTCCATTTGACTCACAACAACAACCACATCAGCCTTTTCTTTATACATAGGTGAAAAAGAATAACACTGATGCAAATAACCACATTACATATTGTTCAACATTTAGAGCCGCGTCTTACCCGAGTCTACTCCCATGTTTACATTTTCTTTATAAATTGGCACAAACATATTAAACCATGGGCCTTAAATAAAATCCAATTAACCTTTGAAAAGCCTTGTGTCTGGTCCCTTTATCGAATATCGGCGATCCTTGATGGTTCTACGTTATATTCACCTTTCTCACCTCCTATGTGATTTATTAAAGGAAATTCCCTTACACCCAGATTTGAAATATGTTAAATCGTTTTTCTGAGCTATATCGCATTCGGCCCCTTACCTCACTTCGCATTTTGGCGTTTCAACATGGTTCATAAGTGCTAGTCCATCTGAGCTTTGCGATGTGTGATATGCGAATGGGTCCCATAGACTTATCGCAGATTCCTATTGCATTTTCGCTCCGATATTCGGTTATAATCTCTTGTGACATGTGATTTGCGATATGAGGGTTAGCCCCATGTCATCTCCACATCATATTGCCACGACATCATATCTCACTTCGCATTTTTTGTGACTTCTATGTTTGTGCAATATTCTTCTTGCTCCGATTGCGATATGCGATCCTCCAACACTGTTCTAAATGTGAATTCATGCGACTCGACCCTAGACTGTGTTATTCATCAGTATTTTTCACTTGTTGGTGATGACTAGTTGTAATAGCCAAGTTTTCTAGCAGCTGATCTAAAAAATTGTCAAATTTGCCAGCTGGAAAACACCCATAAATATTTTTTCCCTCCTACCTTTTCAATCCGCCCATGACGAGATGAAACCTCATTATCAAGCCCTATCTAGCCTCAGCCCTACTAGCCTGTCCATCAGCTCCAAAGAAAACAATCCAAATCTATCCAAGAAGTCTCCCATAAGTTAGGTAGTGGCGCTTTAGGCATTTCTCCCTTGGAAAACTATCCTAAAGCCAAAGAACCTCTATCTACTATAGACCAGTCATAACAGACCTTCCTATTCTGCAAATAAAGTTGGTTACACCCTTAAGTCACGCCACTAACAAGCCCTGAAGTCTCAGCAATGCATGTGCCATAGGTCAAATTGATATTAGGTGGTTTTATAGTGTTTCAATGGATCTTTCAAGAGTAGAAGTGTACTAGCATTCCAGAAGACAGTATTTGGCTAAACATGAGAAGACATCTGCTTCTCATGTGATTTTGAGCCTGGGATGCAATCACAGGGAAGAGAGTTGTTTCATTAAGCTCCTGCAATCACAGTCAATGGTTAGTAAATTATGAATGACAAAAAGTGCTTTGCAAATACTATCCAAACTACTTGTGATATCTAAAAGAGGTGCAAAGGTATTTGGAAAGCAGAATTACATGTCTCAGAGAAATGCCCATCATGAATTATTGAACGTTTGTCATCTTCATTTGCTTAAGCATGAATAGGCAGTGAAGGGAAAGATAACACTGTTTAAAAACTGATGAAATGGCATCACTGAGAAAACCTCCATCATTTTATAAGTAGAGGGTTGAATACTGAGAAAACCTCCTTCATTTTATAAGCAGAGGGTTGAAGACTGAGAAAACCTCCTTCATTTTATAAGTAGAGGGTTAAAGGCACTGTGATAAGCACCTCCTTCATCTATAAGCAGAGGGCCAGGGACAGTGATTGAGTTTAGGGTTTTCACTGACTGAAAGACAAATTTTAGGAACAGTAGGAGACAGGTGAATACTTCTGAGCAGAGAAATGGTGTTTAAAAACAAAGAGAAAGCAGGGGTACTATAATAATCCAAGAGGTTGATCTTATCTCCTATCAGAGTTTTCTTTCAAAAGCAGTCTGGAGCCAAAAATGAACAAACCTTGCTCAGGCATGGGTTTTCATTAAAGGTTCCAAAGATCCATCTCCTTGATAAACAGGCATGACATTTAGTCTCTGTTCTTGTAAAAAAATAGAGTTGAAAGTAGTTGAAATCAGCTGGGTTTAACAGAGGCCAAAGAGTGATGTTAATATTCAAGAAAGTTCTGTTCTTCCTGTTCATGAAGAATTTTCTTTAAATAACTCATCACAGTGGACAAGAAGGTAACCTGGGCTTAGTTTTCTCAAAGAAGCTTTGCAAATAGACACATAGGTTCATAAATGTGCAAGAAGGATTATGGTATGTGTTTCAAGTTCAGGAACAACACTCAAAGCAAATAAAGCATGCCACTTTTACAAATAAAGGCATGTTCCTTATGGAAATATGTCAAAGGTACCTTGCTGTTGCATTTTGAGTAAATGAGAGGTTTTTAAAAAGAATTTCCCTTTTGATAAATAGATGATAGTAAAGCCTAGGTGAATAAGCTCCACCCACAATCAAAGAGAAATTCCATTCGAAGAATGCTTCTACAGTCAGTTTATGGTTTGAGCAAAGTTTCATCTTAAAAACAGATGTGGACATCGAAAACAACTTTCCTCCGTTGATGAGATAAAACTAAGAGAAATTATGGCTTTGAGGATGGTTTCTTCACTTTGAAAAGTGACATCCACGACACTTTTAATGGTCTTGGTCAAATATTGACTTTATGATGGTTTAAAGATTATAAGTGACAAACAATAGTGCTCCATGTTTTGTTCTAAACAAAGGCCTTTTCAAACGTTTTCAAAACCTTCATAAAGCGCTTCAAAGGGTTATTGATTTTTTCAAATATAAGGGGTAGATTGACCGTTGAAAAAGCTATTTTGCAATTCAAAGCATGAGCAATACTCCCCTAGGCTGCTCCCTGACCGAAACAAGGAATTCTTGAGCAAAAATCGCAGAGTTTGAAGCTTTTAGACTATGCGGCGCGCCTGAAAAAGCGCGCAGTGCGTTGAGGAGTCAATTTACGAAGAGTTTGTATTGTGGCGTGGTGCGCCTGTAGCGGTGCGCGGCACGCCTAAAGGCGTCGGTCACGACCGCCCATCATCGACTTGACACCCCTATTGCTGCGCAGCGCTTACCCTTTTGAACATGCCATGCATGTTTGAAATGGTTAAAACGCCTCCAAAAGGGTCTGAAATCTGCTCAACTCTTCAAACAAAGACTACCATCCACCTTCAAGGTATTTTCATTTACCTCCTTGGTATATTTGAGTTGCTAAACATGGTGATTAAAAAGAAGAAGGTCTTGGTATAAATCAAGGGGTTTTGGGTAAATAGTTTAAAGAATATTGTTACAGTGGGAGGCTGGTGGAGTGGTCATTTTAGTTTCGAAGGCCTAGAACTGCCCTCAAAACGGTGCTAAACCATAACACTACCTCTCAGCAAATTTCATATGAAATTTCGACAAGCAAGTCAAGTTATAAATATTTTGGAGACCTTCAAGGAATGCATCTCCCCCGAAGACACATCATCCTTGAGGCCTCTCTGTGCTTTGCCTTATACAAATCCCCTCTGCTGATTTCCTATCTCAGAGCCTTCATTTACCCCTTGTACCCCTGCAAATGTCCCTTTTTTCCCTTTTTTTCCCTTTGTCAAAGTCCCTTTGTCTCCCCTTTTCCCCCCTATCAACCCTCTAAACCCCTCCAAAATCCCCCCTAGTCTTTCTATCGTTACCCTCTCATAGCTTTAAAATCCATTAAAATGGGTTAAAAACCCACTTCCGACCATATAATAAGCCTAGCCCCCTCAGGCTAGGCCCCTAACCCTTCTTTTCGTCCATGCGCCCAAGCGTCAGAACCAAATGCTAAACCTGTCGGGCGCTTATCCTTTCCAATGTTTTCTCCGCCCAAAAAACATTAAAAAACTTTGTAAATTCGTATTCTTCGGTTTTTAATTCATTTCCAAAGTTTTTGCCAGTCTGGATTTTCAATGAATCTCCGCCGTTCATTCATATCCACGACCGTTGGTCCGCAAATAAATCATTTCGCCATTTTCACCGCTGGATCCGCTCCTCATAGACGGAGGAAAGGGAGCGCGCCATTTCGGGAACCCCCCCCCCCTCCCCAATCCGTGCGTTGTTTTCATAACCCACGTTGTTTATTTCGCACCACCTTTGGGCAGAAGGTGGTTTTCCTCATTCGGCCAGCGATTCCATACGTCGCGCGGCACCTGTCCTCCTATACGATTTCAAAACCGCCCATCCCATGCATTAACTCCATCCATTGCGCATTATTGTTTGGACACGGATGCCCAGCGAAATTGCTGAAGACCGTCTGATCTAGAGCGGCCCATTCGACGGCTATCGCTCGTCGAAGATGCACGATGGATAATCTAGTTGCGCACGCGATAGCTCAAGTCATGGCCCGACATCCGTCGTCCTGCGCCGTTGATCTCCGCCGCGATCAACGGTCCAGATTTGTTGACCCACCGCTGATTTTTCCACTGTCCCCGGTCCCGCCATGTCACTTCCACGTGCATCCTCCGTACATACTCCCATTCCATTGCATAGATTGGATCATTTTCGTGTTTTGAAGGTTTTTCACGTATATTTGCTCTGTTTTCTGCCAAGTCTCCCACTGCATATTTCACTGTAACCCCGCATCATTCCGCCATCCCGCTGCATCCATCACCCCCATCCATGGACTTCTTAACGGGTTGCGTATTTTGCAGGTTTACAGAGAAGTGGGAAAGTCTGCCACGATTTTACAGTGTTTAAATGTAGCGACAGAGAGTTTGTGCTCCAGAGTTAATGAATAGCAGGTTTTATACATTAGCAGAGTGGTTTTCTCAATCAAAGGACAGATTTAAACTTTGTAAACCCTCTCCAGCGCCATTAAAGCTCAGAATGCATGAACAGAGACAGTACGGGAACAGCAGAGAGCTTGAGGCAAGAAATAGAAGACTTTTGAGCTTCTGCAGGGATTTTTAGAAGGCAAAAGTGCAATTTTGAAGACCCCGTGGATCGCTCAGATGGTCCAATGCACAGAGGTATTATATTATTAGGGTTTTCGTGTCAGCAGAGCGTTCTTCCATGAAAGGACATGGTACACATCATTTTTTCAGTCTACATTGTGCCTCAAATAAAGATTTACGCCCTTTCAGCAGTCCTACACCATCAAAAGCATTTGTTACATGGTATGGTCGACCCTAGCATCATTTATTTCACCATTTTTGTCCAGTCACAGAGAATGGTAGTAGTTCTGCAGCCAGAGTAAATGCACAGATCTGAAGTAGTATGGGTTGCAGCCTTCCTCCTCCTCGGAGCTTCAATTCTTCATTTAATTCTTCACCTACCATCTCCTGTTCTGTTCTTCTCCTATAAGAATCCAGAAGAACATGTTATCGTGGTTGTTGTTCAGTTGTTCAGCTGTTGCTGTTAGAGGGATTCAGTCTGACTGTTAGAACAGTCTTGGGAGGGAGTTACAGAGTAGTTTGTATGTAATAGGCTGGGAGGAGAAAGTTTGGATTGTATTAGCCATTGGGCTTATTGTACACGACTGGTTTGCATCAATTAATCAAAGCACATTTCACAGGATCCTGGTCTATTACTATCGGTGATGTTTTTCTAACACTGTTAATTACATTTTCATACTGTTCATGTTCTTCTGGTAGGCAACAGAAGTATATCATAGGATTCACCCTTGTTAGGTGCCCTATGTTCCTGCTCTCCCTACCTTTAATGTTTTTTGCTTTATGTACTCTCTGGGAATTGTTTTCAGTTGATTTAACCAGTGTAGTGGATGATATTGCCTACTCTCTGATGTATGAATTAAATGAATCAGTTCTTAGATGTTCTTGTTGGGTTTAAGCTGGAAGATTTGGGAACACTGGGGATTAGAGTTAGCCCTGTCCACTAGGATCCTTATGCGACCAGCTGGTCCTTCTAAGATCTCTTTGTTAATCCTATCTCTGTTTTCCCTTGGAGTTGCTAAAGCAGTCCTGGAGTTAAATGTCCTCTCATTAGGGGAATTTTGAGGTCTAAAATGGGCCTCCTAAGGAAATTATAAAATAATAGTGGAAAAAATCAAATAAGATTTGATGACATCATCAAATTTTAGAGGGAAAAATGAAAAAACTACTTTTTCAATTCATATTTTCAACTTATCTCCCAAAGTTTTTACTCAAATTTTGAGCGGGAGTACTCGTTGGATGTGGAATTTAATTCCTCATCCAAGGAGTACCCATGTTGCATACTTTCGATGGGTCCTACTACACGAAAAATGAGAAATACATAAAAAAAACGTGATTACAATCATGTTTTTTTATGTATTTCTCATTTTTCGTGTAGAAGAGTTCATCGAAAGTATGCAACATGGGTACTCCTTGGATGAGGAATTAAATTCCGCATCCAACGAGTACTCCCACTCGAAATTTGAGTAAAAATTTTGGGAGATAAGTTTAAAATACGAGTTGAAAAAATAGTTTTATTATTTTATTATTTTTTAATATTTTACTTTTTTACTCCAAAAATGGTGAATCATCCATTATGGATGACATCATCATCTTGAATCCTATTGGTTCTTATAAAGTTTATTTTGGTTGTACATTTTTCTTAGGAGGCCCATTTTAGACCTCAAAATTTATGGAATTACGATCTATAAGCGACCCCCTTTGTCCCTCTTTGAGAGGCTGCCTTTGAGTATGTCAGCAGTGCAGGGTTAAATATTCTACGACCTGATCTATAAGGAAAGAAAGTGGGTTACTTTCCTTCTTTCATCTTCTTCCTTTAATGTTCCATTCCATGTCTATCTAAAAAGTCCTTTAGTATAGATGACTTGCCCACTCCCGAATGCCTTGGCTAGTTGCGCAAGTAATTCTCCTTTCATGACTCCATAGCCCAATGGATGGCACTTTCTTGACCTATCCCCTTTGCTGAAACTTCCTGCTGCTTTGTTCCTTTTCTCCCATCACTTTGTTAGTCTATGATCTCATGACTCAATCCAGCAACCAACCAACCAAATTATTTTAAACCCCTCTGGTGTTTCATAAATAACCTAACATCTCAATTTGAGCTTTCAAAGATATATCATTCTTTGTTTCATTGGAGAGGTCCCTCTACGGGTCCAGGAGGGCTAGATCCTAGGGCCCAAAAGTGGTTCTGATGTTGTCTCATCTTTTGGTCTTGCCAATCTGGCCAAAACATGGGAACCCCAACATAATGGCGACTCCGCTGGGGATCTTTGAGTGCATTTCACCTTAAACATTCTTAGGCACTCAAAGGACCCAAGATCTTTGGTTAGATTGGCTTTCTAGTGCTGATGGTAGACAACAACCTGCTTCAAATAGTCAAATACATCCACCTAGCAACTCCACACTCCCTATGATCCAAGACCCAATGACTCCACTAGTGAAGGACACTAAATTGGTTGAGAAGAAGCAGTAGCCTTCTTTGCAGAAGCATGAATCCAAACATGGACAGGGATGCAAAGTATGATGCTTTGTATGATCAATTATGTGAAAGAACAGATATGTTTGGTAAAGTTCTGGAGATGTATATGGCTAATCTGAATGCAAATGAGGATTATTTAGAACAGCCCATGCATCTCCCAAAGCAAGAACAAACTCAAGACTTAGATAATGAGCAAGATATGTATGATGCTCAAAAGTCTATAGAAGATGAAGAGGAAAGTGATCAAGACCATCTTGATTGCTTACCTGCGTCTTGTGTTACGCTGACCAGAGAATATCAAGACCTGTTGGAAAAAGATAATAGGGAACGCTGCCTTGAGGAAACAAGAGATCACATAAAGGAGGCAGAATCTGATATGTAAGAAAAGGTTCAAGAAAACATTCAGCCTCCAAATCAGCTAATACAAGAGAAAGAGGATTGTTGTTCTTCTGTCCATGATGAAAGGGAAACCCCTCTTTTGACAGAAGAAGAGATTGATCAAATATTAAACCAGCAGTCCACCCCAGAAATCTTCTATAGAACACACACTCTTGCTTACTCACCTTATGAGTTTGATGATTCAGATTCAGAAGACTCCTCTGTGGATCAGAATGAAGAAAGACCTACTGAGGATCCGATAGGTTTGAAAGGAGACGTTACTTATAGTTATGATTTTCCTTTTTATGATCTGTTTTATGATGATTTCTTTCAAAGAGAGGTTGAGCTTGTAGGACCATCATCCTTAGATTCATGGGAGGAAGATCAGAGCCAGAAATTTCAGAGAAGTAATGAAACCAGTCAGCCTATCTATGACACTGATGGGGAAAGCTATGACAGTATAATATCATATGAAGATTCTCTGAATCTTCATTCTGCTTTACCACAGATAATCAGTGAGACTGGAAACTAGCAGCTTTTCTTTTCAGAAGAGGAGGAGTTAAGCAAAGAAGAGATTTTTGAGCAGGTTCAAAATAAGGAGCTTTCTCCTGAAAAGGAGAAAGCAAAGGAACATGCCCCTGCTCAAGAATACATTTATCTTTTCACTGAGCTCAGCACATCAGAGCAGAACATATCAGAGCTCCAAGAGGACAGTACTGCCATATATGATGAGTCCTCCAATTCAGAAAATGAAAAAGATGAAGGAGATTATCTTTCCCAAGAGAGTCTTGTCCTTAATCCAGTGGAAGAAGAGGAAATCCTGGTTGAAGCCTGCCTGCCAGATATTCATAGCCAGGTATCATTTCATGATCCTTATGCACATTTCCTGCAAACATATGAAGAAGGATCAAAGGTCTTTTTGAGCAGCATGTTGCAAACAGAAAGATAATTTTTCAAGGCTGCTGTTATTGAACAAAAAGAGTGGGAGATGCCCTGCCTATCCAGCATGCTCAAGGAGTTGAGCAAGAAGGACCAGCCATGGGATCATTTGATGGATTGGTTACGTTGGAAGACAATGTTTGTAAGCTAGACTTGTAAATATTTCAGTAGAGTAGGGTAGGTAGGAAAAGCTCAATAAAGCTCAGTCTCTGAGCATGTAGTTAGTTGTTCATTTTCTGTCTTAGAATGTAGAGAAGAAACCTACTAGACAGCCTAATCCTAGCAGGTAGTAGTGTAGGTAGAGAAACATATGAGACCAACAGTCTAATCTGGTCTCATGGAGTAATAAGGGTAGAAGTAGAATAGGTTTATTTTCTTGTTTGTAAATAAAATGATGTAAAGGGTCTGCTAGCTCAAATGCACCCTGAAGGGAAAATTGTTAGGATTGTAGTGAGGGTAGGTAGACTGGTTGGGAAAAATGTTTCTGTTGATGTAACATATTCATATTGTGGCAGTTGATCAAAGAAAGGGATGTGCCAAGCAGCAGGAAACTGGCATACTCCAAAGATATTTTCTGGTTTCTTGCCTCCTTCAAGAAGAAGCCATCCCCATGTAGAGCCACTGTTAACCCCCCTATGAAATTCTTGACAAGCAAGCTGGGGGCTATGCCATTTTGGAGACCTTCAAGGAATGCATCTCCCCTGAAGACACATCATCCTTGAGTTCTCTCTGTGCTTTTCCTTATACAAGTCCCCTCTGCTGGTCCTTTTCCCTAAGGCCTGCATTTACCCCTTGTACCCCTGCAAAAGGTCCCTTTTTCCCTTTTTTCCCCTTTTTCAAAGTCCCTTTGTTCCCCTCTTTTTCCCCCCTATCAACCCTTTAAACCCCTCCAAAATCCCCCCTAGTCTTTCTATCGTTACCCTCTCATAGCTTTAAAATCCATTAAAATGGGTTAAAAACCCACTTCCGACCATATAACAAGCCTAGCCCCCTCAGGCTAGGCCCCTAACCCTTCTTTTCGTCCATGCGCTCGAGCGTCAGAACCAAATGCTAAACCTATTGGGTGCTTATCCTTTCCAATGTTTTCTCCGCCCAAAAAACATTAAAAACCTTTGTCAATTCGTATTCTTGGGTTTTTAATTCATTTCCAAAGTTTTCCGCCAGTCTGGATTTTCAATGAATCTCCGCCGTTCATTCATATCCATAGATCAGTGGTCCGCAGTCAAATCTTTTTGGGCGCATTTTCCAACGTTGATCTGCTCCGTAGATCGGACGGTGCGGAGCGCGCCATTTCTGTGGACCCCCCCCATCCGTGCGTTTCTTTCATAACCCACGTTGTTTATTTCGCACCACCTTTGGGCGGAAGGTGGTTTTCCCCGGTCGGCCAGCAATTCCATACATCGCGCGACACCTGTCCTCCTGTATGTTTCCAAAACCACTTTTCCCGCTCGTTAAAGTCATCCATCACACGTTATTGTCCGAACACGGATGCCCAGAAAAATTGCCGTAGACCGTCCGATCTGGAGTGGGCCATCCGACGGCTATCGCTCGTCGAAGGTGCACGATGTTTAATGAAGCTGCACGCGCAATAGCTCATGCCATGGCCCGCCGTCCGTCGTCCTCCGCCGTTGATCTCCACCACGATCGACAGTCCAGATTCATCCGCCCGATGTTGACTATTCCACTGTCTCTCGGTCCTGCCACGTCATCTCCACGTGCATCCTCCGTACATACTCCCATTCCATTTCATATAATTGATTCATTTCGTGTTTTTTAACGTTTTTTCATTCGTTTTTCGCTCTGGGTTCCGCCAATCATCCACCAGAGCGTTTTTCACCGTTTCCTCTGCAAATTTCTCCTCCAATTCGTCTGCATGGCATTTTCCTCCATCCACATTGCATCCGCCGCCCCGTCCATTGTTTTCTTCAATAGGTTTCATGTTTTTGCAGGGTGTTCAGCAGTAAATGACTGCCGTGATGCGCGATCTCTATCACAGTGACAGGGGGATCAATGAAGATCATGCGCAGAGGCTGTTTTCAGAGCTTGATGTTACAGGAAATATCTGGAGATGTGTTTGCACCATAAATTCATCAAAGGACAGAGTTTAAATTCTACAAACCCTCTCTGGCGCCATTAAAGCTCGAAATACACAGGCATAGACGGTACAGGAATAACAGAGAGCTCAAGGCAAGAAATAGAAGACTTTTGAGCTTCTGCAGGGATTTTTAGAAGGAAAAAGTACAAATTTCAAGCCCCCATGGATCGCTCAGACGGTCCAATGCACAGGGATATTATATTATTAGGGTTTCTGTATCAGCAGAGCGTTCTTCCATGAAAGGACACGGTACACATCATTCTTTCAGTCTACGTTGTGCCTCAAATAAAGATTTACGTCCTTTCAACAATCCTATACCATCAAAAGCATTTGTTACACGGTATGGAGACCCTAGCATCATTATTTCTCCAGTTTGTCCAGTCAACAGAGAATGGCATTAATACTGTAGCCAGAGTGCCAGAGGTAAATGCACAGATTTAAAGCAGAATGGGTTGCAACCTTCCTCCTCTTCTGAGCGTCAACTCTTCATTTAATTCTTCACCTACCTCTTCTGCTCTGTTTCTCCTATAAGAATCCAGAAGAACATATTGTAAAGGTGGTTGTTGTTCAGTTGTTCGGCTGTTGCTGTTAGAGGGATTCAGTCTAACTGTTAGAACAGTCTTGGTAGGGAGTTACAGAGTAGTTTGTATGTAATAGGCTGGGAGGAGAAAGTTTGGATTGTATTAGCCATTGGGCTTATTGTACATGACTGGTTTGCATCAATTAATCAAAGCACATTTCACAGGATCCTGGTCTATTACTATCGGTGATGTTCTTCTAACACTGTTAATTACATTTTCATACTGTTCACGTTCTTCCGGTAGGCAATAGAAGTATATCATAGGATTCACCCTTGTTAGGTGCCCTATGTTCCTGCTCTCCCTACCTTTAATGTTTTCTGTTGTATGTACTCTCTGGGAATTGTTTTCAGTTGTTTTAACCAGTGTAGTGGATGATATTGCCTACTCTCTAATGTATGAATTAAATGAATCAGTTCTTAGATGTTCTTGTTGGGTTTAAGCTGGAAGATTTGGGAGCACTGGGGATTAGAGTTAGCCCTATCCACTAGGATCCTTGTGCGACCAGGTGGTCCTTCTAAGATCTCTTTGCTAATCCTATCTCTGTTTTCCCTTGGAGTTGCTAAAGCAGACCTGGAGTTAAATGACCTCTGGTCTGATCTATAAGCAGCCCCTTTGTCCCTCTTTGAGAGCTGCCTTTGAGTATGTCCAAGCAGGTCTGGAGTTAAATGACCTCTGACCTGATCTATAGACAGAAATTGGGTTGCTTTCCTTCTTTCATCTTCTTCCTTAATGTTCCATTCCATCGTCTATCTAACAGATCCTTTAGTATAGATGACTTGCCCTCTGAAAGCCTTGGCTAGTTGCTGCAAGTAATTCTCCTTTCATGACTCCATAGCCCAATGGATGGCACTTTCTCGACCTATCCCCTTTGCTGAAGCTTCCTGCTGCTTTGTTCCTTTTCTCCCATTACTTTCTCAGTATATGATCTCATGACCAACCCAGCAACCAACCAACCAAATCATTTAAAACCCCCCTTAGTGCTTCACAGCTAGCCTAACATCTCACCTTGAGCTTCAAAGATATATCATTCTTTTCTCTATTTGGAGAGATCCCTCTCCGGGTCCAGGAGGGCTAGATCCTAGGGCCCAAAAGTGGTTCTGATGTTGTCTCATCTTTTAATCTTGCCAATCTGGCCAAAACATGGGAACCCCAACACTACCTGCAAGTCAAAATAAACACAGTGTTAGAGGTTTTGTCAATCATTAAGGGTATCCTAACTGTGATAGGACAAAGCTAACCTCTGTCAGCAAAATGTAATGGTGAAAACAATGTTAGAAGGTGATGCAGTGTCTATGAGGAAAGCACAGTGATTGTGAGGTGACATCAATGAGCCTATGTTAAAAGCAGTAGTATTAGTACGAATGCCCTGTCACCTTCAAAGAATGTCTCCTTTTGAATAAGTGAAATAGTGAAACTATTGCTGCCTCTTTTGTCCAATAAAAAAAGTGTGGTGAGGGATTCTGCAAAACCATTTGAGAGTGTTTTTTGTTACTTGGGTATAAGAGACAAGTATGGAAACAGTTTTGTAAAAAGACAACAGTGATCAAAACTGAAATACTTTACCATTTCAAAAGGTCCTCTCTGTGTGGAAAAACAGTGAAACTAGGGCTGCCTCCTTTGTCCCATAAAGTAGATTGCGGTGAAGGATCTTTTAACTCAATTTGAAGGTGTCTTGTCTACCTGTGCATATGAGACAGTGAAATACAAAAAGAGTGTTTTTGATTGGGAGGGGTGTTTTGTTTTCTACAAGGATGTCTTGCTTACACCAAAACACCAAGGAGCTTTGTGACCTTACCCAAACACAGTAATCATTTGACTGTGTGTACCTCTTATTTGATAACTATTTGTTGATTGACATACAAAGGAAGAAAGATAGTGATTTGTAAGGAACAGGAAGTTGGTGTTAAAGAATCATTGCACACATCATTTGAAGAAATTTGCCTTGGTCAAACAGTGACTAATAAAGAGGACAGAGTTGTGTTTGAGAAGAACTTTCCACAGGCTATTTGAGGCAGCTTGGTGTTGCAGATAGCATTCAAAACAAGATGCCTCCCAGGAAATATAGTAGGAGTGGCTTGCATAAGAGATTTGAGCTTGTTTCCACTGAAGAAGTGAATTCCCACCCATCAGTCTTGTTCAATTTCCATGAGGTTGGGTGTTTATATTTTTTTCAAAGAGTGCAAGAGGTGAAGAGCTTTTCCCCTTTGACACATCTTTGCGCTTTGAGGTTTCAAGAGAAACATTTCCAGCTGGTAGGCCTATATTTTAAATTCTCTCCAAGGTCCATCTCCAAGGCCACTAAAATCCCTTATGTCAGGGAAAAGTGGTTTAAACAAAGCCACCTAGACTCAGAAGAATACAAGCCCTTTCTAAAGCCTGAGCACAGAGATTCATGTCCTTCCATTTTCACTTTCTCTTATCTTTTGACTAGCTACGCCCCCCTCATGAAGATCATCATGAAATACTTCACTTGTGAGGGAAGATTCTCCCGAGTCTATGCCTATCACATTCGACTTCTCATGCATTTCACAAGGGCCAAATTTCTAAATCTTCCTTTCTTCTTACATAGGAGCATTGAGAAAATGGCCTCCACTGTTCAGAAAAAGCCTCCTTCACAGCAAAAAACCTACCTCTTCCATCACTCCCTCATCAAAGTCATCATTATTCATCATCTTGAGAAGAGGGAGGTCTCTTCAGATACTTTCATCACCCATTGGGATTTATCCACTATCCCTCCAGTTCATATATCTCCTACACCTCCTACACACCACCCTTCACCTTCTTCTAGCAAACCTATTCCCAAGAAGCTCAAATTTACCATAGAACAAACAAAAGAGCAGGAAGAGGGAGAAGAGCATGACCATGATGAGGAGGAAGAGCATGAACAAGAAGAGGGAAATGATGATGAGCAGTAGCAGGATGAAACAGGGCAGCAAGGGGATAATGAGGAAGATGATGAAGGGCAGCAGCATGAAGAAAAGCAACACAGTGAGGGTGAGAAGACTTATGAGGATGCTGAACAGGGGCAGCCACAACATGATGATGAGCAACATCACAGTGAGGTAGAACATCAGACTCCTGGGCATGATGAAAAGGAACACAGTGAAGGTGAGCAGTCTCATGATGATACACAAAAGCCACATCATGATACACAGCGGCCACAACATGAGGGACAACAACCTCATAATGATGAAAAAAGGCAGCTACAGGATGAGGGACAACAGCCTCATAAAAAGGAACAAAAACCTCAAGAACAAGAGGGGCAGCATGATAAACAGATGCAAAACAGTGAGGAGGACAACCCTCAAAAGGAAATGCAAAAAGACAGCCTAGGCATCCATGAAGAGATCCAAGACAGTGGCAAAAATGAGGAGAAAAATGACAAGGGTAAAGAGCCCATGGAGCATGTGCTAGCTGCCTCTCCTAGGCAAGGGGCCATGCTCTCTTCTCCGAAAGTGGCCAAGCCCCGGACATCAAAGAAAAGGGTGCCTAGATTTGTAACTCCAAATGTGACTAGGGCCCTCTGGAGCAAGGGAAAATTTCCCAAGAAGCCCATGGTCGAATTTCCCAATAGGAAGAAGACTAAAAGAGCCACCCAAAGCAAAGGGAAGGACAAGGAAGAAAGCAGTCACGAACAGGAAAGGGAATTCGACATCATCCAAATCCAAAGTGATGATAGTGATAATGAAGCCCGGATTCTAGAAAATCTCTTGATCCATAGAGAAAGCCAAATTGATGCTTTGAGGACTGATCTTGATAGGTCCAAGAACTTCAATCACTTTTTGCAAGTTCGAAACAAGCAGATGAGTGTCCATATGGATGTATATGAGACACGGGTAATCAAATAAAAAAGGGAGGCCTCCAAAGTACAAGCGAGGTTGGAAGAAATCATGGGTGAGTTCGATGAAAGCGAAGGCGAAGATCAACCCAGGCAAAAGAGGCCAAGAACCATGGGGCTCAAAAAGGCCCTTAAGAAACAAAAGGAAGAAGAAGATGCCCTTCTCCAATCTACCCCTCTCACCGCATTGTTCGAACAAGAGATAGAGAAAAATCGAGAAGCATGGCTTGAGAGGGTTAATGATCACTTGGAGAAGAAATTGGAGAATGCAAATAGGGACTTGGACCTTCAACGGAGGATGACTAGGCATTATAAAAAGCTCAATCAGTTTGCCCGGCTGAAGTTGAAGGCTGCTCAGGAAAAACTCATGGAGGCTAAAGGGAAGTTCCCGGAACCAAAATTGAGGAAAGACACCTCAAGGCTCCAAATTTTAGCCTCTACTTCACAACATGTTGCTAAAAACCCTTGAGGGTCATGCTTGCCAAGTTTGGGCGAAATTCGACATATTTTGGTTTTTTGTCATTTTTGGGTTTTTGGCCAAAACTCATGGGCATCTCCATTTCAGTTTGGGGTATCATCAAAGGATTAAAATGGTATCATTGAATGCCATAATTTTAGGGGCACATACTCAGTGATTTTCAAAACAATTGAAGATCATTTTCTCCCCCAAAATAGCGAAAAATACTCGCTTTTTCTACACTCTGCCCCATTTATCACCAAGGCCTATTTTTTGGTTTTTTACACATAGTTATATTTTTTGAGGACTTACATTGGTCAGTTGGGAGAAAAATTAACATTTTCAAACATTAGACACTTAGATCTTTCCAACGAGCCATCATGAACCTCATTTCAACATCGGGAAGGCTTCCAAAAGTTGCCGACAAGTCAGGGGACCTTTTGCTGATGTATTTTTTGAGAATTTTTGTAAAAATTGAACCTTTCAAAACTGACTTTTCCTCATGTGCGTTTAGCTATTTTTGTACATGATGAGTTATGAAAAGTCAATTTATTTCCCTTTTTTAGCATTTTTGAGATATTTTATTAGATATTTTGTGCCTTGGGCTTTGCAAAGCCTCAAGGACAAAATAAGATATTTTGGATAGGCCAATGAGATTACAAGTTGAACTAAGAGGTTTTCCTCACTTTGGCCTATATATTCCAAAAGATTTCATTGTAAACAAGGCTAAACTTGATGAATAGAAGCAATATATGGTCATATAAGCTTTGGAAGAAATACTTGTCTCATGCTTTTGGATAGTTTCTTGGATGTTCTTGGATGATGAAAGAGGATTGTTGTTGGATTCCATGACTTAGTAGAATGGTATAGTGTCTCTCTCTCTGTTTTGTTTCCTAGTTTTCATTCAGAAATCCATGTTCTTGCTTGCTATAGGACAATAGAGAACAAATTTGAGACATGCCCTTGGAGGCACCTCAAATTTCCTATTTCTTCATAGCTTCCATGTTTTCTTCATTCTTAGTCACATTAAATAATTCTTGATTTCTCTTTAATAAGTTAAGAATATTGTTTGCTTGTTTCATTGATGGTTTTATGCATGCTAAGTATGATTTACGGTATTCCCTGCTTAATCATGGCTAGCCATAGCTCCATCTATGAAACTTCTCTTTGACTGATTAGATTGTCATTTGTTTGAACCAAGGAGGTCTTGTTCTGATCTTGCCCTTTGCATAAGACTATGCAATCTTGTTTTCAAAGTTCCCAATAGCTTGAAGTACTGTGTTTAGGCATTTCGACATAGTAATTTGAGTTTTTTGTCTGTCTTAAATGTATTTCCCCAAAGTATGATATCCATTTCCTAAAGTTAGAGAGTTATATATCTCTATGCATGGCTTGAATGTTTATTTCTATGCATTGATTAGCTTAAAGTTACATTTCTCATGATTAATGGTTTGCCCTACCATGTTTATGTCAGCTTTTAAACTATTTGTGCTTGAAATCCTTTGTTATTCACAAAATTGATGTCCATCTTACTCCATTTTGCCCAAAGATCCATTTTACCTCGAATCAAATCGGCCCTTCAACAACCTTGTATCACCATCTGAAAGCTTTCTTGACCTCTTCGACCCCATAGCCCAATTGATCTGACATATTTTTACCTATCTTATATCTTTGATCAGTTTCATCCCTCACAACCTAAAAACCAAAAACAGAAAACCTACTTCATAACTAGCCTAAAATTAGGACACAATAAGCAAACACACAGATATCCCTTACACAAATAGAGAGAGCCCTCTCTGAGTCCAGGAAGGCTAGGTCCTCGGGCTCCAAAGATTGGTTTGATGTTACACTTTCATTTGGCTTGCCAATCAGCCAAATCACGAGACCCTAACATAATGGCGATCACGGTGGGACTTTGAGTCAAAACATCCTAGGTATTCCTTAGGAACCCTCAAAATCTCAGTCAAACTTAGAACTGTAGAAGCTAGCTCTTTCATCATCTTAGCAAAATGATGATTTAGTTATAGGAAACTCTTCCAAACCTCATAGGCACATAAAACTCAAAAAACCCCAAAACTTTCCCAGATTGGCTTTTCCCTAGTTACTGGTGGTGGACCATAGCTACATCTTTACAAAAACAACCAAGTTCCACCTGGCGACTCCACTAGCCTCCAGTAGGCCTAAAAACTCCATAAAAGACCAAAAAATTCATAAACCATACCTTTCTGCTAACTCATCCTTCCAAAAACTTAAGCTTAGGGTGGAAAATCTGTAATCAGTGACAAACTAAGTATAAACTTAGTGATTCAGAAGACCTCACCTAAACATAGGAGATACGTAGAAGTATTATTTCCAAGAGAACCATTAGCTTGTCCATATAGCCTAGCAAACTGTTGAAACCAAGTGAATCACTCTTCTTTGCAAGTTTCCATCTCAAAGTTTGCTATAAAACTTTTTCCCGAAAGCATCTTTGATAGTGTTGGTGGTGGACCATAGTTCTCATAGAAATCCACCTGGCGACTCCACTAGTCCATATTTTTGTTTTGACCATCCTTCACATTAGTAAAACCCTAGAGAGGCCATCCATCCAAGACAATCACAAATACCATCCTGTCTAAACTCTAGACCCAAAATCTGGCCTCACGAAGAATCAACACCAGATCTCATCCAGACCCAAATCCCCTTATCATAGTAGATGACCCAGAGAAGATTCTGTGGCAAGCTTCCGAAACTGGAAATTTAGCTACCGATAGGTCCATCCGTAAAGAAAGAACAGTACCTGAACATCTCACAGCCTTGTCGGATTCCCCCTTTGACTTAAAATCAACAAAAACCCTTTTTAGAAGCAAGTCACAAAGTAAGATAGACTTTGATGATCTTGAGCCCCTAGATCTGCGACAGAGTCCTAGTAGAGAAGCCTCACCTAACACACCTCTCGACTTTCAGCTTCTCCATCACTTTGGCTCCTACCATCCCAGATCTGCTCAAAATCAGATCACTAGTCCAAGTACATCCGCCACACCCATCCAAACCACTACTGTTCAAACCACCTCAGCTCATCCCGCAAGCCCTCATTTTGTACATCATCCATTAGCTCCCGTAATGGCAGCTTGGTATGCACCCTTGGTGTTGCCACAACCTTTGGCTCCCTTACAAAATGACTATCAATCCAAAATCCCACACTTTACCGGAGTTGAGACTACCACAACTCAACAACATGTAGATAGGATTAGCGATGCCTTTGAATACATGGAAATAGAATACGAGACCATCAGAATGAGGATGTTCGCCCAAAGCCTAGGCAGAGAACCCAAAAAATGGTTTAAGAGCTTAACTCCAAATAGCATCCACAATCTCCCAGAACTCTACCAAACCTTCATAAACAAGTGGGAAATTCGAAAGAACCCCATTCAAATCCTGTTTGAATATAACAATCTAAAACGGGAAAATGGGGAAAGTGTCCAAGGATACTGCACTAGGTTCAACAGTGTGTATAACGCCCTCCCACCTCACCTTCAAACCCCCACTTGTCTCAGCCTTGGCGAAGTTCCCTGAAGGCTTTGACCCAGACATGACTTATCAACTAAGAGACAAGGACCCCCCTACCTTAGAGGAAATGCAGAAAGTGGCCATAAGTGCAGAAGCCAACTTAGCAGAAAAGAGAGCTAGGACTAGATCAGAAAGGAAAGTCACATACCGGGATGAGGTCTCCCATTCAACCCCTTCCTTCGATCTTAGAATAGATGACTTGGTTAAATCCATGGTGAAAATGTGGGAAAATATGAGTGAAAAGACACCCCCTAGTGACAACTAGCCAAACCCTCCAAACAGAAACCGGAACCAGAATTTTAGGAGGGAACAACCTCAAAACAAACTAAGGGAAAATGACCAACAAATTAGACCACCCTTTAATGAAAATTATGTGGAAGAAGATGATAGGGATATATAAAATCATTTTAACCTCATAGGTTCTGATAACGAGAGTAGGTTTACCTCACAGAAGAAGAACAATCGTTCTTCTCTCCGAATCAGGATGAAACCAACTATGAAGATCCCGAAGATCCTGCCATAGATTTTCAAAATGCCATCATAGAAGCTCACAGGCAGTATGACCTTAGAAGCAGAAAAAACCAAGACAGCTCCAGGAACGGTAGCTCAGACACCACTAAAACCCCTGATACCTTCCTTAAAAAAGCAGTGGATAACAACAAAATCATGGTCAAGAAAACTGACCAAAACAAAGATAAAGCTATTCAAACAAGTCTTGGCTTAGATGCTCCTAGTACCTCCACAAATATTCCCGAGATGGCTGTGTCAAAAAAAATCCCAAAACAAAGTCAGCAAACTGAGAACATAGAGAAAGTCGTGGCTGAAAAAGCTAAAGCAAACATGTCTAAACTACAATTACCTTTCAGTTTTGAGGGTGAAATTGCCAAAATAAAGATCACCATGCATCTTACCGAGCTTATCACCCAAAACTCTTACAAATCCCAAGTGTTAAAGGTCCTGAATATAGGAAATGATGCCAACACCCTTAACCTAGCTGATGATAATCCTGAAGTGTTGTTTGGTCCAAAAATAGAAGAGAAATTTCAAGAAGGAACTACTCTTCCCTTTTACATCAGTCTGAATATCCATGACCAAATCCTTCACAATGCCATGCTAGACTCCGGTGCCTCACATAATCTTATGCCGAAGGTTGTAATGGAAATATTAGGCCTAGAAATCACAAGACCATACAAAGAATTATATTCATTTGATTCTAGTAGAGTAAAATGTCTAGGCTTGATCAAAGATATTTGTTTCAGTTTGGCCCAAGTACCTGAAAAACATCTGATCATGGACATAGTGGTAGCAGACATCCCTCCCAAGTATGGAATGCTTTTATCCAGATCTTGGGGAGCCAAGCTTCAAGGAAATTATCAACTTGATATGTCCTACGCCACTATTCCTGTGTTTGACCAAACTAGAATACTCTATCGAGAATCACACATGAAATACATGATCAGTAGCCAAGAGAGGCCATATAACATCCCGATGTATTTTTTGCATTCCGATTTGAACTCTTTCATTTTACACACTGATGAAGACATTGAAGAACAGTCAGAAGGATTTGAAACAAACTCAGACCCACCACATTAGTTGCCCCAAGTTCTCTATGTTGAACTGGACACCCAAAACTATCATGATCATGAATAGCTATGTCTTGAGGAAAGTGAGTGTGTTCCTTTTGAAACATGGATAGAGCAAGAAGCACAAACCATTATGTACTATCAAGAAAATCGCTCAAACCTTAGGCAAAAATCAGCAGTAATATCAGGAAACTTTTTCAGAACAGAGGCATTAGAAGACTTACATATCACAAACCTCTTCGGAACTCAGGAGCAGGGAAGCTTAATGTTCTTACCATACCTCAAGGATTTACCATCACATAACTCTACCACTACAAATGAAACCTTGACTGTAGCCATAACAGCTCAAAATCCAGAAAAAATGCCTGATAAACTTCTTATGAGAGGAGATGATGACTGCAGTCCGAATATACCTAAGTTACTTGAACTGGCTAACATTCTGTCACTCCACCAAAGACTTAGAACTGCTAGAATTGGAAATCTCATTCAAAATACTACTTCATATAGAGAAAACAGTGAGAAACAATATGCCATTGCCATCACTCCAAGAAACAACTTCGACAAAAGGAAATACAAAAATATGAACCAATCAATAATAGTCAAAGATAAAATAGCTGGTCATAGGATCTGTTTTGATTTTAGAAACACTAATACACATCCAAGTAATAGAAATTTTATCCTTCCTGCCCAAGACCATGATATACAGATGATAAGTGCTTTTAATCATATGTCTTTGCAAGATGATGTTTCAAGTTATAGCCAGATAATTCCCTTGCAGAGTAGACAACTCAAAGATTTTTTCCAGTATGCTGGAAGTAGTTCCAGTTTCAGACTCAGAATTGCAAAACCACCGGATATAAAAAATATGCTCCTAAAAGCCATGTTTCTAGTTCTGAATTTCTGCATTTTGATATACCTTGAAGATGTCATCATATATTTCAAAAATGACAAAGAATATCTGCATTACTTGAAAAAGATGTACAATAAAGGAAGGAGTGGAAATTAGAGGTATAAAGAGGTATAGCGGGAAGATATGGGTTTGTTCAGAAATTCATGCATGAATCCTTATGTCATGCTTGAAAGAGAAAATTTTCCAAATTTTTCTTTTCAAGAGCTGAGTGGAACAAGAGTGGTAGGAGATACTTATGAGGATAAGATGCTTAAGTTTTTCCATTTCCAAGAGTTCTGGGTTTAAAACATTTTCAATCATTGTGTATACCATTGTTTGAAAAATAGATAAAAAATAGAAAATTCAAAAACAATGGAAAAATAGAAAAGAGGGCAATTTGAAAAATAGAAAGAAGGCCCCATGTTCAAAAAATAGTCATTCGGAAAGCGCGCAAGTCTAAATGCCGCTACTAGTGCTCAAATGTCTTGTTCAGTTATCTAGCCTAATCATAGCTGAACATGTTTTAAATTTATTTGCTGATAAGTTAGTGTGGAAAAGATGGTCAACATTGTGTAAGCTTGACTTATCAAAGAGAGTAGATTAGGAAAGGATACTGGTTCCACATGCTCAAAACAGAACCAAAGAGGGAAGCAGGGACGAAAAAAAAATTGTGCATCCTAGCCCCAGTTTTCTAGATTTCATTTTTTGCAAAATAATATTTGTGTGCAGCTTGTCTTTCATGCTACAAGTACATGAAAAATTAGACTGTCTAACTCTGATTTGATCATTTTTCAATTTCATGTTTAGATTAGAGAACAAAATCCTGTCAAACAGCTTAACCTTGAAAGTTGATCTAGCATAGGTAGAGTAATGAAGGAGTTCATCAGCTTAATCTGAACTCCTGACAGATATAAGTGTAGAACTAGATAGGTTCATTTTTCAAAAGAAATATATATTGTCAAAGGGTTGCTAGTCCAAATGCACGCAAAGGAAGAAAAAATGTTAGGAAAGATAGTGGGGTAGGTAGAAATATCATTGATGCTAATCATGCTGTCAATTTTCAGAAATAGCATCAAGGAAGAATGAAATTTGCGCCAATGGATAAGGCATTGGTCTTCATAAGCCAAAGATTTGAAATTCTGGACACCTCCTGAAAAGGAGCTACCCTCCCCAAATGGAGCCACTGTTAGTCATCAATATTTTTCACTTGTTGGTGATGAATAGTTGTAACAACCAAGTTTTCTAGCAGCTGATCTAAAAAATTGTCAAATTTGCCAGTTGGAAAACACCCATAAATATTTTTTCCCTCCTACCTTTTCAATCTGCCCTTGACGAGATGAAACCTCATTATCAAGCCCTATCTAGCCTTAGCCCTACTAGCCTGTCCATCAGCTCCAAAGAAAGCAATCCAAATCTGTCCAAGAAGTCTCCCCTAAGTTAGGTAGTGGCACTTTAGGAATTTCTCCTTTGGCAAACTATCCTAAAGCCAAAGAACCTCTATATACTATAGACAAGTCATAACAGACCTTCCTATTCTGCAAATAAAGTTGGTTACACCCTTAAGTCGCGCCACTAGCAAGCCCTGAAGTCTCAGCAATGCATGTGCCATAGGTCAAACTGATATTAGGTGGTTTTACAGTGTTTCAATGGATCTTTCAAGAGCATAAGTGTACCAGCATTCCAGAAGACAACATTTTGCTCAACATGAGAAGACAACTGCTTCTCATGTGATTTTGAGCCTGGGATGTAGTCACAGCGCAGAGAGTTGTTTCATTAAGCTCCTGCAATCACAGTCAATGGTTAGTAAATTATGAATGACAAAAAGTACTTTGCAAATACTAGCCAAACTGCTTGTGATATCTAAAAGAGGCGCAAAGGTATTTGGAAAGAAGAATTACATGTCTCAGAGAAATGCCCATCATGAATTATTGAAAGTTTGTCATCTTCATTTGCTTAAGCATGAATAGGCAGTGAAGGGAAAGATAACACTGTTTAAAAATTGATGAAATGGCATCACTGAGAAAACCTCCTTCATTTTATAAGCAGAGGGTTAAAGGCACTGTGATAAGTGCCTCCTTCATCTATAAGAAGAGGGCCAGGGACAGTGATTGAGTTTAGGGTTTTCACTGACTGAAAGACAAATTTTAAGAACAGTAGGAGACAATTGAATACTTCTAAGCAGAGAAATGGTGTTTAAAAACAAAGAGAAAGTAGGGGTACTATAATAATCCAAGAGGTTGATCTTATCTCCTATCAGAGTTTTCTTTCAAAAGCAGTCTGGAGCCAAAAATGAACAAACCTTGCTCAGGTATGGGTTTTCATTAAAGGTTCCAAAGATCCATCTCCTTGATAAACATGCATGACATTTAGTCTCTGTTCCTGTAACAAAATAGAGTTGAAAGTAGTTGAAATCAGTTGGGTTTAACAGAGGCCAAAGAGTGATGTTAATATTCAAGAAATTTCTCTTCTTCCTGTTCATGAAGAATTTTATTTAAATAACTCATCACAGTGGACAAGAAGGTAACTTGGGCTTAGTTTTCTCAAAGAAGCTTTGCAAATAGACACATAGGTTCATAAATGTGCAAGAATAATTACGGCATGTGTTTCAAGTTCAGGAACAACACTCAAAGAAAATAAAGCATGCCACTTTTACAAATAAAGGCATGTTCCTTATGGAAATATGTCAAAGGTACCTTGCTGTTGCATTTTGAGTAAATGAGAGGTTTTTAAAAAGAAGTTCCCGTTTGATAAATAGATGATAGTAAAGCCTAGGTGAATACAACTAAGATTCACCCATAGTCAAAGAGAAATGCTATTCGAAGAATGCTCTTACAGTCAGTTTATGGTTTGAGCAAAGTTTCCTCTTAAAAATAGATGTGGACATTGAAAACAACTTTCCTCCCTTGATGAGAAAAAACTAAGAGAAATTATGGCTTTGAGGATGGTTTCTTCACTTTCAAAAGTGTCATCCACAGCACTTTTAATGGTCTTGGTCAAATATTGACTTTATGATGGTTTAAAGATTATAAGTGACAAACAATAGTGCTCCATGTTTTGTTCTAAACAAAGGCCTTTTCAAACGTTTTCAAAACCTTCATAAAGCACTTCAAAGGGTTATTGATTTTTGAAAATATAAGGGGTAGATTGACCGTTGCAAAAGCTATTTTGCAATTCAAAGCACGGGCAATACTCCCCTAGGCTACTCCATAACCAAAACAAGAAATTCCCTGAGCAAAAATCACAGAGTGTGAAGCTTTTAGACTGCGCGGCGCGCCTGGAAAATCGCGCGGCACGTTCAGGAGTCAATTCACGAAGAGTTTGTATTGTGGCGTGGCGTGCCTATAGGCGTTGGTCACGACCGCTCATCATCTACCCGACACCCCTATTGCTGCACGAAGCTTACCCTTTTGAACGTGCCGTGCATGTTTGAAATGGTTAAGACGCCTCCAAAATGGTCTGAAAGCTACTCAACTCTTCAAACAAAGACTACCATCCATCTTCAAGGTATTTTCATTTACCTCCTTGGTATATTCGAGTTGCTAAAAATGGTGATTAAAAAAGAGAAGGTCTTGGTACAAATCAAGGGGTTTTGGGTAAATAATTTGAAGAAGATTGTTACAGTGGGAGGCTAGTGGAGTGGTCATTTTAGTTTCGAAGGCCTAGAACTGCCCTCAAAACGGTGCTAAACCATAACACTGCCTGCAAGTCAAAATAAACACAGTGTTAGAGGTTTTGTCAATCATTAAGGGTATCCTAACTGTGATAGGACAAAGCTAACCTCTGTCAGCAAAATGTAATGGTGAAAATAGTGTTTATGAGGAAAGCACAGTGATTGTGAGGTGACATCAATGAGCCTATGTTAAAAGAAGTAGTCTTAGTCCGAATGCCTTGTCACCTTCAAAGAATGTCTCCTTTTGAATAAGTGAAACAGTGAAACTATTGTTGCCTCTTTTGTCCCATAAAAAAAAGTGTGGTGAGGGATTCTGTAAAACCATTTGAGAGTGTTTTTTGTTACTTGGGTATAAGAGACAAGTAGGGAAACAATTTTGTAAAAAGATGACAATGATCAAAACTGAAATACTTTACCATTTCAAAAGGTCCTCTCTGTGTGGAAAAACAGTGAAACTAGGGCTGCCTCCTTTGTCCCATGAAGTAGATTGTGGTGAAGGATATTTTAACTCAATTTGAAGGTGTCTTGTCTACCTGTGCATATGAGACAGTGAGATAAAAAAAGAGTGTTTTTGATTGGGAGGGGTGTTTTGTTTTCTACAAGGCTGTCTTGCTTACACCAAAACACCAAGGAGCTTTGTGACCTTACCCAAACACAGTAATCATTTGACTGTGTGTACCTCTTTATTTGATAACCATTTGTTGATTGACATACAAAGGAAGACATACAGTGATTTGTAAGGAACATGGAAGTTGGTGTTAAAGAATCATTGCACACACCATTTGAAGAAATATGCCTTGGTCAAACAGTGACTAACAAAGAGGACAAAGTTGTGTTTGAGAAGAACTTTCCACAGGCTATTTGAGGTAGCTTGGTGTTGCAGAGAGCATTCAAAACAAGATGCCTCCTAGGCAAGATAGTAGGAGTGGCTTGCATAAGAGATTTGAGACTGTTTCCACTGAAGAAGTGAATGCCCACCCATCAGTCTTGTTCAATTTCCATGAGGTTGGGTGTTTAAATTTTTGTCAAAGAGTGCAAGATGTGAAGAGATTTTCCCCTTTGACACATCTTTGCGCTTTAAGGTTTCAAGAGAAACATTTCCAACTGGCAGGCCTAGATTTTAAATTCTCTCCAAGGTCCATCTCCAAGGCCACTAAAATCCCTTATGTCGGGGAAAAGTGGTTTAAAAAAAGCCACCTGGACTCAGAAGAATACAAGCCCTTTCTAAAGCCTGAGCATAGAGATTCATGTCCTTCCATTTTCCCTTTCTCTTATATTTTGACTAGCTACACCCCCCTCATGAAGATCATCATGAAATACTTCACTTGTGAGGGAAGATTCTCCCAAGTCTATTCCTATCACATTCGACTGCTCATGCATTTCACAAGGGGAAAATTGCTAAATCTTCCTTTCTTCTTACATAGGAGCATTGAGAAAATGGCCTCCACTATTCAGAAAAGGCCTCCTTCACAGCAAACAGTTTGCCTTTTCCATCACTCCCTCATCAAAGTCATCATTCTTCATCAGCTTGAGAAGAGGGATGTCTCTTGGGATACTTTCATCACCCATCCAGATTTCTCCACTGTCCCTCCAGTTCATATATCTCCTACACCTCCTACACACCACCCTTCGTCTTCTTCTAGCAAACTTATTCCCAGGAAGCTCAAGTTTACCATAGAACAAACAAAAGAGCAGGAAGAGGGAGAAGAGGATGACCATGATGAGGAGGAAGAGCATGAAAAAGAAGAGGGAAATGATGATGAGCAGCAATAGGATGAAATAGGGCAGCAAGGGGATAATGAGGAAGATGATGAAGGGAAGCAACATGAAGAAAAGAAACACAGTGAGGGTGAGCAGACTTATGAGGATGTTGAACAGGGGCAGCCACAGCATGATACACAACAGCCACAACATGATGATGAGAAGCATCACAGTGAGGCAGAACATCAGACTCCTAGGCATGATGAAAAGGAACACAGTGAAGGTGAGCAGTCTCATGATGATACACAACAGCCACAGCATGATACACAGCAGCCACAGCATGGGGGACAATAGCCTCATAATGATGAACAAAGGCAGCTACAGGATGAGGGACAACAACCTCATAAAAAGGAACAACAACCTCAAGAATAAGAGGGGCAACATGATAAACAGATGCAAAACAGTGAGGAGGACAACCCTCAAAAGGAAATGCAAAAAGACAGCCTAGGCATCCATGAAGAGATCCAAGACAGTGGCAAAAATGAGGAGCAAAGTGACAAGGGTAAAGAGCCCATGGAGCATGTGCTAACTGCCTCTCCTAGGCAAGGGGCCATGCTCTCTTCTCTGAAAGTGGCCAAGCCTCAGACATCAAATAAAAGGGTGCCTAGAGTTGTAACTCCAAATGTGACTAGGGCCCTCCAGAGCAAGGGAAAATTGCCCAAGAAGCCCATGGTTGAATTTCCCAAGAGGAAGAAGACTAAAAGAGCCACCCAAAGCAAAGGGAAGGACAAGGAAGAAAGCAGTCACGAACAAGAAAGGGAATTCGACATCATCCAAATCCAAAGTGATGATAGTGATAATGAAGCCCAGATTCTAGAAAATATCTTGATCCATAGAGAAAGCCAAATTGATGCTTTGAGGACTGATCTTGATAGGGCCAGGAACTTCAATCACTTTTTGCAAGTTCAAAACAAGCAGATGAGTGTCCATATGGCTGTATATGAGACACGGGCAATCAAATACAAAAAGGATGCCTCCAAAGTAAAAGTGAGGTTGGAAGAAATCATAGGTGAGTTCGATGAAAGCGAAGGCAAAGACCAACCCGGGCAAAAGAGGCCAAGAACCATGGGTCTCAAAAAGGCCCTTAAGAAACAAAAGGAAGAAGAAGATGCCCTTCTCCAATCTACCCCTCTCACCGCATTGTTCGAACAAGAGATAGAGAACAATCGGGAAGCATGGCTTGAGAGGGTTAATGATCACGTGGAGAAGAAATTGGAGAAGGAAAATAGGGACTTGGACTTTCAACGGAGGATGACTGGGCATTATAAAAAGCTCAATTAGTTTGCCCAGTGGAAGTTGAAGGTTGCTCAGGAAAAACTCAAGGAGGCTAAAGGGAAGCACCCAACACAAAAATTTAGGAAAGACACCTCAAGACTCCAAATTTTGGCCTCTACTTCAGAACATGTTGCTAAAAACCCTTGAGGGTCATGCTCGCCAAGTTTGGGTGAAATTCGACATATTTTGGTTTTTTGTCATTTTTGGGTTTTTGGCCAAAACTCATGGGAATCACCATTTCAGTTTGGGGTATCATCAAAGGATGAAAATGGTATCATTGGATGCCATAATTTCAGGGGCACATGCTCAATGATTTTCAGAAAAATTGAAGATCATTTGCTCCCCCAAAATGGCGAAAAACACTCGCTTTTTCTACACTCTGCCCCGTTTATCAGCAAGGCCTATTTTTTGGTTTTTTACACACAGGTATGTTTTTGGAGGACTTTCAGTGGTCATTTGGGAGAAAACTAAACATTTTCAGAAATTAGACACTTAGAGCTTTCTAATGAGCCATCATGAGCCTCATTTCGACATCGGGAAGGCTTCCAAAAGTTGCCGACAAGTCAGGGGACCTTTTGCTGATGTATTTTTTGAGAATTTTTGTAAAAATTGAACCTTTCAAAACTGACTTTTCCTCATGTGCGTTTAGCTATTTTTGTACATGACAAGTTATAAAAAGTCAATTTATTTCCATTTTTTAGCATTTTTGAGATATTTTATTAGATATTTTGTGCCTTGGGCTTGGCAAAGCCTCAAGGACAAAATAAGATATTTTGGATAGGCCAATGAGATTACAAGTTGAACTAAGAGGTTTTCCTCACTTTGGCCTATACATTCCAAAGGCTTTCATTGTAAACAAGGCTGAACTTGATGAATAGAAGCAATATATGGTCATATAAGATTTGGAAGAAATACTTGTCTCATGCTTTTGGATAGTTTCTTGGATGTTCTTGGATGATGAAAGAGGATTGTTGTTGGATTCCATGACTTGGTAGAATGGTATAGTGTTTCTCTCTCTGTTTTGTTTCCTAATTTTCATTCATAAATCCATGTTCTTGCTTGCTATAGGACAGTAGAGAACAAATTTGAGACATGCCCTTGGAGGCACCTCAAATTTCCTGTTTCTTCATAGCTTCCATTTTTTCTTCATTCTTAGTCACATTAAAGAATTCTTGATTGCTCTTTAATAACTTAAGAATATTGTTTTCTTGTTTCATTGATGGTTTTATGCATGCTAAGTATGATTTACGGTATGCCCTGCTTACTCATGGCTAGCCATAGCTCCATATATGAAACTTCTCTTTGACTGATTAGATTGTCATTTGTTTGAACCAAGGAGGTCTTGTTCTGATCTTGCCCTTTGCCTAAGACTATGTAATCTTGTTTTCAAAGTGCCCAATAGCTTGAAGTACTGTGTTTAGGCGTTCCGACATAGTGATTTGAGTTGTTTGTCTGTCTTAAATGTATTTCCCCAAAGTATGATAGCCATTTCCTAAAGTTAGAGAGTTATATATCTCTATGCATGGCTTGAATGTTTATTTCTATGCATTGATTAGCTTAAAGTTACATTTCTCATGATTAATCGTTTGCCCTACCATGTTTATGTCAGCTTTTAAACTATTTGTGCTTGAAATCCTTTGTTATTCACAAACTTGATGTCCATCTTACTCCATTTTGCCCAAATATCCATTTTACCTCGAATCAAATCGGCCCTTCAACAACCTTGTATCACCATCTGAAAGCTTTCTTGACCTCTTCGACCCCATAGCCCAGTTGATTTGACATCTTTTTACCTATCTTATATCTTTGTTCAGTTTCATCCCTCACAACCTAAAAACCAAAACCAGAAAACCTACTTCATAACTAGCCTAAAATCAGGACACAATAAGCAAACACACAGATATCCCTTACACAAATAGAGAGAGCCCTCTCTGAGTCCAGGAAGGCTAGGTCCTCGGGCTCCAAAGATTGGTTTGATGTTACACTGTCATTTGGCTTGCCAATCAGCCAAATCATGGGACCCTAACAAACTGCATGCACCCTCGGTACTATTCTGACCATGTTTCTACATGACTCGACTCGTTCATGTCTTTGTTTCTTTGGTGGCACGCGTTTCACGACTTGACCCGCTTGTTCACAAATGTCCTTCTTTGCTACACACGTTCCACGACTTGACTTGCTCATTCACAATTGTCCTTCTTTGATGCACATGCTTGTTAATTTCCTTCTTTGCTGCATGCATTCATGATTCGACCCTGAGCTTGTTTATTACTTGACCCAACTTGACCCAACTGCATGGTTCTGCACGTAGAACACCCGACTTGACCCAAAGCTGTTCACCATTTTTACTTTGCCTGATATTCTGAACGTAAATAGCCTGACTTGACCCTGCACGACACAATTTCTTCTTTTCTGCCTCTTTTTCTTTAGATAATGATTATGATGCTCCTGCTTGCCTCTTTGCTACTCCTTTGCCTTTCTTCTTTGCCTCTAATGCTTCTCCTTGCCTCTTTTCTACATAATGCTGCTCCTTTGCATCAATGAAAATATTTTCCATCTTTTATTTTGTCACCAGGATTTCTCTTACAATTAGCAACCTCATCTAATCTAAGGATAAATCCTGCAATGCTTTTATCATCATTCATTTTAAGAGTATCATATTATATTCTAAATTATTGAAGTTTAACAAATTTTACCTTGGTGTGGCATTCATAACTTTGGATAAGATTATGCCACATAGCCTTTGCGGTGTTCAAGTGCATGAATTTCATGAACTCATACTCAGCCAAAATTCCCAATATGGCATTCATGGCCTTTTCATCGGTTTCATATTGTTTCTTCCCTACATAATCTGTGGGAATGGAGGTTGGATATTGATATCCATTTTCGACGATTGCACATACATCGGCTCCTAGCACCTACAAGTATGCTCTCATTTTGAATTTTATAAATACAAATTTAGTTCCACTAAATAAAAGTTGTCTAATAGAAGATACTCCAAGTTGAATTCTCAGCTTGATGGATCTCCCTTTAAGCGATCAATCTCCTTTTGAGGGACCTTCTCTGATACCAATTGTGAAGAAAAAAACTGAAAGGAGGAGGGGGGGGGGGGGGGGGTGTGGGAGGGGGAGAGGAGTGAATCAGTGTTTTAAACTAACTTAAACTTTTATTTTCTTATTCTTATTTCCATATGCTATTGTTATTCAGGTAACCCGTGTATGTACATGACTATGATGAATATAAACTACATATATCCAGTTAACTAACTTTTCACATATTTCATAATTTGTTAATCTTTAACCATTGCATCACTACTTCATTATTTATTCATTAAGAAGAAACCATGAACAATAAATAATGAATATATCATAAATACATAAGAAACATATAAACACACATGACAATCAATATTTTAAGTGGAAACCCAATGTGGGAGAAAACCACCATTGTTGTCGTCTCTTTCTTCTTATTTTATTATAAAGAAAAGCATCTTACAATATTGTACTGGTGTAGACTCAAACCAGTACATAGGAACCAACGTGTAGAAGGATACAACATTCCCTCGTTATCTAATACTTATTGCAAGGGAGCTCCAACCCCCTCACTTCGTTTACTGACTCCTACTAGAAGGGTGGACCAAATTTCACAATATTTCAGACTAGATCCACTTTCATCATTAACATCAATACCAAAGAATAATTATGAAACCAATCGCTAAATCAAATCACATAACCAACAAAATCATAAAATCAATCTTTGAATATAAATCAACCAATGCAATCAAATCAACTCATATTGGACATAGACCATTATACCAAGTCATACATTATTATTCATCACATAAACCAATCACTGTCATTGCAAATCCTGATCAGATATATGTTAGAATATATATCCTAATTTTCTGAAGTAAACCAACGTGTGTATGTGAATCATCTAAAAAATACCTGCATAGAGATGTTAATACACTGATAATTGAATTTGAATCATTGTAACATTAAAACAACCACTAAACCAGATACTGAAACAATAAAAATCAGTGAGCCAATCACAAATGTAAACATATTAGAATAATCACAAATATTTCATACCATAATCCACTCAGTTCAATTAGTACTTTCAAACATAGATTATCATGACAGAGACATCATCGACAAAAAACGAAAACCAAAACAAAACTGATCAAATATCATCAACAACCCAATATGCAAAACCTTAGCATGTATATGCACATTTCAAAAAGCATATCAGTGTCTGTATGTGATATCCATGCATAACACTGGAATGCATATTATGAACATATTGAAAATAATTCACAAAATACATACGTGAGTACCCAGAGAGATATCGATGTATGTACGCAAATAGCTTGAATAAAACTAGCGTACGAATCTGAAATCATTGAATCAAACTGTCGTTGCAAAATACAACATCTTTCAAACCCAAATATCGACATACACACTGTTACAGTCACACATCATTATACCATCATCATATATCTAGAAAACCGTAAATGGATTAGCCAATATGTATTCATTTATGATCTATCAGATCTCATCCATCTCCATGTTCCTTGTGGAAACCTATTTTAGATCAAATCATTCATAAAAAGCTTATAAACTTGCATGCATAACACGTTGATTTCCCTTATATATATTTAGCCTTATCCAATACCTTAGGCCAATTCCTTAGTAATTTCATTATTATTATTTGACGAGATCAAATAACTATTGTCACACTCATTACTATGGGCTAATCCCATGGTAAAGACCCCTTGTACTACAGTTACCATGGTGTGGATTATGTACGTGAATTGTCTTCATCATACCTGCATATGTACACTACCTTGCTTCACAAGACCCATGTATACTTTCCCAAAATCCACCTTTATGATTCCTTTGTCTTTGAACTTGACATTCCTTTATCCATCATCTTTGTCACATTTGTACTAACCTTCATAATCATCATGTTACTATAATGTTGAAATATTTATTCAGTAAGTTGCCATCAAAGACAACACATTAGCCATAATTCCAAAAAACATGTCTAAGAAAAAGATAAATTAAATATTTAAAATAAGAGACTCTTATTCTCAAAATATTTCAAACTTTGTGTCAAGTATGGATTTATCTACCTTATATATAGAAAATAAAATATAGAAAGAGAAACAAGGAAATATTCATGGCTGATTAAACTTCATTAAATAAATACAAAAAAGGTAGAGATAATTAGGATCATAATGTCAAGATTATATATATATCTATTTGTTAAGAAATATTGAAAGACAGTGTACTGTAGTCAAATAACTCAGGAATCATATTGAAGATGAGTGACTATACTATATCGAAATTTGGGACTTCAAATAGAATACTCCTACGTATTTTAAATTACCATGATTGGGTTCACTGCAAAATTTTAGTCTAATTGAATAAAATTTGAAGGTGAAATCTAGAAGCATGAGAAAGAGATTAGAGGTATATCAACTATAAAAAAAGAGCATCTCTAAAAGTACCTCTCAAATGATTTCTAAAAGTACTTCTTAAATGATGTTAATAAAGTCACTCACTTGAAATGTATCAAGAAGCCCAAAAGAGAACTTTCAATTTTAAGATCACCAAAAAGACAACCTATCTCCCCACATTAAATTATATTATGGTTTTTATATTAAATGGGAAAATATGACCAAAAATTTGCAAGGAACACAACCAAAGTTCAGGTAATCAATACGTTAAGGTAATCAATACGTTAATTAGGGTTGTCATAACCAATTTCATGATGTGTATAGATCTTAGTTTTGAATGTGTTGTGCATGATTTTGGCTTTAAAGGTATGGTTTATGATGTTGTTTTAAAATTAATCATGGTACAATCATTAATTTATAATTTATTCATTGGTTAAGGACAAATTTCAAAATGATATCAGTGAATTCACAATTTATTCATTGGTTAAGGATAAGTTTCAAAAGTATATTAGTGATGCAAGTTGATATTCTATTTAATTTTTTTTTCTTAGTAGTTGCATATATGTTTAATAATACCATTTGGTTGTTTTTTTCATGTAATATGGAAATTCTCACAAGCTATTTTCTATTTTCTTCAATAATTGATTTAATGCGTATTTTATATTTATGTCTAATCTAATCTAATCTAATCTAATCTAATCTAATCTAATCTGATCTAATCTAATCTAATCTAATTGGAAAAACATATCATATGAAGTTAAATATGTATGAAAATTTATTTTTAAAGAAACAAAGAATTAATTTCTTTTTATTATTTTTTTTAAATAAATTTTTTTCTATGTTTAGTTACCTTTATCTTTCTTAGAAAATTTTACTATTAAGAAAATAATTTTCTATAGAATTAGTTCATAGGATAAAATGAGTCACAACTATGTAAGCATTCTAAACTTTTACAATAGTGACAAGCCACAAAATTACCATCAATTGACATCTTATTTTACTTATCTTTAATCCATTTTCATTTACCCATAATCCTCATTATACATTTTAATGCTCATCTCGCAAAATTATGCTCAAGGTGTCTTTCATTTACATTTCTTATTTTTTCATTGAATTTTTATTAATATTAGGGGAAGTAGTGTACTATGTATTTACTTTTAAAGTATTGCCTCACATGGGGAAAAATTGCTACAAGGTTGTCTTCAATGGTTCACATGCTATGGATTCTTCAATCATGGTCATTGCACATCTCTTCCTACATATTTAAAATCTCTTGCTACAACTACATGGTTATTATGTTCAAAATAGTTTGCTGCGAAATTTCCTGTAATTGTTTAATGCAAAACTGAGACTATTTTCTACAAAATGTTGACAGTTTATTATGAAAGAACACATGTAGCAACATGTTTTCTATGAAATCAAACATATAGCATCTTATTGATACAAAAGCAGTCTTGTAGTATATTAAAACCATTTAAAATGGGATGATTGCATGATCAATTCTCATAAGAGTTAGTTCTTTTAGCAATTAAATTTATAATGAAAGTGTGTATAAAAAAATCAAGAATGTAAATTATTAAACATGATTCTCTCAAAACTGCACAAAGAATGTTCTAAGTCATCATAAATGAGTTGATATTTCTACCATGCAAAGACCAAGAATTATTCACATTGCTGGACAAATTTACAATTGCATCATTATGAATATGCCACGACAAGTAACATCAAGTGTTTAAACTTAGTACAAAACTAGATTCCATAATTGACAACCACTAATGGATCAAAACACTCCAATTTTTAAGCTATAATGAATAGAAAACCACCCAAGGATATAGGAGTGTTTTTATTTCCATTTATGGGCATAAAATATACTCCCTCATGTAATATAAACAAGGCAACGATCTCTCTATTGTAAGAGATATTTGTATAATTTTTCCACTGGTAATTGTTGGAACGGGGTCTCCTAACAAGCTACGAAACTGGTCCATTTTGGCTATTTTTGATTATATTTAGTATAGCGCAGGGGTTTTGGGGTGGGTCAAAGCCCCGAATGCATTGTAATGGGTCAAAGGGTAAACTAGGGGTCCGAAAACCATGGGTTGCAGACCATAGGATTGATAAAGCTAGATTGTTATAAATAGAGAGGCATTTTGGATTGTAGAAAGTAGGATTTGATGAGCTATTGATGCGATCTATTTGGGTCTTTGGGGAACGGACTCCTGCTGGCTGTGTGCGCGGAGATCCTAGTCCAGCTATGTGTGGAACCTGCTCCTGTGTGTGCAGGCTGGGAAGGGAATTATAAGGGTGATGAATGAATGAATATGCAGGATTATTAGATCAGAATCTATGAGTACTATTGAATGGATTGTTGATAATTACTGTGTTATGCATTTTCTATCTTTACGCTGCGAAGGTCTGTATATTGAATGATTGGATCTATTTTTCTCTGGTTATATCTTGCTGCGAAAATCTGTGTATTGAAGTAAATATAGATCTGTTATGTTCGAGTTATGTAATTTTGTGTTGATGTTATGAAAAACATATAATTGTAGATCTAGTGTTCGTGGATGCAATTGGATACATATTTAACGCTCCGCAGAGATGAGGTAATCTGAATAGAACATAGCCCAGCTTGCCTTACCCATCCTTTCTCAGGGTGCAGAAACTTGGTTCCAGCACCCACCCATACTACTTCGGGTGAGACTGTGACTTGCGCAAGTAGGTCACTGCCGAAAGGGCCAGTAGTATAGGGGTTTGTTGGCAAACCTTGCACACCGAACCTGGGTCAGGACCTGTCAAGCCAAAAAATGGTTCCGTTGCCGGGACCTGAAGAGATCTGAGAAAGGGATCAGGTAATGACAAGAGAATACTGGAAGCCTGAAAGAAAAGAGATCAAGGACTGGTTCGAAAGGCAGATCCAGGAGTTTGCAGTAAGAGAAAACCGAAGTGAAAAGTTAACCGCGAAGAGGTGGAAAAATAGGTATGTTCTTACTGAAAGCTACGAAATATTCTTTGTAAGCTTTGCATTAGAACTCCAGGAGTGGCTGGCTAGGCTGGTAGAATTCCAAAAGTGCTGGAAGGATGAGCGAGTCACTGAGTGGACTCTAGATCTGCTCGAACAACTAGAAAAAACCGATAATACCATCACATGCACGGTGGATCATGAGGTGGATGGTGTGCTAGGAGGCTTTGTGATAGAGTTTGCCATTGATCAGTTTGTATCATACTCTGAGGCCAAGTGACGATTATTCAAAGGATTCTGGGGTAAATTTCTGAGGACGTTACCATTACTGATCAAGAAGTTGCTATGTGAAAAGAGCATTCTGTGTAGCCATACCAACTGAATGACCTCGGATCCAGACGAGAGCGCGACGTGTAGTGGTAAGTATTATCAGACCAACCTTGATGAAGGAAGGGTCGCCTATAGCCGAGTGAAAAAGCTAGCTACATCACCACTTAGGGCACACAAGGGTAAGAATTCGCCTATAACATCGTCCCTGGATAGTGATATGGCTGCGCACTTGAAACTACCTACCTTTAAAGGGGTAGGAGATGAGGACATCGATCGATTTTGGTTTGTTGCGGACTCTGTCTAGACTGCACAGAACATGGCAAGTGATACAATAAAAAGGGCATAACTGTCTTTAGCATTCGAAGACCAAGCTTTGGACTGCTATATGCGATATGTTGCCCAGAATGGAACCACCTCCATTCAGGATATTAAGTATGCTCTGAAGCAACAATTCGACAAGCCAAAGTCTTATTCCCAATTAGTAGCAAACGTAAAGGACTTCAAGCAAGGTGCGTCTAAATCTGTATGGGAGGCGGATCAATGGTTAAAGACAGCGATTAGGGAAGGAGGGTTCGAGTATGATGATAGACAACATACGGAATGGTTCATCGCCATGTTGCTACCTCACCTACGCACCCCCATGAATCAACAGACCTTTGAATCACATGAGAAAGCTATAGAGGTCGCTATGAAATTAGAAGCTGCTCCCCAGGAAGACACCTCAGTAGGGGTACAACAGATCCAGGAACAACTTAGGGCTATGCACATGGAGATATAGAACTTGCGAAAAGAACGAGGAAAAGACATCTGCGCGGATCTTTGGTGTATACGTTGCCGAGTGTATGGTCACACGAAGGATCAATGCCCGCTACTGACTGATTATATGCAAGTTGGAGGACCTAGCCCGCTACACCCAGGGGTGAGTAGGGAACCTATCCTGTTGCGCCCAAGATCAAGTGGATCTGCATTATGGTGTGATGATTGTTGGGTAGCAGGCCTATATGATACGAATAATTGCCCTCGGCTGGGTGCGTATGTTCCCGAGCGAAAACAACAATGATGCCGATTTTGTCGATCTGTAGGACACGAAAAATATAATTTCCTAACATATGACTTAATGATGGATCGTGGGAACTTATATCGGGTGTAATCAGATCCTGCATCACCAAGACTGGATGCGCATTTTGGTGGATCACCAGCTCGAGGCAGAGGAGGTCGGGGAGGAAGCACAGGCCGAGGACGAGGGCAGTTAATCTGTTATAACTGTGGGGAAACAGGGCACTTTTCTAGAGAATTCCCTAATCCCACCAGGCCATCGTATAAGTACTACAAACAACTGGACCATGAGGTAGAAGACTACTCGATATTAATAGCCAGAATGCAGGAAAAGCAGCCTACCCCTACGCAGAACGTACAGAGGGTTAAAACTGAGCTACAAGAAGCAGATCCAAGTGTAAGGGTCATAACACGTAGTGGGTTGGATACCAAGGGAAGCAAAGAGATATCCTGCGAAGAACAGACTCTACCCACAGCCCCTACACCGTTTTAGAGTGAGGAAGAAATTGAGACCTTTTTAAAGGCATGTCTAAAATTTCTCAGGAATCCGGAGGCAGTAAGAAACCTCCTGGCCTTAATGAATACCTACGTAGCTCAGCCCACCTTGGTCCCTAAGACCAAGGACGTGCACAAACTTTACAGCTCTAAGAAATGCACAGGGAGGGAAATGCAGTTGACTGCACAAATCAAAGACTATGAAATGGATCAGGTTATCTTAGATCTTAGATCTGATGCCAACGCTTTGCCTAAGAAGACATGGAAACGAATGGGGAAGCCCAAATTGGAATGGTCCACTATCCAGCTGCGCATGGCAAATCAGCAAGAAATCATTCCTTTGGGAAGGTTACCAAAAGTTATGGTTGACATTGCAGGAGCAAGAGTACTAGTTGACTTTGAAGTAATTGAGATAGTCGACGATGCGGACCCCTACCCTGCGCTCCTTGGGTTGGATTGGGCCATAGAAATTGGAGGTATTATTAACCTAAAGAAACGAAGCATGGTGTTTGAAAGTGGAAGCACGCGTGTCATAGTACCCCTAGATCCCGCGAAAGGTGCCCGGTATACTGAGCTTGTCCATACGAAGGAAGAATTAGATCATATCTATAAGATCACTGCGCAAGATGAAGATCAGGTTAACCCCACAGATGAAGGGATGCTCTGTTGGGAAAAGGACAGTGAATGATTTTCTGACTCCGATGAGAAGCTGGAGAATTGGCAGAGCCAACTGCATGAGGTTTTGGCACTTCGCAGCCTTCAAACCGTCAGAAGCTTCTATCGCATCTCTACCATGGAAAGAACCTTGCCTTACCAAGAGGCCGCAAATGACACTCTGAAGCCTGCGAAGCCTAAGGGGTCCACGAAATATAGGTCTGAGGCACTACCACTAACCCAATATGAAGCACCTACGCAGGGATCTGTCTCCCCCACTTGGAGGAAGTACTAGAGTAGGGTGATCATGCGTATAGAAACTCCCTTAGCTCGATGGGCCCCAAAGACGGTCGACCCATGTAGTTCCTTGCTAACGCGCAACACCCAAGGGTGCGCCCGACCCTTGCCCATCCAGGCTTACCAGAATATCATTGACCTCAGCGCACATAGGATTACGGGCCTATTTACCATCATGTGTGTCAGGAAAATTTACGAGAAATAAACCACCTCTGGATGTATGATGCAGCTGTCACGCACCAAACTGTTCCATCCACGAATGGCATAAATGCATTGAGAAGACCCCCGATTGCCTTGCAGGATTGCCTCGTGTCAACCCTCTGTCAAGATACGAAAATGACCTCAAAACATCAGCTAAGCTCTGACATTTCAGGGACATGACCTGGGGCACGAAGAAAGAATGTCAGCACATTCCCAATTAATAAGAAAAGACACTTGCGAACACAGAAAATGGGTGGCAGATCATCAATATCACCATTTATGATAAGCACGGTTCGACAGATTGAGGGTACGTGCCACATGCGAACTACCTCACCATCAAGTAGCTTCGATTGGGGCACGTATGGCTGGAAGACGATAGGTTGGGCTATTTATTCACCTATCAAGCGGCACTGGCTAACCGCATTATGGGTTTTTATACTTGTTCAGACATTGTATAATGATTGTCTCTCTGTTATGGATCCCAACTCGCAGGAGGAACTGATAAGAGGATTGGGAGACGCTGTGTGTAGTAATAGGAGTATGCGTGGGCTGCTGCCCGGAAAGATTATTTGCGCACCAAGTTTGACAGGAACGCTACGGTACCAGGACCTGTTGCGACATCTCCGCCATTTCTAGACCCCGCCCGCTAGAAGCAACGTATGTTTACTCCCTCTCACTGCCATAATTCACACTTCTGAACCAATTAATGGGGATATTCAAGTATACTTAGTGCAGCTATCTACTTTAGAGCTACAGAGTTTGTCTACCAGTATATTGCCGTGACCAAGAAAGGCGCAAGCAGTATGTCATGCCTCCAGAAGAACGAACCCAGTGAATTGTCGTGGTCACTAACGCAACACACATGATTCAGGAAAAATTGGCGCAGGGAGCCCAATTACTTGAAGAGGCTACGCAGATGTGGATGAAAGCTCTACACCACCCCACACTTCTACATGTTCAAAGAAAACTGAAGCAGGCAGAAGATGTTCTAGATCGAGTTCAGGCCTCCATACCTCCCCCCGCCCTCGTGCAGTGCCTGGCCACCATGCACAGGATTGAGGAACTTCATCACTCCGAGAAGATTGTGTGCAAAAATTTGAAGCCATGGTCTGATGCTGCCCTTCAGCTTGCGCATGATGCATAGTCTGCCATTGCACGCCTCCACCGGTTATTGGAATAACTCGGTCTAGACCTCGATGGACCTGCTTCTCTGACAATGATCAACATTACGCAACACGCTGTGGCCCAAAGCAAGGAAGTGCTTCCACCACTCCTTTGCACCCTGGCTACCTTGCGTGCATAGATTGAAGGCGCACCACCAAAGTGACTTGGGACAAGTCACAAGATTGTGTTGGGGGACTGTTGGAACGGGGTCTCCTAACAAGCTACGAAATTGGTCCATTTTGGCTATTTTTGATTATATTTAGTATAGCGCAGGGGTTTTGGGGTGGGTCAAAGCCCCGAATGCATTGTAATGGGTCAAAGGGTAAAATAGGGGTCCGAAAACCATGGGTTGCAGACCATAGGATTGATAAAGCTAGATTGTTATAAATAGAGAGGCATTTCGGATTGTAGAAACTAGGATTTGATGAGCTATTGATGCGATCTGTTGGGTAAGCGATCTGTTTGGGTTTTTGGGGAACAAACTCTTGCTGGCTGTGTGCACGAATATCCTAGTCCAGCTATGTGTGGACCCTGCTGCTGTGTGCACAGGCTGGGAAGGGAATTGTAAGGGTGATGAATGAAGGAATATGCAGGATTATTAGATCTGAATTTGTGAGTACTATTGAATGGATTGCTGATAATTACTGTGTTATGAATTTTCTATCTTTGCGCTATGAAGGTCTGTATATTGAATGATTGGATCTATTCTGCTCTAGTTATATCTTGCTGCGAAAATCTGTGTATTGAAGTAAATCTAGATCTGTTCTATTCGAGTTATGTAATGTTGTGTTGATGTTATGAAAAGCATATAATTGTAGATCTAGTGTATGTGGATGCAATTGGATACATATTTAACCCTGCGTAGAGATGAGGTAATCTAAACAGAACCCAACCCATATTGCCTTACCCGTCCTTTCTCAGGGTGCGGAAACCTAGTTCCAGCACCCACCCATACTACTTCGGGTGAGACTGTGACCTGCGCAAGCAAGTCATTGCCGAAAGGGCTAGTAGTGTAGGGGTTTGTTGGCAAACCTTGCACACCGAACCTGGGTCAGGACCCCTCAAGCCAACAGTAATATAGTTCTTGTTGTGTTATTTTTTTGTGTGTTATTGTTCATAGAGCATGTGGTCTATTTTTGTAGCTCAACACACAGGCTGAACCTTGGAGGGGGCCCACTCCAAGGTTAAGGAACTATATATGATGTGTACATATTTTTGTGATAGTTTTTTATATTTATTTTTAATAATTAGGGTTAATTATTTTTATGTTTTCTATGTGTGAAAAATGTGTTGGTTAATTTCTCCCTTTAGTGTGTTTTTGTTTTTCAAGCGAGTGTGCTTTAACTTTATGCAATGCAATTTTTAGTTATTTTTATTTAAGGTGATAATTCCTATGGAATCCCGCTGGTATAGATCTTTGTAGTATTTTTCATGGGATTTGAGTGCCAGAGAATTTTCCAAGTTTAAGTTAACTTATAGAAACGTCTTCCAGCTAGACTCTATGTCATGTTAGGATTTCCTTTCTGCAGTATAGGTCATTTAGGAAATGGTAAGAGTCCTTTTCATTGTGTATATTTCACAAACTACCTCACAAGCTTACCGACCCTAGTTTGAAAAATAAACTGCATAATGTGTCTTAGAATTATAATTAAAATCAATAGCATATAAATACACCGCCATTTTTGACATCATTTCTGGGGAGGCACCAAATAGAATTAGGGTTCATTACCTTAGTAAAATAGGAAATATACAAGGAACCAAAGAGAATTATCGAATACCCCTTTTATTAAACTTGCATCCTTGCTATCCTGCATTAGGTCATATAGATGCATGAATTAAGTTAAATTAGAATTCTCTTTTGTGGTGGAGTAACAACCAACCATAGTTATAACTGATTTTGTACAAAGCTTGATAGGAGGAAGTGTATTGTTAAATAATCATTCCATTGGAACAAGGATCAAGGAGATATTACTTCGAGAAGGTATGTCTCACGAATTTTTTAAGCTTTCAATTATTTTTCGTAAGTGTTAAATGAATATCTATTTTCAAATCTTCTAGATTCTCTATAACATAGTGAGGAGAAATTACATGGATAACAAGACACTCCATACATTATTTAGAGTTACCATGGTGGTTATGTTAGGTTCTCATTATGTCAATTTCAAAATTTAGATGATGAAGCACTCCATGGACACTCTAGGGTTCCCATAGTAGTTATGTCAGGATCTCATCCTATCATACCACAATTGAACCACATGATTTAGTAATCAAACCTCTAATTAGTCCTCTTCTAATTCATATTTTATGACATACTAGAGGTAAAAATAACATGGGTAGATCCTCATTGTGTAATATAGCACAATGAAGTCATGAATTTCTACAATGTCATCTAGGTGTCATAATTTTTCTAGGGGTAGTATCACAAGATTTGTGAAATTAATATTGTTTTTTTTTTTTTTTTAAATGGGGAATATTTAAATTATTATTAACATTCCCACCAAAATTATATAAATATTTGTATCATGATTTGAATAGAAATAGATATTTATTCACCGACAACATTTTGACTTCATAAAATTTCTAGGAAGAAAAGTTAGGAAAATTAATTTTTGGGAAACCAAATCGACATATCTTTCAAAATTTTTTGATGCCATACTATCTTATGAATCTATTTTATAAGAAAAATTGAATCATTTCATTATGATATCATACGAGAAAGTTATGCTTGTCTGTCATAAATATGCATTAACAAAATTATGTTTCCTAAGTTGTTCATAGGTACATTTGACTCATCAATTCTTCATATTTCAAAATATGGTTCTATTAGAGGTACCTAAATGAATCTATTTTCATTTCCAATTGGAATTAAATAGATCCATTATGAAATGACACATTTATGACAAAAACCGTGACTGGTGGTCTAGGTTGGAAATTGAAAACAACATAATCTATAGCCTATTTTTCATCTTCGGCATATTGGTTCAAATAATTTTGGTTTGTAATTAGTCCAATCTGACATCATATCAAAAAATCATCAAAATATTGTTGGGTACTCTAGGATAGCCACCACTCCCTAGCTCGTAACAATGAAATGTTTTCAATAAATCCTTTAGGAAATTTATTTTATATGAATTAATCGTAAAAATATTGATGTTTATTGGAGAAAGAAAGTACTCATAACTCTTTGCCTTCATAATCTCACCATATGTTGCAAGAAAATTCTATTTTTTGTAGGTTAAAAAAGGATACTGAAGGTCAATCCATGAATGATGATTATTGAAGGTTGAATTTCGTGAAATGGGAATGCCACCAGGAAATGGAAACCATGTAATTTTGATTCCTTGCATTCCAAAAGGTTCAATTTCCTAGGGATGCACTGTAAATTTGTTCAAGTTGTCAGCCTACATCCCAAACATCAATAATGTTTCAGATGGAGGATTGATTGAAGCCATATACTACAAAATTCTAGCTCCATTCTTACAATATTGATCCCATTTTTGCATAAGGTCCCTACAATAATATTTTTATTACCATAGTATGCCTATCTTCCCGAGCTCAAATTTACCACTAAGGTTCATTAAGTTTTATTTTATTATGTGGTTAACTTTAAAGCCTAGAATATCATTCATGTAACCACTGTTATCACGTCAAAACTATAGCTTAATTATTTTATCCATAACACCTCCATAACATCTTGCTCCACTCACTTCTAACCCACCCAATAAAGTACCTTGGTTTACTTACAATGCTAAGTTACCTTGCTCGTTTTATTAGTTGTTGAGTAAAGAGAGCTTGTTGCTACCTATCTATTATAAGTTCATTTTACCTACTACCAAAATTTTCTGGCATTATATTTATCTTCAAACACCTAACAATGTGCTACAGATATTGTAGTATTTTTATATTCTCAGTAATACTTCATAGATATACCAATGTTATAAAAGAAACAAAAACAATAAAAGTTCTAAGGACAACATTGGTATTGTTACAAAAGAACCAATACCAATTATTTCTATGATTGTCACACAAGAACCAACCACCATATTTCTAAAGAAATAGGTGTTATCACATAAGAACCAACACCTACCATTCATGTGGTTGTCACAAAACAAAAAAAAACCACTGGATTGCTAATAAATAGGTGTTGTCACAAAAGAACCAACACCTACCATTCTTAGAAAACCCCACCGTTTCTCCATAAGAACCAATAGTAGAGATAAAAAACAGTTGAAGAAATTATCCACCAGGAAAATACCACTACCCCACAAGAACCTATAGTATAACAAGTTGTTACAGAAGTGGTCCTCCCTCAAAACGTCAAATAAATATATTTTAGAACTAGGAGGAAATTTTTCTAATAGTCCTTGGCACAAATTTTCAAATATTTTTGTTCTTCGCCATGGGAACTTGTGAAGAACTTGATATAACATATCATATGATTGTTGCAAATTGTTAAAATTATGCAACTATGGTCAAATTCCACTTTATACAACTCATATGGTGGATATAATAACTGCAATATATTCCTCTTTTCAAGAGGACCAAAATCGATCTAAAGATCACCCTATTTGGTTAAGTGGAAGTTTATTTTTGAATTATTTTATTTATTAATGTATAATGGTATGGGTCGGCCTAAGCACATGTGGAATTAGTTAAGTTAGCCTTAACCCCAAGTGGACCCTCATGAAAGCCTATAAATATAAGAAACCTCAATCTCATTCACACACATTGATCTAGTTATCTTCTACTCTTGTATTTTTTCTTAGCTCACACAAGTTTGACAGAAGTAGTTCACAAAAGCTATGAAATCACATGTGGGAGGCTCACTCTAATCTAGGGTTTTCTATTTCTTAGCTGTAGGTTTGTTACAAATATTTTTCAGCGATATTTGTGGGAACAAAGGCTTATTCCCGTGTCCAGGGTGTCAGATCCATAGACACAGAGGCTCAAGGGTGTGGCTAGGGCCTCATAAGGTAGATCGGGCTATGCTCATCGATAGATGCAGACACAAAGTGATATGGTAGCTACCAGGGACCCATAGCCACAGGTACATAGTACTATGGTAGTGGCCATGGACCCATAGCCACAGGAACATAGTGTTATGGGTGTGTCTAGGGCCTGAGAAGGCAGATTGAGCTACACTCACCCATAGTCGTAGGCACATAATACTATGGTAGTAGCCAAGGACCCATAGCCGCAGGCACAAATTGTTATGGGTGCGACTAGGGAATAAAATATGAATCTATAGTTCTTTGAAGCTTTCGATCAATGACAAGAGTGTTCAGCAATATGCTATAGGCAGTGACAATGCATTACAGTTCTTAGAGTCAAGATCCTTCAGTAGAAGTATGTTTAAGGTTATATTATCGATGTGCAAGTTATTTTATTACATTATGAAGATATGGATCATTGGATCATTGTACTCTTGCTTGTTGAATCATTTGATGATGATCTAAGAAGAATAATTTTAAAGGGTTTTCCCCATAGTGGGTCTTTCCCTAGTCTTAGATCAATCCTGGTGTCTCTATGTGTGCATTCTTTTATTCCTTTTTCTTCTTTATGTTTCGTTGCATACATGATGATGATGTTATTGTTGTTTCTACATAGTTTCATTATATGATGTTGGTTAATAGTGTAAATCTAAATAATGATATAATGATATAGGGTGAAATTAATGTGTTAATGAAGAAATGAAACTATCAAATCAAATATCAATGTATCCCCATGAAAAATAAACATGGTATCAGAGGTGGGGTGAAGAAAATTCATGGAGATCACCCCCATGGAGACACTTTTGATAGAAGCAAGAAGATGATGGTGGAGACCTAAAATAATTATAGGGTATGAAGAAAAACCTAGGTAGTTAATGCATATGGGTTTAATGGTTAGGGGTTGGGAGAAACCCTTGCATGATCAAAGTCAAGATGTTCAGATTTAAATGAAGCCCTAAATGGGATAGTCTTTAGTAGGCCTGGTTGTTGATAAAGTTGATTGAAGGAAACATTGTTATGTGGTCTATGGATGACTCTTGAAGGTTGTTTCAAGAGGGAGAGGATCATCTCTCATGAAGCTAAGTATTACTTGACTTACGATTTTACTCTTATGGATTTGAATAATTATTTCTTATATGTACCGCATGCATATTTTGAGTACTTGGATGTTTCTAACCTTCTTGATGATATATGATAAGTAGATACTTCTTGAGGATGATTTGAGATGCATGAATAAAATCTAGATCTCGAAAAGGCAAAGAGGAACCTGATGAAAAGATGAAAAGCTACCTATGAGAAGGCACAGATGTATCTGAATACTACAAGAGATGCATGGCATGTTGTATTTCAATAGTAACATTGATGGCCAAGTTAGCCCTATGATATGTTGATAATGTCTCCTCCTCATATAGCTCATGAATGCATATGAAAGAGATATGGAAATTTTGTTCCTATGATGAAATGGTACTCCTAGAATTGAACATTTTGATCATGATGATCTTCTTGAAAGCTACTTATTGTTGATCTTGTACATAATGGTATACTTGATGTATGGCTAACATCTATCTCTTGTTTACTTTGAAGAAGGCTAGCACCTTGAATATATTAGATGATACTATTGGTGATCTATTTCACATATAAGGATAGCTCATTAATTCCTTTACATGATATTAGTGATAAATTTTGTGATAAGAATGATGAAAGCTCATGGAAAGAGAGATTGACATTCTTTTGGTAAATATTTATTGAACAACCTAACTTGATCCTATTGATCATGATAAGCATGGTATTGGTAACCATGATGATAGAGGTATAGCTATGAGATTGATATTCTAGATATCCCACTACCTGTGGTTATGGAATATGGTGAAAATAAATGACCTAACTTGATTTATTGTTATTGTGTTCATAAGATATGGTGTCACATCTGTATGCTTCCCTAATATTTCCCTTGATGAAATATTGATGACATGATGTTGATGATTTTTGGAGAGGGGTCCTTTTGTAGGACTTTGTATGTGCGCACTGCACAAATGAAGTCAAGGGGATTTTGGCCCGAATTTTGGATTTAATTGGGCTTAAATGTAAACTGTGGGCCTCAAACCATGGTTTGAGACCATAGTATCTGCGTGGTAGGTGTATTATAGATAGATAGAGTATGTCTAAGATAAGTAGTTAAGTATAAGTTGATGAGATATTGATGTTCTAATAGTTTATTTGTTTGTAAGGGTTTTTGGCTTGGGTTGAAAGGCTCTTGCTAGATGTGTGTGTGGAGACCTAGTCTTGGCTATGTGCGGACTCCGATGGCTATGTACGTGGAAGGTTTTGTAAGGGTTTTGGAAAGATCAGTTGATGTATTGACAGATCTAAAAGATAATAGAAAGAACAGTTTTGGCGAAGTTCACTGTGTTATGCATCTATATTGCTTACTGTTTATGCTTTTATTAAGGTCACATTCTCTGTTTACTTGTAATGATTGTGCAAAGTTATGTGATCTAATTATGCATGATTGTTGAGTGTTTACATTGATTAAAGATCTAGATCTGGTTCTTATCTATTATCTCCACTACAGTGAACAATAGTTTTGTGTTATTTTGTTGATAATTGCACATTCTCTGTGATTCTATTATAAAATGTTGCGTGCATCTGTATAAGTTATATTAGTGTTTTGTTGAGGACCACTTCATTAAATTCTCTCTCAAGGTGATGAAACCTGTTTCCAACACCTCCCCATATTGCTTCGGGTGAGACTTTGGTCTGTGCAAGAAGATCATTTCTGAAAGGGCCAATAGTTGGAGGGTTTGTTGGTTTATCCATAAACTCTAAACCTGGGTCAGGATCCCTCAAGCCAAAAATGATCATGATAGATATGCGTTTATGATCTAACAGATCTATTGTTGCATGAATCTAGTAAAGACAGGTTGATGACATGAATGAATATGAAATTATATGTTATATTATGATTTATGGGTATCTAACATTGTTGATCTATATCAGAGGTTTAAGCCTCACTCACACAAAGGAAGGCCCATAGGTGTGACTATGCCTGATAGAAAAAAAATGAAGTTTTGTATATGAAAACAATCTGTGCTTTGAATCAAGGGATCTCTCACATGTACTTCCCTTGTAAACTAATTTCTGAAGTTGCTCGATTAAAATTGTTGATCATATAAAATGAAGGATTGAGCATGAAATCAGATGGTCACTTGGAAGGTGTCAATTCTGTAGATGTGTTATAGATATCAGTAAGATATGTTAGCAGGAAAATTTCATTTGTTTGAACCAAAATTGTGTTTTTAGGTGACCTAAACATTCATATGAATATTTCATTATGTTTGAAGTTTGCGCAAGAAAATTTTGAAATGATTTGGCTGATTGATATAGATGAGTTGTGTTTGGAACTATGCCATGATGCTTAACAATGACTTAAAAATTTGAATTGATGATTGAGACATATATTTGGATTATAGATCTCTATATGATAACAAATTTGAAATTGACCTGATGACTAATGATTTAATATTATGATTTTTATTTGCCCTAATGCTAATGCTATATGGGCATAGTGGCCTTCAGTGACTTATGTGAGTATTCAGAAAAATGGTTTTATATTGGCCTCCTTGTTCCTTGCACATTGACTGAAGTATTGATAATTGTGATTCAGTATGAAGAAGAAACCTACACAACTTAAACTTGATGTATGCACTTTCATCTAGAAACAAAAATTACTTATAATGTCATGTTAAATGACAGACTTGTTGGCTTGACAATAAATGAAGTCAAGAATTGATATGAGCTATGCCTGTCACCTGGTTGAAAGAATTGATACTATGATATCAATGTATTTGATAATAGTTTTGGTATGGATTCTAAAATATAATGACCTGACTTCATTGACACAACATTGATTTATGTAAGGATGATTATGTTGGTTTGGTAAGGAAATATGCTTGTAGAGAGCGTTGTGTGATGCAAGCTCCCCGATTCATATTTTCCCATATTTGACAATTATTTGATGAAGTCAGGATGATGAATTCCAAGGCACGGCCTTGATTGATTATGGATTTGGATTTACATACTAATGGTATATCGTTGATAGGTGATGAGCCTCTGGGAGATGGCTTATCAAGCTCGAAATGATGTATCAATTTCTGAAATTTGGGAAAGAAATCCTATATTGCAAAACTATTGAAAAATGTCTTTGTTTAATGGAAATGTAAATTCTTGGACATTATTATTTAAATTTCAAATGTCGTTGAAATTAACATGGCGTTTGACAATTTATTGAAGCATTGATGTTCCATTTTGAACATTCGTCTATATATGATGTGTATAGAACCTGAATTGAGCTGCTTCATTCACATATAAGCAGGACGAGATATTTATCCTATGATATGTAACTGCATGGATGTATTTTTTATTATTGAGAACATTTAGATGATTCCTTAATACGATATATTCCATGATATCTTGGATGAAAGGTCCATAGTACGACCAAGGTTGAGGATGATATTGCTAGCATGGCTAGCTGTGAGGCAGGATGTAGATGCTCCTTAGAGAGTTGTCTGACCATGATCTGGATAAGACATGGATACATTGTGATGATAGAAAATCCCATATATATATTTGGGACTAAGATTTATCCATACATTAAGATAGTGCAGATGTTTGAGACAAGATTAGGGTATCCACTTGTGATTTTATATGATTATTTTTGTTCTAACATAATATTTGATCTAATGTCTTGTATGAAAAAGAATCGGCTTTTATTGAGACAAGTAACTACCAGATTTGATTATGATGAGAGCAACATTGATCAAGGACACTGAGCCAACTATTCCTCCTTGAATAAGCTCCTAGCATGAGGAATTGAGATAGAAGGATCCAGGGGTTGAGGGAACTCTGGACAATAGGGTATAACCCCTATATGTTACCCATAGGGTAAGAGATGCTACTCCCCTATATTCACAGGGTCAGAGAATGTTTCTCCCTTGTCTGGTCTTTGTAGAGTACACCCTAGTTGGCATCATATCCACAAGTAGGGCTTGTTGGGAATACTGCTCCTTGTTTGGCTAATGGGTTGAGAGTGTACTTGGGGTGAAAAACCCAAGTTGATTATGATGATGGTGGTATACCACATGAATATTCAGGATCATCGATGGTAAGATCAATAGGAAATAGAATTGGTTGAGATAACCCTATGCAGTTTCGAGTTGAGATTGAGCTCCCCAATGTGATCCCAAGCTCAAGATGGGCTCTCCTGCATGTTTGGATATCCTATTTCTCGATATGGGGTTATAGATGTATAAACACCCCATGAGATTATGTGTCAAGAAATGCTCCCTGATGTGGTTATAGGTTGAGATGTGCTCCTTGATGATATTCTCTCTAATGATGATTAATGATGATATTCCAGTTAGTAGGACACTAGAAGAGATTCATAATGGTAGGTTGATGGATAAAGGCTGGTAGCCTAAGCTCCCCTCCGGTGACAATTTCTTCTTCTTCTAGATCTGAGAATGCTCAACATACGAGCAGAAGAAATCAAGAGATAAGTAGGAATAAGCATGAGAAGTACATTGATGATTTTTAATGATGAAGGATCAAAGCATGATGACTACATGACATATATGATCAATGATGATACATGATGATGCATAAAGATGCCAGAATGGCATATTGATCGATGAACAAATATTGACAGGTGTAATTCTCCCTAGTTGAGAGGCAGTGTTAAAATTATGTAACTGTGGTCAAATTCCACTTTAGATAGCTCATGAGATGAAGATAATAATTGTAGTATATTTCTCTTTTCAAAAGGACCGAAATAGATATAAATACAACCCTATTGGGTTAAGCAGAAGTTGATTTTTGAATTATTTTATTTATTAATGTATAATGGAATGGGTTGGCCAAAGCACATGTGGAATTAGTTAAGTCGGCCTTAACCTCAAGTGGAACCTCATGAAAGACTATAAATAGAAGCAAACTCAAGCTCATTCACACACATTGATATATTTATCTTCTACTCTTGTATTTTTTCTTAGCTTGCACACGTTTGACATAAGGAGTTTGTGCAGGGTCTGAAATCATAGGCAAGAGGCTCACCTCAGCTAGGGTTTTCTATATCTTAGCCACAACATTGTTACAAATATTTTTCAAACATAACTGCAGGAACATAGGCTTATTCCTTCATCCAGGGTGTCGTAGCTGCACCCACAGAGCCTCAAGGGTGTGGCTAGGGCCTCAAAAGGTAGATCGGGCTACGCTCACCCATAGAAGTAGGAAAAGAGTGCTATGGTAGTGGCTAGAGGCCCATAGTCGTAGGAAAAAAGTGCTATGGTAGCAACCATGGACCAATATCCTCAGGCACAAAGTGTTATGGGTGTGGCTAGTTCCTCATAAGGGAGACCGAGCTGCAGCTCACCCATAGCCGCAGGGAAAGATTGTTATGGTAGCAGCCAAGGACCCATATCTGTAGATACAGAGTGTTATGTGTGTGCCTAGGGACTCAAATATGAATCTATAGTTCTAGAGAGGTTCCACTCAGGGACAACATTACTCAAAAATTTTCTATAGGAAGCAACAATGCATTACAGTTCTCAGAATCAGGATACTTCAGTAGAAGTATGTTTAAGGTTATATTATTGATGTGCTATTTATTTTATTGCATTATGAAGATATGGATCAATGGATCATTGGAACATTATTTTCTGAATCATTTGATGATGATTTAAGAAGAATAATTTCCAAGGGTTTTCCCCATAGTGGGTTTTGCCGTGGTCTCGGACCAATGCTAGTGTCTCTTTGTGTGCATGTTTTTCTTCCATTTGTTTCTTTATGTTTTGTGGCATAGATGATGATGATGCTATTTTTATTTATACATATTTGCATATGATGATGGTTAATAGTATAAATCTAAATAATGATATAATTACATGGGGTGAACTTAATGTGTTACCGAAGAAATGAAACTATCAAAGCAAAGATCAATGTAGCCCTATGAAAAATCAACACAAATTTCATAAACTTCTTGGGTAGGTACAAGTATGCTTCTTATTTATAATTTTTTATTATATTAATTGAATAATTTAGAATTATATTTGGAAAAAACCTAAGCCTTTTTTTCTTTTCTATTATTCCTCCCCACCATTTTCTATCTTTTCCAGGATAGAAAAGGTGTTGAGTTTGGTCAAACAATTTCACTCGTACCATTCATTACCACACCATCACTCATCATTATACCATTCCTACCCCTTTTCAATCCAAAGCCTTCACCACACCATCCAAACCATGACATCATATTACCTTATTTCCATGGTTCATTTCCATACACACACCTCCCTATTTGTCCAAGGTATGATAAGGACTAGAAACTGCTCAAGGAAAGAAACTAGTATTGCTATATCAAGAATTGATGTCGCTACACAAGAACCAACACCAAGGAATCCCTATTGTTTCTACATAAGAACCAACAATAGAAGGTATTACTACTACCCCACAAGAACCAGTAGCAAGGGAAAAAGAAGACACAAGAGTTATTTCTCCAAAATAACCAACAACATAAAATAACCATCCAATATGGACAAGCCAAGGAAATGATTGAACCAGGAACATGTTTCCATCAAGAAAAAAATGAAGTTGATATTCATTGGGGGGAACATTACATTTCGTATGCTTATTGCAAATAATATCATAAATTGTATACGTGTTACAAAATTTCTTGATGTGTTGTAAAATTTATAAGTTCACAAGAAATGTTGTGCAGCACACACACACACACACACACACACATGAAACCAATTATTTTGCCAACATATTAATTAGTAGCAACAACTACAATAATTACAGCAACTATGTTTTAAATATATTTTTCCATGATGTGACACAGAAAGAAAATAGGTCATTTATCAATTATTTCATATCAATCAAGGGTAGTTCATGGTAGCTTGTATCAACATAAATACTTGTTCCCATCCTAGACATGTTAGCATGGGTCCTAGGTTGTTTTAAAATAATCAAGAAATTAGATTAACAACATGTGAAACATTGTAGTGTTGTGTTCACTCACCTAATTATTTCCTTGAAAAAATTTGAACAAGACTTCGTGACTTGATTTACGATTCAGAGTTACAGTCACCACATTTAGAAATATATAGGATCAAGCTTCATTAAGTATTTTTCATTACAACTTGGTTAATATAGAGATACATGGTTGCATGTAGACATGCAACATATAAAGTTTGGGAGATATGATGAGCCACGAAACCACTATCATTTAACATTTTATTTTCCTTATTTTTAATCCATTTCATTTACCTGTAATCCTCATTAGCTATTTTAATGCTCATATCCAAGAATTATACTTAAAATGTCTTTAATTTACATTTCTTATTATTTAATTGATTTTTTTATTAACATTAGGGGAAGTAGCGTATTATATATTTACTTTTGAAGTATTGGAAAACATGTGGACAAACTATTACAAGTTTTTTCTTCAAAGGCTTACATGTTATGGATTCTTCAATCATGGTCATTGCACTTATATTACTATAATTACAACGTTATTATGCTGCAAATAGTATTTTGTGAAATTGTTTGTAACAATTTGCTGCGAAATTGAGACAATTTGCTACGAAATGGTGATTGTTTTCTATGAAATTGCACCTGTAACAGCTTTCTGCGAAATTTCACCTGTAGAAGTCTCTTTGTTGCAAAATCGCACCTATAACATATTATTGCTACAAAATCATACCTATAGTGGATTAAAACAATTTAAAAGGGGATGATTGCAGGATCGATTCTCATAATAATTCGTTCCTTCAACAATTAAAGTTATATGGGTGTGTGTATAACAAATAAAACAGAATGTAAATTATTAATGATGATTCTCTTAAAACTCCACAAATAATGTTCCAAGTAATCATAAATAAGTCAATATTTCTACCACGGTATGCCTAATCATTATTCACATTATTGAATAAGTTTACAACTACATAGTTACGAATATGCGACAACGAGTAATAACATGTGTTTAAACTTAGTACAAAGCTAGTTTCTAGAAATTGTGATCAAAGATAGATCGCAACGCTCCAAGTTTTATGTTGCAAAAAACTAAAAAACTCCCATGAATATAGGAGTGTTTTTATTTCCATTTATGGGCATAAAATATACTCCCTCATTTTATATAAACAAGGAAGTGATCTATTGATTGTAAGAGAGAGTTGCACAATTTTTCCACCAACAATATAGCTCATGTTGTGTTATTTGTTTGGGCATTATTCCTCATAGAGCATGTGGCCTGGTTTTGTATCTAAGCACATAGGCCTAACCCTTGGAGGGTGCCCACTCCAAGGTAAAGGCATTGTGTATGCTTTGTACACATTTTTTGTGATAAATTTTGTTGTTTATTTTTAATCATTAGTGTTAATTATTTTTATGTTTTTTTTATGTGTGATCAATGTCTTGGTTAATTTATTTATGTAGTGTGTTTTAATTTGGAAGCACATGTGCTTTAAATTTCTGCAATGAAATTTTCAGTTATTTTTGTTTAGGTTGATGATTCCTATGGAGTCTAGCTGCTAGAGATCTTTCTAGTAGATGTCACGAGTCTACGTTCCAAAGAATTTTCCAAGTTTAAGATAACTCGTAGAAACATATTCCACACAGATTTTATTTCACATTAGGATTTACTTTCTGTAGTATAGGTCATCTAAGAAATGGTACGAGTCCTTTTTTTGTGTATATTTCACATAGTGCCTCACAAGCTTACTGAATCTAGTTTAACAAATAAAATTCACAATGTATAATAGAGTATTAATTAAAATCAATAACATATAAATACACCTTCAAATAGGTTTCCTTTTCTCTTTAAAAAAAAATATTTTCACTTTTTCTCATATGTAAATTTATAAAAAAAATTTAAAAAGAAAACATAAAAGAAAATGAATTCTTTATTAAGTTTCATTGCAAGGCTATTGGGTGATTCATCTAGAGACTATTCATTTCCAAATAGAGAGGAGTCTAAATTGGACTCTTCCATAGGTTCAACCCCTACTATTAAGTATTGGGAATTTATACCATCCATACAATTGGCACTAAAAGGAAGGTTAATTTTATATAGTTGATTTAGTTTCTCAAACTAGTTCATCTATAAAAAAACCATATTAACATATTGAAGTTACATATCCTAACGTACCTATTGAAAAAATAACCATAAATATTGTGAAACCTCTAAATGATATATTGATGTTGAAATACCTTACACAATATCTAATAATGAGGTAACACATTAAGACATATAATTTGACTATATGATAAATTGATGGGTTTGTTGACTATGGCCCCTTCAATTATTTGAGGAATGAGTTATAGATTGGGAGTTACTCAAGGTAAGGTAAAAAAAACTTATTTCACACTATAGAGGATTTGGCTAGGTTAGCATTACAAGAGATTGCATAACCTGTTAAATTAATTCCTCCAATTGCAAACACAACTTCCCCACTTATAACTCAAGGATCTAAGATTCAATCATAATCAAAATATAATACAAATGCTCAAGTGTAAGACCAATAATATAAGATATGGAGAACAAATAGAACTAGAATCAACCTTAGTTGGCTTGATATGCTTTGGCATTGCCTATAATAATCCATAACATTCCCAAACACCTTAAATTCTTACTACCAAGCTATGTTCTAAATTTTTTGGTCCTTGAAAGGGTCATCTTAAAATTTTTTCCCTAGCCATTAGGTTTACACATGTGAAATATGAATATGTGTCATGCATACCATGCCTAATACTTTTGAAAATAAAGCTTTTAGTTGGTACTTTAACCCACAAGTTAGGTTAATTACTAGTTGGGGTGATTTTCAAAAGGCATTTAAAAATAAATTTAGAGCAAAAACCACCAAGGGTGCTTGAAAAACTAATTTTTTAATTGTTATGGGACCTAAGGAGAGAGTAAATGAATTTAACCAAAGTTTCACAATTATCATCCACAAGTTTAGGCCAACAAAAATACATACCCAAGAACTCTAAAATGAATTTTATTGCACCAAAAGGTGCTCTATAGACTAATATGGAGGTGATGTGTAGGTGTAGTGTGAAAAAGTGTGTATGTCAACATTTTTTATCATCTTTCTAAGCGGGTTAAAATTATAATATTCTTAATTATAATATTCTTAATATATTATAATTTACAAATGTCTTATGGTTAATCTAATTTAAAATACATAACGTTTCTTATAATACATAATTTATAAACATGAGTTAGGGTTAAACTAGTATAAGTTTGATTTAAAGAACAACATCACCATAATAATATATTTGTTAATACATTTTTTTTATAGTGTATACATAGAATTAATATAATTTAAAATTCATAACATTTTTTAATATGAGGTATATTTATTGGTTAGAGTAAAGCACCATGCATGGGATACTATATTTCTTATTACAATATTTTATAATTTACAACTATATTGCGATTAATATCATTTAATATATACAATGTTTATTATAATATATAATATATACCAATAAATTATGGTTAAAACATTATAAAATAGGTTCAAAGCATCAAATTGAGCCAAAGGTGGAAGCAATACATCTAGTCAAGATTGAAAGGATACATAGAATCCACATATTTTGTATGGGGAGAAAGCATTGCACAGACAAAAGTTCAGTAGAAATCAACCATTTTTTTATTCACCATATTTTTACTCTCGTTTCAGACTTATTTTCCCATATTTTTGGGCATATTTGGAATAGGATTTAGGGTTCAGTTTTGGGCATATTTGTAGAATGGTTTTCTTGGTTTCAATGTGTGTGTATTATTTCACTTTATGCTATATATCAAATTTAGCAATGCATCATAAGTAATGAATTTTTTTTTTTTTACCACACATCTAGGTTCATAATCAGGTTTTGATTCAATGATAGTATGTTTGGATTAAAAGTGATAACCATTTATTTTGTGGTGTTACTGATATATGAAAATGTTACCAATATGTGAATAAAATTTAAGGTTAAACATTTTATCTTTAAACATTCTTTTATGATTGACTCAATTATGTTGATTAGCTGTAATCTGAAAAAAATATGTAAATTTAAATATAAAATTCAAGAGTAAGAAAATTATTATTTTTAATTATAATGTAAATAATATTTTATAATATTATTATTTTGAGGTTATTAATGTTTCAAAGAGTTTTATATATATTAATATGGCCATTAAACTTTAAATATAAACTCTTTACCACATTATTTCACTTTTTCACTATGTTTGTTACTCTCTTTTTAGAATTCTTCTCCTTGAATTTTGGGCATATTTGGAATAGGATTTAGGGTTCATTCCAGAGAATATTTCTGGAATGGGATTTTGGGTTTATTTTGTGTGCATTGTTTCACTTTATCCAAAAATAAAATAGATCGACCTCAAAAATTCATCATAAGTAAAAACTATTTAATTTTTTAGATCGTGTATCTAGGCTCATAATTAGGTTTTGAATATTACTATGTATGCATTAAAAGTAATAACTATTAATTCTATAGTGTTACTGATATATGAATATTATTACCAATATCTGAAGAAAACTTAAGGTTAAATATTTTATATTTGTGCATGCTTTTCTAATCGACTTTGTTATGTTGGTTGTAGTGCAAACCACAAAAAACTATAAATTTAGATATAAAATTGACGAGTGAGACCTTTTTTTTTTTAATTATTAATGTAAAAAAATATTTTGTAATGTTGTTTTGTTTAGGTCATTAGTGTTTTCAAATAATTTTATAGATATTAATAGAGCCATTAAAATTAAAATATAAAATATTTGCGACATTATTTTACTTTAATTACATTACTTTATTATGTTAAGTTTGGAAAATTTCATATATTAATTAATAAAAAAATAAACATTATGTAGATTTATAATATATGTTATTAAAATAAAATATATGAATAATAAAAAAAGTTTACATATTACAATTTTTATAATTAAAAAATTATAAGTTGAAAAGAAAGATCACATGGACTTAGTATTAAAGTATTTTTTCTTTAATTTTATAATCCTGAGAGAGAAAAAATATAAGCTGTGACCTTGACCTAGGTGCTGATGCACCCCCTGGTTTGCTATTTATCGCTCTTGGAACCATGGCCCCTCTGGTGGATATCCCAGAGGTAGCCCCTCTGCCTGACCACGCCCAGGCATTCTACGCTTTGATTAATTCTTTAAACCCTCCTCGACCTAGACTGGAAATAACCAAGTTTGTCAAGAAACTAGAGGGAATTTAGGAAGTATCTCTTCCCCCTACAATCCCCCGTATGGCAGCTCTTTCGCTCGTTGAAAAGGGACTCATTGGGAAATTCACAGGTCTGTGGCCTTCACCAAAGACAGTTCAAAAGTGGCTTGAATGAAATTGGACAGATAATATCAGTGGGAAAATTTCAATCATATTCTGTGTTATAGTCCATTTCACTTTCCATTTTGAGACAAAAGAAGACAAGGACCTGATATTCAGAAATGGGCCATACTTCATGGAAACTAAAGGGCTCTACCTAAACAAATGGATGCCAGATTTTGATCCTGAGCTTGATGTCCCCAATATTGTTCCTGTTTAGGTTTGCCTCCCTCACCTCCCCCTACATTGCTATGGTGATGACTCAGTTCGGGCAATCGAGAATGCAATAGGAAAGTTCATAGATAAAAGAGAGGCAAAGGACAATATGCAAGCATGTGCCAGGATCTGCGTAGACGTGGATCTAGAGAAAGGTCTACCAGAGGTGATCAAAATGAAGGTTGACAACTGGACTCACATACAACAGCTAGACTACGAAAAAATCCCATTCAAGTGTAAGGTATGCCATGAATATGGTCATTTTTCTAATAGATGTACTAAAGATATTGAGGCTGAAAACATTGATTCAGAAGACTAATGGGAAACCGTAAAAAAGAAGAAGACTGTTCCAAACCCATGAAACTGAAGCATCCCTCCAGCTCAACCTTCTCAATCCGCCGCACCCCTTGGCTCCACCTTATCCAATCCCTCCACATCCCCTCAGCCTATTCCTAAGCCTTCCCCCAACCCCTCTCCCAATCCCTTCCCCATCCCTCCACTTGCCTCCTCAAACCCCTTTTCATCCCTCACCTCTTCAAAGGAGGACCCCCCTCAACCCTCCATTCCTCTTCTTGGATCCCCTTAGATCACTCCTTCCAAATCCTGCCCCCTTCGTCCTCCTCTGAACCTTCCTCTGCTCAAATTATCACTAGGAACACTGCCAAAGAACATGAGGTCATTTTAGAGATCCTTAAAAAGCCTAGTACTAGAAGGAGATCTTCCAAAATCCTTCGAGATGAAGCAGGCCGAAAGGACATTTTCCTTGGAATCCAACACCCTATTGAATCCTTTATTGGAGGGAAAATCAGTAGAGAAACAAGCCATAATGAATTAGGAGGGAATATAGGTCCACAACTTGCATTCCTAAAATGATGAAAGCCCTCTCTTGGAATTGTAGGGGCCTAGGGCACCCCTAAAAAAACTCAGCTCTAAGAGACCTTCTAAATAAAGAAAATCCTAACATCATTCTCCTACAAGAAACAAAGCAAGGAGAAAGGGACATGGATATTATTATAAACAAAGTGAAGAATTATATGGGCACTATGATGGAATCCAAACGTGCCTCCGGAGGATTAGCCACCATTTGGAACCAAAATTCTTGGAAACATATTCCAGCTATCAAGACTCGAAACTGGATCAAATTCAATCTCTAGAGCACTCAAGAGAACATTGTGATCACTGTGTACACCATATATAGCCCAAATCATTACATAGATAAAAAAACTCTATTGGAGCACTATGAAAGCAGATATAGACAGTGAAGGAAACAATTATATCATCATTAGAGGAGACCTTAACTTGATCCTGCACGCCAATGAAAAAAGAGGAGGAAACTTTAACACTGTTTCCTCAAGAGATCAGCTTGAATCTATAATCCAAGACCATGACTTGGTCGACATCATTCCCAAAAATAAAAATTCACTTGAATCAATTGAAGAATTTGAGCTGGGAACATTATGGAGAGACTCGACCACTTTATTGTGGCTATCCCTCTAATCTCTCATTTCTCTTTAGCCTCTTCTAGTATTATTTCTTTCTCCACATATGACCACTACCCCGTTACCCTCTCCCTAGGAGATTTTTCCTCCCCGGGACCTCTCCCTTTCAGATAAAATCCTCTTTGGAATTTATACCCTGAAGTCAGACTGATTGTGCTTCATTCATGATAACAACATGTTGAGGGCTCCCCCATGTTCATTTGGGAATAAAAAATAAATCAAGTTCATATAGCGCTTAAATATTGGGAAAAAATCCAATACAAGGAACCTAAAAAAGACAAAAATGAAATCAAAAGAAAGCTAGAAGAAGTCCACAATGACATTGACACATGGAGTGAATCAAGAAAATAAGGAGGAGGAGAAATGTCTATACTTGAACCTATATAAAGCTAACAGAAACGAGGAGGAGAAATGGAGGCTTAAATCAAGGAACCTTTGGCTTGAGGCTGGTGATAAAAAAAACTCCTTATTTCATAAACAAGCCACGATAAGAAAGATAAGGAATAACATCTCAGTAATTACAGATGATGAAGGGGAAGTGCCTGAAGATTAGGAAGGGATCAAGGCTGTAGCTTACAACCATTACAAAAATATGCTCTTTGAAACAACAACTCCGGAGGATTATTCTGATCTCTTGAATTACATGCCCAAGCTAATAACGGATGAGATTAACATCTCCCTTAGAAAAAACATTGAGGAGACCAAAATTATCAAAGCCATTTGGTCCTTGCATCTAGACAAGTCTCCAGGACTGGATGGCTTCTCCATTATCTTCTTCTGCACCTTTTGGGAAGTCATTAAAAAATATCTTACCAATATGATTCAGTGGGTTCAAAAAAATAAGAATATCGGTGGCTTTACCAAATCCACTTTCCTCTCCCTTATACCTAAATGTTGGAACATGGTCTCCTACAAGCTGCGAAACTGGTTCATTTTGAATACTTTTGATTAAATTTAGTCTAGCACAGGGGTTTTGGGTGGGTCAAAGCCCTGAAAGCATTGTAATGGGTAAAACGTTAAACCAGGGGTCCGAAAACCACAGTTTGTAGACCATAGGAAAGTCTAGGCTAGATTATTATAAATAGAGGAACATTTTGTATTGTAAGGTAGAGTAGAATGAAGAGAGATTGATGCGAGTTGTGGTTTAAGTTATCTGTGTGGGTTTTTGGGGAAAGGACTCCTATTGACTATGTGCATGGAGATCCAAGTCTAGCTGTGTGCGGACCCTGCTGATGTGTGCGCAGGTTGGGAAGGGAATTGTAAGAAGGAATTGAGGAATTAAAGAATAAGAAAGGTTGATTAAGAACTGAATCTATGAGTACTCTTTGCGTGAATCATTGATAATTACTGCATTGTGAATTTTCTATATTTAAGCTGCGAAGATCTGTGTAGGCGTATTTTATGTATCTAGATCTGTTCTGTTCTGTTCATGCTATGCTGTGCCACTGTCCTAAAAGCATATAATTATATATCTAGCGCACATGGATGTGAATAGAGACCTACTTGGCCCTGCGCAAAACAGGGTAATCCGGGTATCACAGGGCCAAACTCAGCTTTGCTTGCCTTACCCATCCTTTCTTAGGGTGCAGAAACTTGGTTCCAGCACCCACCCATACTACTTCGGGTGAGACTTTGACTTGCGCAAGTAGGTCATTACCGAAAGGGCCAGTAGTATAGGGGTTTGTTGGCAAACCTTGCACACCGAACCTAGGTCAAGACCCCTCGAGCCAGCAAATGGTTCCGTAGCCGGGACCTGGAGAATCTTGAGAAAGGGATCAGATAATTATAAGAGAATATTGGAAGCCTGAAAGAAAGGAAATTGAAGACTGGTTCGAAAAGCAGATCCAGGAATTTGTGGTAAAAGAAAATCGAAGCGAAGAGTTAACGGCGGAAAGGTGGAAAAATAGGTACATTATTACAAAAAGCTACGAAATATTCTTTGTGAAATTTGCGATCAAGCTTCAAGAGTGGCTAACCAGACTCATAGAATTCCAGAAGTGCTGTAAAGGACGAGCGAGTCACTCAATGGACCCCAGAGATGATTCAACAGCTGGAGAGGACTGATAATACTATCACACGCATGGTCAATCACTGGGTGGACAGTGTGCTAGGAGGATTTGTGATAGAATTTTCCATTGATCAGTTTGTCTCATACTCTGAGGCCAAACGATGATTCTTTAAAGGGTTCCGGGGAAATTTTTTGAGGAAATTACCGTTGTTGATCAAGATATTACTGTGTGAAAAGAGAATTCTATGTAGTCATACCAACTGAATGACCTTGGATCTAGACGAAAGCACGACGTAGAGTGGTAAATACTATCGAACCAACCTTGACGGAGGGAGATCTTCCTATAATCTATTGCAAGAACTAGTTGTGCAAGATCCCCCAGCTACACTACTGCCTATGCAGCACAAAGGTAAGAACTCTCTTATACCACCAACCCCACCGAGCAGCGATATGGCTACACACCGAAGATTACCTACCTTCAAGGGGGTAGGGGATGAAGATATGGACCGATTTTGGTTTGTTGCAGACTCCGTTTAGACTGCGCAGAATGTGGCAACCGATACGATGAAGAGGGCGCAACTGTCCCTCGCATTCAAGGATAGAACACTGGACTGGTATATGAGATACATTACCCAGAATGGGAGTGCATCTATTCAAGATATCAAAGACACTATGAAAAAACAGTTCTGAAAGCCAAAATATTACTCTCAGCTGGTAGCGGAAGTAAAGGAATTCAAACAAGGTGTGTTTGAGTCAGTGTGGGAGGCTGATCAGCGATTGAAGAGAGAAATCAGGGAAGGAGGATTCGAGTATGACAATAGGAAACATACAGAATGGTTCATCGCTATGTTTTTACCTCACCTGCACATGCCAATGAGTCACCAAACCATTGAATCTTAGGAAAAAGCTGTGGAAGTCGCTATGAAACTAAAAGCTGCACCCAGAGAGGATACATTATTAGGGGTACAAAAAATTCAGGAACAACTTGGGGCTATGAATATGGAAATACAGAACCTGTGAAGGGAGTGAGGAAAGGATGGTCACACAGATCTATGGTGCATACGATGTCAGGTATCTGGCCACACGAAGGATCAGTGTCCTCTTTTGGCATATTACATGTAGGTGGGAGGACCTAGTCTGGTACGCCTAGGAGCAAGTCAGGAACCCATCCTATCATGACCAGGCTTGAGCAGACCTGCGCTGTGGTGTGACGACTGTCATGTAGCAAGACTACATGATACAAACCATTGCAACTAAAGCAACAATGGTGCAGGTTTTACCGATCGGGAGGACACGATGAGCAGAACTATCATACTTATGACTTGATGATAGATCGTGGGAACTTGTATAAGGTACAATCATACCCTGTGTCACCAAGATCGTCTGCGCACCTTGGGGGATCCCCAGCCCGGGGTAGAGGAGCTCGTGGAGGAAGCACAGGACGAGGACGTGGACAGCTAATCTGTTATAACTGCGGAGAGATAGGACACTTTGCTAGAGAATGCCCAAATCTCACCAGGCCATCGTTGAAGTATTGTAGGCAGTTGGACCATGTGGTGGAGGATTTCCCAATTTTAATAGCCAAGATTTAGGAAAAACAACCCACCCCTATATATAATGTGCAAAGGGTTAAAACCGAGCTAAGAAATATAGATCTGAGTGTAAAAGTCATGACGCGTAGCGGGATGGTCACCTAGGGAGCAAAGGTGGAGCTTCCCCCTCGGGAAGGAGTGAACTTCAATGAGCAGGAATTACTAGAAGCCCCCATGCAGCTGCCGAAAAAGATAGGGGAGGGGGTTGAGCCCTTCCTCCAGGCATGTCTGAAGCTGCTACGAAACTCGCAGGCCATAGAGAACCTCTAAGCACTAAGGAATACCTGCACAACTTGGCCCAATTTGATTCCTGAGACCAAGGATGTACACAGACTATACAGCTATAAGAAACACACCGAAAGAGAAATGTGGTTGACTGCGTAGATTGGTGACTACGAGATGGATCAAGTTATCTTAGATCTTGGATCGGATGCGAATGTATTTCCAAAGTAGACATGGAAATGAATGGGAGAGCCTAAATTAGAATGGTCCACCATCCATCTACGAATGGAAAATCAACAAAAAATCATTCCTCTGTGTAGGCTACCAAAATTCATGGTTGATATCGCAGGGGTAATGGTCCCAGTCAACTTTGAAGTAATAGAAATTGTGGAAGATGTGGATCCCTACCCTGCACTCCTAGGATTGGATTGGGCTATAGACATGGGGGGTGTCATCAATCTCAAAAAGTGTAGCATACAACGGTACGCACGTAATAGTACCACTAGATCCAGCAGAAGGTGCGCGGTATACAGACCCAGCCTACGAGGAGGAGGAAATAGATCACATTTACAAATTTACTGCGTGGGACGAAGATCGGGTCAACCCCATGGCCGAAGGGGTACTCTGTTGGGAAAAGGATAGTGAATGTTTCTCCGTCTCTCATGTGGAACTGGAAAACTAGCAAGGAAATTTGCATGAGGTTTCGGCACTACGATGTCTTCAGACCACCAAGAATTTTTTCCGCATCTCTACCAAGATAAGAGAATTTCCCTACGATGATGGCGCAGGTAATATTAGAAAGTTTTTTCAAGCCAAAATTCCCAAGAAATGCAGGCTAGGATCATTGCCGCTAACTCTGTGCTTTGGTGGGATATGCAAGAGGAGTGTTGGAATAGGATGGTCCTGCGGTTGGGGACCCCAGCTAACAAACGGGCCTCGAGGTCAATAGACCTATGCAGATACTTGCTGACATACGAAACTCAAGGATGTGATAAGACCCCACCCGAACAGGGTCCCCTAGTTATCAATGACCTAGGTTTGTGTTCGACTACAGAGGTGCACCAACCCACACGCAATTGGGAGAAGCTGCAAACACTTCAGGATGCAGATGGCACGAAAACGCTTGACACAGCCCTACCGAACAGGGATGTCCTAACCAAGGGAGAAGCACACAGATCAAGAAATTTGGTGGAAAAATTGCTGAATTGGTACCTGAACCATGTTACGAAACAACTAGCATCAACCTTAATTCGGGGTATGAGAAAAACACGCAGGCGTCATCCGAGGTCTGACGATCCGTGGGAGAGTCCTCAGGTATGAATAACGACTGTCAGCCTACCCCACGTTGATAGGAAAGGAACCTTATAGTTACGCACGAGGGGAGGTAGACCATCAATGCATTCATTTATGGTAAGTTTGATCCGAATGATCGATGGTAATTTTCACGTACAGGTTACTCCACCATTAAATAGCTCCGGAAAGTGTGTAGTTAGCAGGTTAACTTCACAACAGGCTACATATTGTTTCTAAACCATGCCCCTATTATCGTCCTACTAGCTTAATGGGATCATAGACATTTTCTGGGGCGCCCTTCCTTTTGTTGCTATGGTGGTCCCTAAACCGCCGAATGCTTTGGTCCTTGTCCATTCAGCACCCACAAACATCATATTACGAGGGCCTGGGGATGTCGAGTTTGACCAATTGATCAGTCATTGGCCCCTTACAGAGGGAATTTCCTGTGAACCCCGCACGGAGAGGCACCATAGCTGCACGGGACGAGTTCCTAACCTTCACACCCTGGGGACGACCGTGTGACTCAGCCGGATGACCTCAGATGATATAGTAGAGGAGGGTACACTATTATCCTGGTCCCCCACCAGCAGTGTCACAATTAGGTCACGACTAGTCCTAAACCATGAAGGAACAATGAAATATAGGGCTATGTTGCGACTTCTCCGCAGTCCTAGATTACCAACCAGCAGAAGCCATGTTTGTTCGCTCCCTCGCACTGTCCTAGTTAACGATCATGCTCCATCTGCTACGGACATACAAATAGATTTGGTGCAGCTATCTCGTGAAGCACTACAAGGATTATACACCACGGTGTTGCAAAAGGTTCACCACTGTGACCGAACTATGTGATAGCAGTGTGAAGTACCTCCGGAAGTTCGGGCACAATGGGTTGCATTGGTCACAAAAGCAACAAATATTATCCAGGAGCAGCTTACGTGGGGCATGCAATTGGTTGACACAAATACGCAGCTTTGGACAATGGTCCAATAGCATCCTATTCTTTAGCATATACAGGAAGATTTACGGTAGGTGAAAGCTGCTCTCGATCAGATCAGAGCTCCCTTGCCCTCCAATGTTTCTGCGCAGTATCTTGCCGTCATGGACATGATTGTGAATCTTCACCACGCCAAGCAGGTCATCAGGAAATGGTTGAAACCATGGGGCGAAACCGCCCTCCAGCTCTCCCAGGATGCTCATACTGCCATTGTGCGCCTTCACTAGATGTTAGAACAGGTTACCGCGGCTCCAGACGACCCTGCATCCCTGACACTTGTCAACATTGCACAACGAGATGCTGTCTAGAGTCAGGAAGTGCTCCCTCTGCTCTCCTGCACTCTTGATACGTTGCGTGCACAAATCGAGGCTGCACCATCGCAGTGACTTGGGACGAGTCACAAGATTGTGTTGGGGGACTGTTGGAATAGGGTCTCCTACAAGCTGCGAAACTAGTCCATTTTGAATACTTTTGATTAAATTTAGTCTAGCACAGGGGTTTTGGGGTAGGTCAAAGCCTCGAAAGCATTGTAATGGGTAAAAGGGTAAACTAGGGGTCCGAAAACCATGGCTTGCGAACCATAGGAAAGTCTAGGCTAGATTATTATAAATAGAGGAACATTTTTTATTGTAAGGTAGAGTAAAATGAAGAGAGATTGATGCGAATTGTGGTTTAAGTTATCCATGTGGGTTTTTGGGGAAAGGAATCCTACTGGCTATGTGCACGGAGATCCAAGTCTAACTGTGTGTAGATCCTGTTGATGTGTGCGCAGATTGGGAAGGGAATTGTAAGAAGGAATTGAGGAATTGATGAATAAGAAAGGTTGATTAAGAAATAAATCTGTGAGTACTCTTTGTGTGAATCATTGATAATTACTGCGTTGTGAATTTTCTGTATTTAAGCTGCGAAGATCCGTGTAGGCGTATTTTCTGTATCTAGATATGTTCTGTTCTGTTCATGCTATGCTGTGCTACTATCCTAAAAGCATAGAATTATAGATCTAGAGCACGTGGATGCGAATAGAGACCTACTTGGCCCTGTGCAGAACAGGGTGATCCATGTATCATAGGGCCAAACACAACTCTTCTTGCCTTACCCATCCTTTCTCAGGGTGCGGAAACCTGGTTCCAGCACCCACCCATACTACTTTGGTTAGTTTTTAACCCTGAACAGAAGTTATCTACTCACGAATCTTATAACAAAAAATAAACAATAGCGAGAGCATAAAACATAAAACAAATAAACACAAAGATTTTCCTCTGGATCCCAAATCAGGATGACTAGCTTGATTTTCTATTATATTCCTTTTAGTGTTACAACACATATATATACATGCCGAAGCATACATAAACCCCAATCCATTAACCCTAGATTAGAACATAACCATAGTTCCCTTGACCGGATCTACAAAATACCAGGGGCTGAAAACCATCGTACCCCAAAACCATGTGCAAACTCATGCACAAAAAATGGGTGGGTCCGCCTATGAGTGGGTCTGCACACCGAAAAACATTTCGCCGGGGCGCTGCCCCGGACCCCAACAATGGGGGCTACCTCCCCCCTGCTGTGCCCTACACAACGTATAGCGCATGGGGATAGTCGTGGAAAGCATATAACAAATACCCAACATTCTCCCACTTGTTGTTTTCTTTCCATAGGGGGCCATAGGAGCGCTTAGTCATTGGGCCAATTCTTCAACACCCATTGTTTCTCTACATGAAGAGAACTTCTGAGTGCTCACAGACTTCGTCAATGCATCTGCAACATTCTTCAAAGTTTCCACCTTTACCAGCAACACCCTTTTAGCCTCAACCATATCTCTAACAAAGTGATATTTAACATCAATGTGCTTTGTCTTTGAATGATAAGCAGGGTTATTAGCCAAGAAAATTTCACTTTGGCTATCACAGTCTATCCTTATAGCTTGTTGTACCAACCCCATACTTGAACACAATCTCTGCAACCAAACTGCTTCCTTGCTTGCATGAGTGGCTGCTATGTATTCTGCCTCTGTAGTTGAAAGAGCCACTACGGACTGTCTTTTACTCATCCAACTGACTGCGCCTCCAAATAGGCTAAACACATACCCACTTGTAGATCTTCTTTGGTCCAGATCTCCAGCCCAGTCTGCATCAACAAAACCACGAATGTCCAACATTCTTTTCAATCCTGGTCTTCCCTGGTAGCACAAGCCATAATCACTAGTGCCACGTAAATATCTGAAAACCCGCTTCACTGTTGTCCAATGCTCCTTCCCTGGGTTTGACATAAACCTGCTCAATACTCCCACTGCATGTGCAATGTCTGGTCTAGTATAGACCATTGCATACATCAAACTACCCACTGCACTTGCATATGGAACACGGGACATATCCTCCTCTTCTTCTTGTGTCTTGGGACACTGTTCAGCAGACAGCTTTACACCTACAGGAATAGGAACATTCACCGGTTTACTATCCTGCATATTGAACCTCTGAAATATAGTCTCGACATACTTCCTCTGGTTTAACCAGAGCTTCCTCTTTGCCCGATCTCTCTTAATTTCCATGCCCAAAATATAGTTTGCAGCACCAAGATCCTTCATGTCGAATTTGGAGAACAATTGGGTCTTCAAATCTTGGATAATTTCTTTGTCATTTCCAATAAACAACATATCATCCACATACAAGACCAAATAAATAACACGGTCACAAATTAATTTAAAATAAACACAGTGATCCTCCTTGCTTCTGGTGAAGCCAAGTCCCCGTATATAGGTATCAAATTTCTAATACCACATCCTTGGTGACTGTTTTAACCTATATAGAGACTTCTTCAACCTGAATACCTGTTATTTCTTACCCTTCACCATAAAGCCTTCAGGTTGCTTCATGTAGATCTCCTCTTTAGATCCCCATGAAGAAATGATGTCTTCACATCCATCTGTTCTATCTCAAAATCAAATGCAGCAGCAACAGATAAAAGTAATCTAATAGAAGTAACTTTGGCAACAGGAGAAAAAATATCACCAAAATCAATTCCCGGCACTTGGGAATAACCTTTCGCTACCAACCAAGCTTTGTATTTATCCACCTTGCCTTCTACATTCATCTTCTTCTTAAACACCCATTTGCTCCCAATGGGCTTCCTTCCAGCCGGCAACTCCACCAGATCCCATGCATCGTTTTTGTGCAAGGATGCCATTTCATCAACCATGGCCTCCTTCTAGAGTTTTCCATCCTCTGAATCTACTGCCTCCCTGACAGTTCTGGGTTCATCATCAGTTATAGCTAAGGCAAAACCTGAACAGAAAGCAGATGGACTATACCTTTCTGGTTGCCTTCTTTCCCGAACTGATCTTCTCAAAGCTGGAGTTTGTGGCTCTTCATCTTCTGAGTCTTCTTCTGTTGTAGAGTCTGATTCATCCTCCTTTAGCTCAAACTCTATCTTCTCGGGTTCCTTTGGTAGGACTTCATGTTTAACAACATCTTTCACTTCTCTAAACACCACATCTCGGTTGTACACAACCTTCCTTGTTTCTGGGTTCCAAAGCTTGTAACCCTTTAAACCATCCTTATACCCAATAAAGATGCACCTTTCATATTTATTATCCAGCTTGGTCCTTTTCTCCTTGGGAACATGTAAATATGCATCACATCCAAATACCCTTAGATGTGAAAGAGAGGGTTTCTTACCAGTCCATCCCTCATGTGGAGTCTTATCCTCCAATTCTGATGAAGGTGATCTGTTAACTAAGTAACATCACGATTATTATTGCCTACTTTAATTCTTGTCCTGTAGGTACCCACTTTGACATGCTTCTTTCTTTTTCCATCCGGCATTACAAATTTCATTCTTTACGTAACTCCGTTTCTTGGTGTGTATGGAGTAGTCTTCTTGTGCTATACCACACTTCTTATAGAACTCTTCAAATTCCTTCTTCTGAACTCCCCCACCATTATCTATCCTCAGCGCCTTTATCTTCTTCTCTGTCTAGTTTTCCACAGGCCTTAAATTATTTAATCTGTCCAGGGAACTTCAAATTTCTTCCTCAAGAAATATATCCGTATTCCTTGAGAAGTCATCTATGAATGAAACATAGTACACAAACTCTAATATTCTGGAGCGCCATAGGTCCAAACACATCACTGTGCACAAGTTCTAATATCTTGTTCGCCCTCTTAGCACCAGAAGGAAAACTCACCCGATTCTGCTTCCCATATACACAATGTTCACAGAAATCGAAATCCAGAGAGAAATTAGACATACCTTCTGCCATACCATTTCTATGCAGTATCTGAAGGCCCTTCTCTCCAATATGTCCAAGCCTTTGATGCCATAGCATGGTCTTTTCTCCAGAGACAGCTAGGCTTTCCGCTCCTCTTTCAGGAACCACAAAACTGTTACACCCATCAATAACAGTGCTACCTTGTAGCTTGTATAGAGTTCCAGTCTGAACTCCTTGCATTAATACTAGTGCTCCCCGAACCATCTTGCAGGCATCTTTCTCGAACACTTTTTTTACACCTGCATCATCCATCTTGCTTCTGAGAAATCATATTTGGCCAATGCGAATATACGAGAACACGAAGTGTTCTAATCCTTCCACATTACGACTTGACTTGACCTTTCCATCCAGATGATTTTGGCCTTGTCATCCCAAGGAAGTCACCACCATCATATTTCTCATACTCGCAGAACCACTCCCTATGGGGAGTGAAGTGAAAGGATGCACCCGAGTGAATCAACCATGACTCATGATCTACATGTGTATTTGAAGAAGAAGCCAAATACACATCACCACCTTCATCCGAGGTGGTTTTTGCCTATGCAGAAGGAGCATCATCAGATCCCTTTCCTTTCTCAGGAGCTTTAGATCTGCAATCCTTTTTGTAGTGCCCTTCCTTTTCGCATTTCCAGCATACCTTTACAAACTTTCTAGGAGATTTAGATCTCCCTCTAGATTTAGATCTCCCACTCGAAACCTTATTCTTGTTTCTGTTTTGGGACCTTCCTCGTACAGATAAGGCATCTCCATTTTGACCCTCCATTTCTCCGTCTCATTTCACTCAGGCAAATGAGAATTTGGAACAATGTCATCAAACTTCAAGGTAGTTAACATGCTACCCTATTGCAATAACAGGACTTATCACGAGTGCGGTAGAGAACACAACAGATTGATGCACTTGTCTTCATCTGAGATTTTAATATCAACAGATGAAATCTGACTTACCACAGTATTGAAGGCATTCAGATGCTCTGTCATCGAGTCTCCATCCCTCATCTTCAGGTTATACAACTTTTTCCGCAAGAACAATTTGTTCACCAAAGACTTGGATTGGTACAAAGTCCCTAGCTTGTCCCACAAGGTATTCACCGTAGCTTCCCCAGATACATTCAACAATCACGAATGCGAGACACCTGTTATGTTGTGCTCTTAGCCTTCCGATCCAGTTTCTTCCGGTCTTCATCTGACATTGTCGTTGGTTTAGTACCTGGATCTACCGCGATCCACTGATCTTTATCCACCAGCAGATCCTCCATCTTGAGCTTCCACAACTCAAAACTCTGACCATTAAATTTCTCGATCTCTATCTTCCCGCTGCTTGCCATCTTCTTTCACCGCAAGAATCGATCCCGCAGATCTCCCACTGAACAGGGTCTACCTCAGCCCAGAGAAAAAAACCACTGCTTAATAAGCGTCCCTTGAAGCCAGAAACAACTGCGATACCAAATGTAGGTTTTAACCCTGAACAGAAATTATCTACACAAATCTTATAACAGAAAATAAACAATAGCGAGAGCATAAAACATAAAACAGATAAACACAGAGATTTTCCCCTGGATCCCAAATTGGGACTACCAGCTTGATTTTCTATTATATTCCTTTTAGTGTTACAACACATATATATACATGCCGAAGCATACATAAACCCCAATCCATTAACCCTGGATTAGAACATAACCGTAGTTCCCTTGATCGGATCTACAAAATACCAAGGGCCGAAAACCATCGTACCCAAAAACCATGTGCAAACTCATGCACAAAACATGGGTGGGTCTGCCTATGAGTGGGTTCGCACACCAAAAAAAATTTCACTGGGGCACTGCTTCGAACCCCAACAATGGGGGCTGCCTCCCCCGTTGTGACCCCCCTGCTGTGCCTGGCGCAACGTACAGTGCGTGGGGCTAGTAGTGGAAATAATATAACACATACCCAACATTTGGGTGAGACTTTGACCTGCGCAAGTAGGTCAGTGCCGAAAGGGCCAGTAGTATAGGGGTTTTTTGGCAAACCTTGCACACCGAACCTGGGTTAGGACCCCTTGAGCCAACACTAAAGAAAACCATCCCTCCTCTTTCTCCAAATTTAGAACCATCTCCCTCTGCAATTCTTCTTATAAAATCATAACTAGAATCCTTGCAACGAACCTTAAGCCTCACCTCCCTAACCTCATAGATGAAAATCAAGGGGGATTCATATCTCAAAGACAAATCTTTGACTCTATATTTTGGTTCAAGAAGCCATTCATTCGAGTATAACGAGATCTGAGAAAGGGTTTATTTTGAAACTTGACCTTGCTAACGCCTTTGATAGAGTAAGGCATTCACTTCTCCTTTCTATCCTCCAAACCATGGGATTTGAAAGTGATTTCATATCCCTCATCAATGCCTACATCTCCAACCCTTGGATCTCTCCCTTAGTCAAGGGAAGTCTAGGAAAAGCATTTCAATCTTCTTGAGGTATCAGGAAATGCTACCCTCTTTCTCCCTTTCTTTTGATCCTAATGGCAGAGTCTTTTAGTAGAGCCCTGGATCATAATCATAGAGTTGGTCTCATCACTGGAATCAAGTTCAATAGTAAAGTTAAGAACATGAATCACTCCCAATCTACTGATGACACCCTCTTGATGGGTGGTGCCACTTGCATTATTACTCAGAGATTTGAAAATATCCTTGACAAGTTTATGATTTTTTTAGGAGGGTTGATTAATTGCCATAAAAGTTGAATCTATGGGTGGAATGCAACAAACAACATGTTGCATAGCATTGATCAAAATTTTGGAGTATCCTACAAGATAAAATAGACCTATTTTAATTGCCTTGGGATGCTGGTCAGCTCTGGACCCCTTAAGGCTGAGGTTTGGAACATCACCATTGACAAATTGAAAAAGAGAGTGCAACAATGGGGATCTTCCTAGCTTAATTTGGATGGGTGCACAGTCCTCCTAAAAATTTTTCTCACTGCCTTGCCTCTGTATTCCTTCACTTCGCTTCACGCTCCTTCTAGCATTCATCAAAAAATAGAATTTTTTTTAAGGCACTTCTTATGGAAGGGAGGGAAAAATGAAAAGAATAAATTCAATTTAATTAAATGGAGGCAGATCACCCAAAATTATGATCATGGTGGACTTGGTATTCACATTCCAAATCTTCTGAACAATGCCTTTGGGGTTCGGGGGGGGGGAATTGTGTGGCGCCTCATCATAGGAAAACATGCTTGGTGGAAGCAAGTTTTGGAGACAAAATATCTCACCACCACTAGAAAAAAAATTCTTGATTAGGCTATCCCAATCAGACCTTGTTCCAGAACTTGGAATTTATGTAAACAATCCATTCCATTTATCAACATAAATAATTCAAAAGTTCCTCAAGGAGGATGCAGCATTAACATTTGGGAGGATAAAATCACGGGGCAATCTCCCCTCATGGACAACCATAACATCCATCACATCCAAAAATTTCTTTGAAGTCAAGATATAAAAACCATGGATAATATTTCTAAGTGGGAAGAGCACTCCAATACATGGAATGGGTGGGTATTCCCTATTCCTCCCCCTCATCTTGAGGCCAAACTAGAAAATTTGAAAGAAATGCTACATGGAGTTGCTCCTCTAGTTAAAGGAAACCAAGACAATTATTATTGGGATCATTCAGGCTCAATGTACTCAATAAAAGTGGCTTATGGATCCCTTCTCAAAGATTATTTTCCCTCACCTCTATGGCCCATGTGGAAGCTCATTTGGAAATTGAAAGGCCTCCCTAAGATAAAAACGTTCATTTGGATTATTCTTAAAGACAAATTTTTTACCTCTGATAACTTTAAAAAAAGAGGTATCCATGGACCCTCCAGAGCCCCCTCTGTTAAAAAAATGAAGAAACTATGCTCCACCTCTTTGTGAGTTTTCCCTTTGCAAAGCAGTGTTGGAGTGACATCACAAATTTCTCCCAGATCGACCTATAAACTATCAATTCGATCTCAAAATTGATAATCAATTGGAAAAAAGGATATCCATGTGAAAAAAAGAGAAAAAAAATTGCAAGAAGGGTCTGGGACACCCTCCCATTTTTTCTTCTCTGGAGTATCTTGCTGGCGAGAAATAAGATGATCTTTCAGGATAAAAAACCTTGCCCAAGGATCTCCCTGTTATCACCTAGATTGACCTCAGCCTGAAGGAAGGCAAGCCAGGGTAACCACAAACCATGCTTAACCTCGTAGCTAACCATACAAGGAAGGGAGAGGGCTCTCTCCGTAAGAAATATCAGTCAAGGATGACTGAAAAAATGATTTTAGTCTAGGTATAGTAGCTCGAAATGTTTTGTATAGATTTTTTGGTGTTGTTGTTGGATTAGATGGAGCTGGGCAATTTAAATCTGAGAAATTAAATCAGAAATGCAGAGTATTCTATGGGGCAAGGTAGCCATGGACTTTAACACCTTTGGTTTAATGATGTGAAGTGTTCAAGACTGGTGAGGAGCTAAGGAGGGCATATGAGATGAATCCTTCTCAAACAGTAGAAAAAGATAAATATTGAATGATTTCCCAAGGTTGAGCACTGTAAAAAATGGATTCTACCTATCTAACTTGAAAAAATTAAGCAGAAATGAATGGAATGAATTATGGCATACATACCATTTAACAAATGATTACAAAAGAAGAGACTGTGCTAAAATTCCATACCACAGGGATCCCATAAAAAATAGCTACAAATCTTTATTAATCCCTGCCAAACTGGTTAAAAATATGTAAAATCAAGCTCAGAGCGTCCCAGTGATTCCAATCTTTTTCCAACACTACAAATGACTAAAAAATTACATTAAATAGACATAGCCTCAAGGGGCGAAGCCGTAGAAAGAGGAGATGTTTCACTTGCCCCGAAACCAAAACCTGAAGATAGAAAAAATCCAACAATATGCCTCTGAAAGAGAGGGGACTGTATATTTTGACCATCTAGAAGATTTTATGTTAGATTTACTCCAACAAATGGAAGAAAACAACTTTGGAACTGACCTGCTCCCTCATTTATCATTTTCTGCTATTTCATGTTTGATGCCGTAATAATCTCTATATTCATAATTACTTACAGTCTCAACAGAATGTCCACCTCTTTTAACCCTTTTGCCGAAGAAAACCCTTTTAAAAACAATGAAATCAAATTTTCCTCATTTAACGGATAAAACCCCTTTTTTTCATTGAAAAGAGTGAAAGAAAAGTGGTGGGCCCAGAAATCGCAATCGAAAATCAGAATTATAAGGAGCGGGAATACCTTGGCGAAAGAAATCGCTGTATGCGATGGAGTGATGGTGTGAGGAGCGACGGAGCGATGAGCGATAGAATGGGAGGTGGAGCGATGAAACGAGGAGTGATGAGCGATATGCATGATGGTCCGATGGTGGGTAAAGTGATGTGATAAGGGAGCGATGGAGGAAAGGCTGATGTGATGAGGGATAGAGGGTTGCTGAAGCGATGAGGGAGTGCTGCAGAAAAACCCTTTTAAAAAAAATAAATGAATCTGGCGCCTTTTACATGGGGAAAAGCCCTTTTTCTTTGGAAAGGAATGAAAAGAATTTGGTGGGACCGGGACATGGAAATCACAAATCAGAAGTGAAAGGGGTATAACTTATGGTGGAGGAAATCGTGATATGCGATGGAGTGATGGTGCGATCGGTGATGGAGGAATGATCCGAAGTGATGGAAATGAAGCGAAGTAGCAATGGAGGAATTGTCGCGTCGGGGAAAGCAAGATGGCGGGTTCGGAGTTAAGCATTACGGAAATTTCTGATTGCACGATGCGATGAAAGACTTATCTCATAGGAAAAAATAGATGGTGAAGTCAAGCACTGGGGAATGAGATGTTGCGATGAGCGATAATTGCATCGGCGGAAACGAGGAGGCGAAGTTAAGAGCAGGCAGGGATGTGATATTGTGATCCGATGCTGCGATGAGATTGCATCAGCGATGATCCATTGTAGCAGGGTTTGTAGGAGACAGAAATTACAAAGGAAAAAAGGACTTTTGGTAAAGGGAAAAATCATAGAAAAAGGAAAAATTTTGTAAAGTTAAAGGGCCAGTGGAGTAATGGAAAAAAGGGCAGAATTGTGTTTTTGTGGCCCTTTATTCATTTGGGCATATTTTCCAATCCAGAAAGTGATTTTGGGAGTGTGATATACTGTTGGAAAGCTCTTTCTGAGCTCCTTCTAATGAACATACTTAGAATATGATTTACACTAAAAATAATGTAGAGAACACATTTGAAAACCAGGCAGACAAAAAGCCCTTTTGACCCTTGGTGACAGGCTGCAAAAGACTAACAATAGCTTTGTGGAGATAGCAGCTTCTGAAGTTCAACTTATTACATATGGAAACATAAAATTACCTAAGAAATGATAATCAAAACAAAGTACCTTGTTTTCACCTCAGAACATGTTTTGAGGTGAAGATTACATCAAGCTTAAAAGAACAACCCTTTGACTTTTCCAGATACTATGCTTTGAGTTTATTTGGCATCCTCATGTCCTTGCTGATATTTATTGACATTTTCATCATTAATTTGACCATGGTGGAACCCTAAAACCTAATGAGAACAACCCTAAGAACTAATAAAATGAACTGCAAAGTGAAAATGAATCATGACTAAAGACCATAAAGAGGAGAACCGACAAGTATTTTCATGAGGGAAAACTGATGAAGTGACCCCAACCATCAGTGAATCCATGACCTAATGGAGTGATAAAAAGTTATAGTATGAGGCTCCTACTATGCAAATGTAAAAGAGAAGATTTGATCATTGATGGCAGTATGACAAGATTGACACTAAAATTGGCTCTAATGGGGATGGCAGCTCCTTGGAGGTGCCAAGAACACTGTAGACCTAGTAGCCTTATCCATTGGAAATACTGCTGAAATACTTCAAAGACTGAGAAATGAAAAAATGTAGACTGACTCATGACTCAAACCATGACTGTGAACTAAATCAAAACCATCAAACCATACACATATCATTCAAGTTTTATAGGCTTCACTTCTGGTCCCAAGCTTCAATGACTGTGTACTTGAAATCTTAGCAAAAATTACTATGGCATGTACAATGATTGTGACATAATTTCAGAGAATCATCTCAAAAGTAGTAGTGCTTCAAGAGCCTACCATTCACTGGCCCTCCTAGGCAATCTTGACCATCCATTTTTGTGAGCAGAAAAGCATTATATCCTCTGTATGCTAAAATATTATACGGTCCTTTCCATATGTTATCGAATTTACCATGCTTTTCTTTGTCCTCATTTCGTGCATCCCATATCAGCATCACATCTTCTAACTAAAATTTTTCTGCTTTGGTTTTATGGTCATAGATTTTCTTTATTTTTTCCTACAACTGAATAGTGTTCTGAGAAACTTCTTCCCTTGTTTTCTGAAGGTGTATCATTTTATTGATCCTTCGCTGATTATCATCCTCTTTGCTACTAGCTTCTTGTAGCAATCTCATGACCAGAACTATAAGTGATGTAGGAAATACAGAATCAGTGCCATAAACTAATTCAAACGGTGACATACCTATGGATTTATTGCTCCTAACTCTGTCGGCCCATAATGTGTTGACAACTTTTCGATGCCAATTCCTCTTATTCGCTTCCAACATTTTCTTGATTATATTCACCAAAGTCTTATTTTATGATTCTGCTAATCCATTGCCCTATGGGTAGTATGCTGTCGAATGGCCTAGTATAATATTGTACTTATTGCAGAATTCCACCATCTTCTTGGATTTAAATTTCGCTGCATTATCTGTTATGATATTGTGATGGAAACCAAAAAGAGACAAGATATTTGATTCTAAAAATTGAATAATTATCATATCCGTGGCCTACCTTGCTGGAATGGCCTTAATCCATTTGGTGAAATAATCGGTAGCTGTCAAGATCCATCAATGCTGTGCTGATGATGTGGGATGGATTTCCCCTATGAAATCAAGTCCCCACTGCTGGAAAGGTGCATTTACTTGAACTGGTTTCAAAGGAAGAGGGAGAAATTTCCTTTTTCCTTGAAAAACTTGACACTCATGGCAGCTCATCACTGTTTTATACAAATATGAAAATAGAGTGGGCCAATAATATCCTGCTCTCAACACTTTGTTAGTTGTTGTTTTCCAAAACAAATGACCACCACAATCACCTTTCTGAAATTCACGCATCACCTGTTGAGCCTCATCTTCAACCAAAAAATTTAGTAGAATACCTCCCAGATATTTCCAATAAAGAGCACTATTTAAAATACAGAATTTAGCACAATTAATTTTCCGTGATCTACCTTTTATTCTAGACATCCCTGGAGGTGGCAAAAAGATGTTGAGGAACATAAACTATGTCTGAATACCATGGTGATTGGAGAAAAATTTCTGAAACTAGAATAAGGGAACCATCATCCTCATCCTTCGACATTGCTACTATGAGATTTATGTCCACGGCACGCAGGTTTGATTGTGCCATTAGTTTTTCCAAGCCTTGTCCCTTGATTAAATTTGTGGGTTTAATCTCCAAATCGTATTCCAAAATTGCTGCTATCCACTTACCTCTTCTTCCCTCTGGATCAGTTTGCACCAGAAAATATTTTACTGCTACATTAGGAACATATTCTATGGTATGTGAATGTAGAATGTACACTCTAAAATCCGTTAATGCTTTTATAAGAGCCAATGCTTGTTTCTAAATGATATTATACTGCAAGGCAGCATCTCGAATAGTCCTACTAAAAAAGGCAATGGGCTGTTCAATCTGATCTCTCTTTTGCATCAATACCGTAGCCATGGTATGCTCTAATGCAAATGAAAATATAATGAAATCTTGAGTGTAATCAGGAATAATCAAGACAAGGGCATTAGATAGAGCAAACTTTACAAGATTAAATGACTTTATAGCATCCTCGCTCCATTTGACAGTGCTGTCCTTTTTCAACATATTAGTCATTTCTTGTAAATGTTCAACCAAATTGGGTATAAATATACGTAAGAAGTTCATCTTACCATTGAATGCCTAAATTTATTTATTTTTACGTGGGAAGTCTATGTGCTGAATTGCCTCCACTCTTGAAGGATCAATGCGAATACTGTCTTTAGAAATGATATGACCAAGCAACTTACCCTCATCCATAGCAAAAAGACTTTTCTTCTGGTTGAGAGAAATCCCAAACTTTCTGCATCTCTGAAATACAATCCTCAAGTGGTGTAGGTGTTCATCATCAGAACCAGAAAGCACTGTCAAATAATATAAATAAACAACTAGAAAAACATCCTTCTCATTATCAAAAGTGATGTTCATTGCTCACTGGAAAGTGGCTCCAACATTCTTCAATCCAAAGGGCATTTTGGCATACTGAAAAGTTCCCCAAGGTGTCATAAAATCATTTTTGTCTTGGTATTTTTCATGCACCAAGATTTGATTATAGCCCGAGTAACCATCGACTAGTGACATCCGTGATGCTCCAACTACTCTTTTCAGAATATGATCCATCTTCGCAAGTGGATAGTTATCCTTTAACGATACTTTATTGAGATTCCATAAATCTATGCACAACCTTATTTCTCCTGTCTTTTTGCGTATAGGGACTAAATTTGAAATCCAATCAGAAAATCTAATTGGAACTATGATACCAACTTTATACAATCTATTTACCTCTTTTTCAATGGATGGAAGCAACTTTGGGTTGATCCTTCTTGGCTTCTGTCTAAATGGCTTCTGATCCGGCTTGATGGGAATAGTATGCTGAATTATATTTTTGTCACACACCTTCAAATCTGAATAATCCCATGAAAACACATCAGAAAATTCAAAAAGTAATTTAACATACTGGGCCTTTACCTCAGGAGACAATGCTTTTACTTCAAAAACTTAGGCTTGTCAGCTATTCCAAGATTGACATCTTTAACTCCTTTATTAGTAGGCACCAAGATTGGCTTCCTTACAACATCATCTTGATCAAAAATCTCCTCTAAAGGTATGAGACCTCTAGGAATAACATTATCTTTCAGCTGTAACACGTCCATCTGATTTTCTTCAATCTCTTGCTCATCGATATCACAATCACCATCTATAGAAACATCCTTGAATTTCCCTTCATTTTGAAAAAAACATTGATTTCATTTTCATCCCAAAACAACTTCCAATACCTTAAATTATCTGGAATGTCAGCAGGCCGATGTTTGACATGAATTTCAAATTTGTTGCTGGAGTTCACTGGAATCTTCAAATTGCTTGCAGTAGTGGCAAGTGAATCTGTAATAAGATTATGCATTCGGGGTACTGCTATCAAAGTATACTCAGAAAACATTCTCAGGCTATCTAGGATCGCATTTATGTAGGTTCTCAATCATGGATGCTTGGATTGATACTCTCCCTTTACCTGTTTGATTATCAACTCTGAATCTCCGTAGACAGAAATCCTTTTTGCATTTAACTTCTTCAAAATTTTCAGACCTGCAATCAAAGCTTCATACTCTACTTCATTGTTAGAGTAGTCAAAAGCCAACTTATAAGCACATACTCTAACATTACTAGGAACTCTGTCAGGCTATAAAATAGGGCTCTGAATCCAAATTCCTATACTAGCACCGTCTTTACCAACAGCTCCGTAAAAATCCATGCTCCAAAGGCCTTCCTCCTCTTCTAGATGCTGAAATTTTGTTTCTTTCTCTACCTTACCTTGACTAATCTCTTCATTTTTTCGCTGTTCATTGACCTTTTGCTACTGTAGGTGGAAAGCTCAGAAAGGCTTGCTTATTTTTCTTTTTCTTGTTTAAGGACGTACCTAAAATTCTCTGAAATTTCTAGTACCTCATCTACTTCTACCAACTGAACATCTTCATCATTCAAACCACTATCTAAATATAATACAAATGACTCTAAATCTGTGTGGACAAAATTAATTGGATGATTAACATGCTTCTCTTTGCTAGTGATCATATATTTCATTTTCTTCTTCCTGTATAGCTTTCTCAATTGATTGAACATGGGGATGGTAGCATAAGAGAAATCAAGTTGTATAGTTCCCTTAAGTTTTGCACCCCATGATATGGAAAAAAGCATTCCAAACCATGGTGGAACATCAGCTACAACCACATCCATCAAAATATTCTTGGCTGGGATTTGGTCTAAAGATACTACCAAGTCTTTAATAAGACCAATACAACGGACTCTACTGGAGTCAAAGGAGTACATATCATGGTATTTGTGGGTAATATCAAGACCCAACTTCTCCATAATGGCTTTAGGCATCAAATTGTGAGAAGCTCCGTAATCCAACATAGCATTGTGTAAAATGTACTTATGCAATCTAAGACTCAGGTAAAATGGAGAGACTTCACTATCTTCAGACTAACCTTCTATGGCAGGACCTAAAATGAGTTCAGGATGATCATCTTCAACATTTACCATATTTGACATAGATTCTATTTGCAAAATTATAGACACCTAATGTTTATAAGTGTTGTTCTTCACCAACTCAACTAAGGGGATGTACACCTTCAACTTAGCAATTTCATTTTCTAGATTAAAAGCTGAAAATTTTTCTACCTCTTTGACGGGAAGATATTTCTTCTCCACTTGCTCCTTTGCTGCACTTGGCTGATTATTCTTCTCATTTGCAATGTTATTTGTCAAGGATAATTTTCTGGAAGATAGATCAGTAGGTTCTTTCCCTTTCCTCTGAATATTTGAAGAGTCATTCTTTGATAGCAGCTCTTTCATTTTCTGAATGGGATTGATTGACACATCTCTGCGCCTCAAAGAATAATGTTTCTGTTGTGCTAACAAAGCGTTCATATATCCTCCTTGATAATCATCAGACTCTTCCTCTAAAGCTACATCATTGGCTAATATGAAATCTTCGTCTCTTCGAGTGTCGGAGTCACTGCATATTCTTCATCTTCTGTCAGAAAAATGGGCATACCATCGGTAGTGAAAAAATGATTAGCTTCAACTACCGGATCATCATCATCATCTATTTCCATTCCCTGAACATAATTTTGCTGCAAAGGAGTTCTGATCTGCTGCTGTTGTGTTGTTTGATCTTGCATTTTATGTTCCCTCTGCTTGATTCAGAATTGGGGCTGCTGTTGTCCTTTGAAATTTGGATTCCTGATTGGTGCTTCAGGTCTATCTGAAATAGTCAACCGATCAACCATCTTCTCCATTGTTCTGATCAAAGTATCCATCTTAGTATCTGAAGGAGATGCTTCCTCTTTTACAGTCACTCTTTTTTCAGCTCTCGTCCGTGCTCTTTTAGCCAGCAAATTTTCTTCTACGCTTACAGCGGTTTTCTGCATATCTTCAAGCGTGGTAGGATCTCGTTCTAGTAACTGATATGCCATGTCAGCATTGAAACCATATGGAAATTTGAGCAAAGCTAACCGCATGGGGGGTTTGAGGTTCATCGGAATAGCATTATAAACTGCATTAAACCTCACACAATAATCTTATACACTTTCACCTACATTCCTTTTGATATTTTCATACTCAGACAAAATTTGGAGTGGGTTTTTCTTCACCTCCCACCAGTCTAAGAATAGTCTATGTAGTTCCACCAAAGTGTGGATAGAGGCTGCTGGTAAGGCTCTGAACCATTTTCAAACTTCACTTCCAAAACTTTGGACAAACAATCTCACAATCACATTTTCTGCCTCTACCTCATGAAGGACAAAGAAGTCATTCATCTTATCAACATGTTGCTGGGCTGTAATGATTTGAGTGGCATAAAAAAGAGGAATTTTACTTTGGTAATCAGAAGGCATATCATTCATATTCTGAGGTAAAACTAGGGGTGCATACCGGGCAGCCATGACTCGAGGTGGATTTACAACAACGTTTGAACTACTAGAATTCAAGGGAGCTGTTGATGGAGAAGTAGGGGTGATAGTGTGGAGGGGAAGGGTAGGTATAAAATGAAGTTGAGAATTGATTTCAGAAATTAATGGGAATCCTGATGAATTGAGGGTAGCAGATGCTTATTCTGATGATTCTGAAAGCTCAAGGATGTTGGTAGTAGTAATAGAAGATTGAGAAGAGTTTAAGATATAATCGTCAATAGATATGTTTTCCTTTTGAACTTCAAGATCCACAAGAAACTCCGCGTCTAAAACTGTGTCATCCAATGCAATTTCATATTTAGTTCTGAATAGAGAAAGCTCAAAACACTCATCAAAAGGGAGGTATTCAACAAACAACCACTCACTGGGCGAGGAATAGGATCTGAAAATAGGTCTAGGGCTTACTGAACTTTCTTGTCTCCTGATTATTCGAGGAATAAGATTGGGTTTTTCAAATATAGGGGGAGGATTTGGATCAGGATTGGCCCTCGTGTATTTCCTTGAAGCCAGCGTGGTCAAAATTAAAATTTTTTACTTTGCAACATTTTATTTCAGCCTAGCAAATTCTAAAACTCATCATCCAAAGTTCAAGAATTTATATGGAAGATATTACTGGGGTGATCAATCTACCGTTTTACATTTTTCCCCAGTATGGTCACCACTATGTTATCACCTAGATTGACCTCAGGCTGAAGGAAGGCAAGCCAGGGTAACCACAAACCATGCTTAACCTTGTAGCTATCCCTACAAGGCAGGGAGAGGGCTCTCTCCATAAGAAATATTAGTAAAGGATGTATGCAAAAATGATTTTAGGCTAGGTAAGGTAGCTTGAAATGTTTTTTATAGATTTTCAGGTGTTGTTTTTGGATCAGATGAAGCTAGGCAGTTTAAATCTGGGAAATTAAATCATAAATGTAGAGTATTCTATGGGGCAAGGTAGGCATGGACTTTAACACCTTTGGTTTAATGATGTGAAGTTTTCAAGACTAGTGAGGAGATGAGGAGGGAATATGAGATGAATCCTTCTCAAACAATAGAAAAACATAAATATTGAATGATTTCCCAAGGCAGAGCACTGTAAACAATGGATTCTACCTATCTAACTTGAAAACATTAAACATAAATGAATAGAATGAATTATGGCATACATAACATTTAAAAAATGATTACAAAAGAAGAGACTATGCTAAAATTCCATACCACAGGTATCCCATAAAAAATAGCTTCAAATATTTATTAATTCCCTGCCAAACTGGTTACAAATATGTACAATCAAGCTCAGAGCATCCCAGTGATTCCAATATTTTTCCACCACTACAAATGAATGAAATATTACATTAAATAGACATAGCCTCAGGGGGCGAAGCCATAGAAAGAGGAGCTATTTCACGTGCCCCGAAACCAAAACTTGAAGATAGAAAAAACACAACAATATGCCTCTGAAAGAGAGGGGACTGCATATTTTGACCATCTGGAAGATTTTCTGTTACATTTACTCCAACAAATTGGAGAAAACAAATCTGGAACTGACCTACTCCCTCGTTTATCATTTGTCTCTGTTTCATGTTTTCTGCCATAATAATCTCTATATTCACAATTACTTACACTCTCAAGAGAATGTTTGCCTCTTTAAACCCTTTTGCCGAAGAAAACCCTTTTAAAACCAATGAAATCGAATTTTCTTCATTTAACGGAGAAAACCCCTTTTTTTCATTGAAAAGAGCGAAATAAAAGTGGTGGGCCAGGAAATCAAAATCCCAAATCGGAAGCAGAAGGAGTGGGAATACCTTGGCGAAAGAAATCACGATATGCGATGGAGCGATGATGTGAGGAGAGATGGAGCGATGAGCGATAGAATGGGAGGTGTAGCGATGAAACGAGGAGTGATGAGCGATATGTGGGATGGTCCAATGGTGGGTAGAGCGATGTGATAAGGGAGCGATGGAGAAAATGCCGATGCGATGAGGGATAGAGGGTTACTGAAGTGATGAGGGAGCGCTGAAGAAAAACCATTTTAAAACAAATAAAATGAATCTGGTGCCTTTTACACGAGGAAAAGCCCTTTTTATTTGGAAAGGAGCAAAAAGAGTTTGGTTGGACCGGGACATGGCAATTGCAAATCAGAAGCGGAAGGGGTATAACTTATGGTGGAGGAAATCGTGATATGTGATGGAGCGATGGTGCAATTGGTGATGAAGGAATGATCCGAAGTGATGGAAATGAAGCGAAGTAGTGATGGAGGAATGGTCGCATCGGGGAAAGCAAGATGGCGGGTTGGGAGTTAAGCGCTGTGGGAATTTACGATCGCGTGATGCGATGAAAGGCTATCATATCGGTGGAAGGGAGATGGAAGAGTTAAGTACTAGCGGGAATTGTGATATGCGATGTGCGATTATCACATCAGTGGGGAATGGGAAAGGGGGAGCGAAGTGTTGTGGGAATGCAATGATCGCGTGATGTTATGAAATAATTATTACATCAATGAAAAGGGATGGCGAAGTTACGCGCTTGGGGAATGATATTTTTCAATGAGTGATAATTGCATCAGCGGAAACGAGGAAGCGAAGTTAAGTGCAGGAAGGGATGTGATATTGCGATGCGATGGTGCGATGAGATCGCATCGGCGATGATCCATAACACCGGGGTTTGTAGGAGACAAAAATTACAAAGGAAAAAAGGACTTTCAGTAAAGGGAAAAAATCATACAAAAATACAAAAATTTGTAAAGTTAAAGGGCCAATGGAGTAATGGAAAAAAGGGCAGAATTGTGCTTTCAGGGCCCTTTATTCATTTGGGCATATTTTCCAATCCAGAAAGTGATTTTGGGAGTGTGATATACCGTTGGAAAGATATTTCTGAGCTCCTTCTGATGAACATACTTAGAATATGATTTACACTAAAAGTAATGTGGAGAACACCTTTGAAAACCAGGTAGAGAAAAATCCCTTTTGACCCTTGGTGACAGGCTGCAAAAGACTAACAGTGGCTTTGTGGAGATAGCAGCTTCTGAAGTTCAACTTATTACATATGGAAACATAAAATTACCTAAGAAATGATAATCAAAACAAATTACCCTGTTTTCACCTCAAAACATGTTTTGAGGTGAAGATTACATCAAGCTTAAAAGAACAACTCTTTGACTTTTCCAGATACCATGCTTTGAGTTTATTTGGCATCCTCATGTCCTTGTTGATATTTATTGACATTTTCATCATTAATTTGACCATGGGGGAACCATAAAACCTAATGAGACCAACCCTAAGACCTAATAAAATGAACTGCAGAGTGAAAATGAATCATCACTAAAGACCATAGAGAGGAGAACCAACAAGTATTTTCATGAGGGAAAACTGATGAAGTGACCCCAACCATCAGTGAATCCATTACCTAATGGAGTGATAAAAAGTTATAGTATGAGACTCCTACTATGCAAATGAAAAAGAGTAGATTTTATCACTGTTGTCAGTATGACAATAATGACACTAACACTCCCAAAGAAAGACCTGGAGCCTCTCAGTGGAGTCAATTTTATCTAAAAACAACAATCACTACAAATTCACTGACCTTCAAGCTGAAGAAAGAATATTTATGGGGAGATCTCTCAACAATCCTAGATATAGAAACACTCCAATTAAGAGAAATCTTCCAAAAGAGCAATGGAAGATAAGGCTCAAGGAAAAATAATTCATTGAATGGATAGAGGAACGCAATAGACCGAAATTTTTCTTTGATGGAGATTCAAAGGCCAACCTAGGAATTGCTGGGGTAGGAGGCCTCATAAAGGATGTGCTCGAAAAAATTTTGGCCTCCTTTGAATGGGGTCTCGACTCTCTGTCTAACAACAAAGCTAAGGCCTATGCTATTCTTAAAGGACTTCAAATGATAAAGAGCCTCAACCTGTCTAATGCAATGGTTTTTGGGGACTCTTCCATTGTTATGATAATGATGATAAACTATTCTCAAACCACCAACATAGCTCTCTGCAGATCATCAGTAGATGTCATATTCTTATTGAAGATATGAAGGATCTCTCATTTTACCATATCATCAGAGCTAATAATAAGCAAGTAGACAAGTTAGCTAACAAAGCCTGCAGTAGACTAGCTAGTCAAATTCTCAGTCAATATGGTCTATATTTCTCACCCCCTACCATGATTCTCTCTTTGCCATCATATCTATCCTGTATGATTCTCTGTAAGATTTGGCCTGTGATGATCAGAACTCTCTATCCTAGCAGAATTGCCCCTCCTGTGACCCTATCCTCTCATAATCCTTTCCAGGTTCCTCCCCTCCTGTCTGCGCACTCTATTTATTTATCCCCTCCCTTCATAATGTCACTACTCCTCTATGATTGCTCCCATCTGTCTCGGCTAAGGCATTGGTTCTTTCTCCCTCCTGAGTGGTCGCGTGAACACCCTGCCTTTTTTTCCATGTGTTCCCCGCCTCTCAACTTCTAATCTCCTTTGTAATCCAGAGGCTGCTGTCTATCTTAAACACTTGCTGTTTTTCTTGTCTTCATCCACTACCCCCTTGCAAACTATCCCTACACAGCCTCTCCTCCATCCCTTTTTTCGTGAGCCCCTGCTCAATTCACTGGTAACTTATCGAGAAGCGAAAAGTGTTTTCACTGTGCATATCTACAACCAGAAATTGAAAAAATTCGAGGAAAAAAGAAGATCATGGAAGAGAAACATCAAGTGGATATAGCCTTCCTTAAAAAATGGGCTTATTCATTTCAGAACCAGCTCCTGCATATCACTAATCGATGTTCTCATGTGGAAGAATCCCTTCAGATTCTGAAATATATTTTAGACAAACGCTCAGCTCCAAGTTCCAGCTCAAAAAATGTAAGAAATTCCAGTCCCGACAACAACACTAATGCATCAACTAGATGACCAATCAACATTGAATAATCCTCATTCCTCTTCTCTCTATTTTGATCATGTCTTTTAAATTCGCTCTCATGCTCTCGCAGTTTGTTAGAATCTATCCTGAATCTCTAATGCAATATAGTATGAAAAATCGACACAATAGAGGCTCAAAATTTTGTGTTTCCATCCCTCCTTGTTTATCCTCAGCACCATCAGAATGTAACAAGGAAATCTATCCTGATTTTTTTGAATATAATATAGAAACCGAACTTGTAAAGAGAGAGAGAGAGAGAGAGAGAGAGAGAGAGAGAAATATAATAGTAATATACAATATGTGAAGCACAATAATAGATATTCTAAACTATTATAGGTCCATCTTAACTCTGGATTGATACAACCCTAAGAGGGATCAAATCTCTTGAGTGAAAACCTTTTCTCAAGTTTTGCACTAAAAAAAGAGATTTGTATCTCAAGAAATTTGATCCCTCTTGGTGCTTAATAGATTTAGAGTTAAGATGTATCTAGGATAGTGCTAATTATTTCACTTATTTTAATTCCTATTTTATTATGTAACTAGTGAGTATAATATTAAAATTGAAATTTGAAGAAGCATAAAAGGTATATTCAAGATAATGGGCTGCAAATAATGTCAAGTTTTATTTTCCAAAAGGGAAATTGTCAATAATTTTATTAATGTACACAGGGAGGACATTATGGGTTACTGAGAGAGGTAACTGAGGGGATAATTAATGGACTGTGGTCATAATTATGAAATAGGCCCACTTGGTAGTTGATGGGTAATAAATAGGCCAACTATGTAGTCAAAATGAAATAATATAATAATAAAAGCTAGTTGGCATAGACTCTTGAGAATACCATTGAAAAAATATAAATACACATCAATATAAATATGTTGGAGATTTGTTGGATGTATACATTTGTATCAATAATATCTTGTGCAATGATTCATTCCATAAGAAGTATTTGATGGTGTTACCTTGCCTGAACGGATTTTATCTCTATATTCTTGTGATATTTATGGCGAGGGGCATCTAATATTTCTAAATTTTCAATGTTTATTTATGATGTTTAAATTTCATTCTCTCTTATATCTATCAAGGTTCACTATATGTGGTATTAGAGATCTTTCTTGGGAACAAAGTGATATTTTTTTTCTTTTTACAAAATTTGAAGGTACAAAGAGATAATAGTATTTTATATAATTCTAAAACTTTTGTGTATAACATGAAGAAACCAACTATATATTTTAGCTCCTCTAAAAAAACACCCCATTAAGATTTTTTTTGCAAATTATACTCAAAGAATTGAAGTTATTGCTCATTTTTTTTTTGTAAGCTTGGTAGGACTACATCTTCATCATATCTAATATATCACCCCAATCAGGGTAGGGAATTGAACTGGTGACTTCACATCAAGGAGTGTCTGAATAGAGCACCTAATCACCATCTATCCAAGACCTGTGAACAAAGTTATTGCTCATTTAAAATCAACATTTTTTTTTTGGTTTTTTGTAGTGAGGGATGTGAAGTTTGTATATTGGATGGATTTTGATAGAGTGCACATATTTCAGTCAAACTAGTGCTAGTAGACTTAGTGTGGTTACACCATTTGATAATTGTGGTCATAATATTTAGTCAAAGAAATATATCAACAACTATAATAATTTTACATTACCCACCTCAAAACTCTAACTATATAACAAAGATATTTGAAAAGTACATGATTTTCTTAAAATTAAGTTCTATTTTTTAGTTGTAGAAAGCAAGTTGTATTTTTCAAGAAAAAACAATAGTGCTAGTATTTAAGAATACATACAAATAAAAATAAAACCATTGATAATGATTTGGAAACTTTGTTTCCCTCTTAATTTAAGAGATGAAATGACCATATGAAGGGATTTGCTTACCCATCGTAACATGAAGAATATCTTAGATAAATAATATGAGAACTTGTTTCTCACAAAAGTGGTATCATTTTGGGATGAAGAATACCAATAGGACTAATAATATTTTTTTTTATGAAAAAAATTCATTTTATAGGGTAATAGATTATTCAATGATTTTTTTTTTTTTTACATACCCAGGAAGAAATTTTAACTTAATCAGTGCTAATTTTTCTAAAATATTCAAATTACTTATAAAACATATTCAAATCACAAATCTTAAGTGTGAAAATATTTTTATTTTTAGAAGTTTGAAGATTAGCATGGATAGATCTGTGTTTGCATTTAGAATTTCATGATACACATATGGATGGTGGTTTACATTATAACAAACATTGATAGATACAAGAGAGAATAAAGCCTTAAATTACAAAAATAAGCCTTCATTTTTACAAAGATTGTTTATGTAACTAGAGTTTTAAGGTGCATAATGTTAAATGCTGATAACTCTTGCGATATTTCTCCATTTGGATATTATCTCCATAATTATGAAATTTCATGGCCATTTTGGATCTGCTAGTACAAGTTTAATTGAAATATTTTCACTCTATCAATAAATATCTGATTTGCAAACTACATGGCCATCATTACAAGAAAACCAAGGAAGATGATTTTAAATCAATGCTCAATTCACTTCCTTGATTAAAATTTTGAGATTATTTTATTTGAAATTGGGTGTTTTTTGATATATATATATAATTTTTTTAATAAATTGACCCTAATTTTCCATTTTGTTTTTCCTTTTAAAAATATACAAAAAAGAAGAAAAGAAAAGAAAAATAGCACTTTGTGTCAAAAAGAGCTCTAATATAAATTGCAATGAACCTTAATATTTATAAGTGAGAACAAATTGTTAAACTTTATATCAAAAATTTCTCTTCAAAATAAATAACATCACACTATAAATAACATAAGGATATATATAAGAACTTGTAAACAAGTCTAACTATGTTTTTTTCACACAGGAAAAATTCGTAATTTTATTTATGAGAAAACAAAATTACATGTTACATTGTGCTGGTATTAGTCCCAACGACATGCAAAGTAGCCGCAAATAAAAAACAAAGGAAAGACAATTAGGATTTTCTTCCTTTCTTCTTTTCGACCTTACGCCAAGCACCTTGTGTTGGCTCGGTCTCGATAAGGACAAGCTGATTTTCTTTCGTTTGTGCTCCAATATCCTTATCAGAGTCTGATGTGTCTGGAGTATGTGTTCTTTTATATCCCCCGCTGTCTTGTGCTCCAGGTCCCATATCTTGCTGAGTCTTTGTGGTGGTGTTAAGAGGATCTTGCATTTCCTATTCATGTGTGCCTATGGAGGTATTTGTTTGATGATGCTCATGAGGTGAGGGTTCCTCCTCTTCTTCCTGTAGTTCTGGTTCCTCAGAAGGAAATTTCCAACCTTTGGCTGATTTGCCTGATTTCTTCTTTTTTCTGTTATCCCTTTTGGCTGCCGGGAAAGAGTTTTGTAGGTGTCCTGTGCACCTGCAAATCCGGCATCTAAAGGCTGTGTTCTCATAATATAAATGCTGTGTCCATCTTTGTTGCTTATTATTCAACATGATACACTTTGGGAGGCCTTTTCTCAAGTCGACCTCCACACAGATACGTGCAAAGGTGAAGATGCGCTCCTCTAGGCGTTGAGTATCTGTTTTAATGTATCTACCAAGGGTGTTTCCAATGCTGCCAAGTACATTTTCATTCCAAAAATGTAGCGGGAGGTTGTAGAGTCTGACCCATACCGGCATTCTAGTAACCTCCATAGTGTTGGCGTCAAAATTTGGGAACCATGGTGTGATGAAGAGTCCCGTGGAACCCCAGAACCATGGTCCCTGACTAAGGATGGTGTCTCTGTCTTCAGTTGTTGAGAATTTGACAATGAAGAACCCCTTTGAACATAGGTGGATCTCACATTCCATGGTCCAGTTTGTAAAAATCCAATGGAACAGCTCCATTGGTTTGGGCTAGAAACAGTTAAATCTGCCTATTATTGCTTGGGATTCGTAGGCATTTTTATGCACATCAATCTCTGGGCTGTCTATGCTTATCTCAGGCACACTGTCCTGCAGTTCCACAATGTATGGCTTGGGGGAGCTTTCAGCAGGGACATCCGGTGCTGAAGATTTGTTTTTCTCCCCCTGTAATACATTTCTGTATGAACCTTTGGTGGGCACCGTTTTTGATGCACTTGCTCCCATGGAGGGGCCATGTGCTCTGTTTTGGCCCATCATACCACCCCGTAGTTGAAGGTTGAGACAAAGAGTAGACCCAGAAACAATGGCGTATTCATTTAGAGTACAGTGGTCAGCTAAGGCTTTCCCTTCAAAGATCAATAACTGAACCTGTAATGGATACCCCGCTGTGGACTGTATACCTTCCTTCAGAGCTAGAATCGAATCTGTGCCTTGCATCCATAATATGATACTACTGCCTACGGGAGGCTTAATAAAAATTTGAAAAAGTTCCGAGCCTACCTGAGATTCAGTCTCACAGATGAGCTGGCTGCTCCTTTTGCCCTTTCGAACATCAATCATGGCAGGCGCGCGATCTAGAGTCTGGTAACCCCAATCCGCCCATAAGGCGAGCGAGTGGTCATTATGGGATCGGAACCCATAACAGGTGCACGCACAGAGGGATACATACTGTCTGTTATTTAGCCGCCCCCAGCAACAGGTCGACAGCAGAAGAGAAAGACCAGAAAAAATAGTAAAACCAGAGCCTCCATAGCTCGAAATGCGAATACCGTTCATTTCTACCTACGTATGACCAGACTGCAGGTCCGACTCCCATGCAAGTCCGCCCACCCAGGTATGTTCGGAGCCGAGGCCAGAGGGTCTGAAACTCGATCCATTAACAGGCACAGTGCAAGGGATGTCTGTCCAAAGAGGTTCCAAAACCCAACCGAGCAGCTGGGATGTGAGGATCAGCTTGTCAGGAGCCAGATCGGGATGTGCCGCCGCCGTGAGAGCCGAAGACCCAGAAACGAGTGCCCTAGGGTAACCGCCGACGGCCAGTGCTCTGCTTCCCTCCATTTTCGCTTCAAAAATCCTTTTCGATTTTTTCTCTTTCAAGTCTAACTATGTTAAATACTCCCTGTGGAAAGAATCATTTCATAAGTCATGCTTGATACAAAACAATACATCTGCTATATATTGCAATGTAATGAGATCCATGTTTATCTATACTTTCTTTTTAGTATTCTTAGCGGTGTATGCCAAATATCTCTTATTATTATATTATTTATTTTTAACTACTTAGTGGGTCTATTTATCACCCATCAAATACCATGAGAGGTTGTTTCATAGTTACGACTACAATATATTTATTATTCCCTTAGGTACCTCCCTAAGTACCCCATATTATCTTCCCTGATATATTAAAATTGTCATAAACATGTTTATACCAAAATAAAACCTTACCAAGAAATTTAAATTGAAGTATATGCTAGTTATTTTTCCTTCTCATATTTTCATGTTCATCAAGAAAACAGGGAACAACACCTTAAATTTAAAATTTGAAGAGGAAAAATAGGTAGAATTTGAGTAAGGAATTACAAAGAGATTGAAGATGTATTTTTCAAAATGGAAATTATTTAGCCAAAATTAATGTTGTGGTTACCCATAAAAAAACAAAAAATAACTATATGGGGTATAGAGAAATATACTATGGACATGGATAGTTTGCAAAGGACAATAAAACACTTTACAAGTAAAAAAATTGAAATAAAAAGAAATATTATAGAAGGTATTTAAAACTGAAGACCATACTAATATTTATTTATGAAATCTATCCTTAAAACCTAATTAAATCCATATCTAAACATTCAAACATTGATTTCGATACAATAGTCATAGATGACTTCCACAAATTCCAGGAAGAAAAAAAAATAGATAAAACCCCTCCATAGTGGATAATATCAATCCTAAGAATATGTAAGATGACACATAAACACAAGATATTGTTGAATGATTTAAATGACACTAATTTATATCCTAAAACTCCTACTAGAGGTTCCACTGAAATAAAATGTAACAACATAAAAAAAATAATGATTAATGCTACTATTTTAGATAAAAGGCCAAAATCCCAAATTCCTCCATTTTGATTGACCTTTGAAATATTAAATGATATTTTTCCTAATTATTTAGTAGATTCAAACCATATTCAAATGTTATTTTTTATTATATTAGTCAAATGGGAGTGCAACACGACACAACTATTAAACACGTGTTATTTAGCTAGATAGGCTAAAAGTGAAAGTAATAGGTGAAATAAACACTACACCAATATGTGTAGAATCAAACCCAAAAGTTGATCAAATGATAGACATAATCAGAGTAGATATCCCTACTACTTAGTATGGATTGTTCATAGAATATATAGGGAATACTTCAGTTTATAAGGCTCATATTTATAGTTTCTTTTTGGTGATACAATTGATATCTTTTGGCATCATTTCCCCTTATTTTGAATTCCCTTTTACTTGTAACCATACATTATATCCCATTTTAATGCTTATATTTGGGTTTACCATTAATATATATTATATATAATTTCCTTTATTATTTTATGTGAATTCATGATTAAATATTATAAAAGAATCATACTTTACATTTATCTTTAAAAACTGGCTAAGTTTGTTGGTGATTATAGGAAGATATGAATCTTGTAATTAACCCATATAAGAAGATCCATGAAATGGATATTTGTGATTATTTTTGTGAGATATTAACAATTAAAAATCAAGATCTCTGTAACAAATCTCAATAACCTAGATTCTAATCTGGGAGATATCATCGATTTACTATGGATATAGTAATTTGTCCTATGGTTACAAGAACATGGGATTCTTATAACAACATGGTTTTTTATCAAGATACAAATATGTATGGTAAATTTTGAATTTAATCTTTAGAAATAAAATATTTCTATGGATTTGGGAATATCATTCAATGATACCAGATATTGATAGTCTTAGAGTTCACGATAAGATATGTTAGAAAATATCTTAGAGTTATATTTGAATTGTTAATTATTAGCAAATTGTTATAATAACGTGAGATTTATGTGGATCTAAATTTATTATTTATTATTTCAGTTTATAAATAAGTTCATGTGTAAAAGAGAGTATAGTATTAAAGAAAATCCCAAATTATGATCAAATAAAGTTCAAATTTATGAGAGGTCTTATTTTAATGTAGATCATAGTTTTAAAATTTCTATAATTAAAATTGGATTAATTTAGTTAAGTCATAGATTAGCATTAAAAATCTATTCAATAGAGTATGGGTCTCTTTTAGAAGTATAGAGAACTAATTATTATGGTGTAATATCCCAAAATCAAGACTGCTAGAAAGGCATGCCTAAAAAACACATTTTTCAGGAATGGCTGCTACAGCTTTTGAAATCAGCCCTTGAATCCCTTAGATCTGAGTATCTAAGTCCTAAATCCAAGAGGGTATAAGAAATAAATCCTTCTAGGTGGGTTAAGCAAATCTCCCACACCTAGTTCCCTTGAAAAATGCCCCAAAGAGGGATTGCAGCAATAACAAAAAATCCTGCAAACAAAATAATATTGTTTCTGCAGAGAATTGATAGGAGGCTCATGAAATGATCTTAAATAGTAATTACAACAGCAATTAACTTATACAATGTGTTAGTGTCAGTCTAGTCATACTGCCATCAGTGATCAAAACTGCTCTTTTGCATTTGCATATTAGATGTCTCATACCAAATAAATTTCACCATTCCGCTAGGTCATAGATTCATTGATGGTAGTAATTTTTTTTGTTAGTTTGCCCTCATAAGGTACTTGCTGATTTTCCTTTCTATGGTCTTTAGTCTTATTCACTTTTATTCTCAAAGTCATATCAGTAGGTCATAGAATGGGTCTCATTAGTTTCTAGGGTCTCACCATGGTCAAATTAATGAGTCAAATGTCAATAATATCATCAAGGTCATGAGGAAGTCAATAAATTCAAAGTCACAGCACCTAGAAAATCAGAGAGATATTTTGATTCAGTTTAATGTAATTTTCACCTCAAACCATGTTTTGAGGTGAAAACGTGATATTTTGCCTTTATTATTATTCATTATGTAATTTTATATCATCATATGTAATAAGTCACAATTCAAAAGATGTTATCTACACAAAGTTTTGTCCCTGCCTTCAGAAGAGTTTTCCATAGCATGTTCAGCGCCAAATCGTCCTCCATGTAGATCCATCAGAAGGAGACTGGAAAGAGATTTCCAATGGTATACTACACTCTCAAAACTGACTTCTGGATTTAAATTCATGCTTAAGTGAAGTAAAAGTCCTTATATCCTCATATACCCCCTTTTTCCCATTTTTCCCTTCAAAATTTATGTTTAAAGTTTAATTTTTTTTTTAAAACCCTTTTTTCCCCTTTTTTCTGATTATAAAATCGCATTATAAATATTTTAAATACATATGCGATTATGCCCAACCACTTCCCCACCATACTCAAACTTTAATAATAAAACTTTATAATAAAGTTTTATATTATAAACCTCGCCGCTTCCCATCGCAATCGCAAACCTTTCCCCCCCGATCGCATTGCAACGTTTATTTGAATGTTCCGATCGGCCAATCGCAAAAAACTCTGATGCGATTGATCGCATCCCTCCTTCCGATCTCCTGATCTCATCCCTCCTTCTGATCTCCCGATCGCATCCTTCCTCCGATCTCCCGATCGCAGCTCTTACTTCCGATATCCCGATCGCATCCTTCCTCCAATCTCCCGATCGCACCTCTTCCTTTGATCTCCCGATCGCACCCCTCCCCCCTATTACCCGATCCGCTCTTATGATGGCCTACCCCCGATTTAAACCTCCGATAGACATTGCGACCGTTGATCTGTCTTCGCCGATCCGACGGCTCAAAGTTAATCGGGCCATCGGCATCGACATTTCCATATGTGTTGCACTCTGCTCCCCTTTGATATTGCGATTGCGATTGACCCTCGAGCCCACCACTTAAGTCTTCTGCCCATTCATTTAAAAGAACCCTTTTCCTTTGCAAAGGTTAAAATTTGTATTATTTCATTATTACAAAGTTTTTCCCTCTTGTTCCCATTCCCGAATCGCATCAGAATATTTTTGTTATCCTCCCTATTCCTCGAAGCTCCGATTGCGATTACACTATTGTAAATATGTGTTTTCAACTATTTATTATATTATATCCCCTTCCTCGGTCCTCCCGATTCCGATTGCGATGGCGCCATATTAAAATGTGTTTGTTATATTATATCTCTCCGCCCCGTCTATTGCGATTGCGATTTTCATATGATTTCCGCCTCCTTCCCTTCCCTTTTTCCCATTTAAAATTAAATTTCCCCTTCACCGAGGCATAATTTCATTTCATTTTAATTATTCCAAAATATTTTATAAAAGTCACTTCTCTTCGAAAGAAATAATGGAAAGCAAAGTGACAGTCAAAGGCTGAGAAACTAAAATAAGCAAATATTGTTACAGCAGCAGCAAAATAGGAAATCTATTCATCGGATTACCTATTTTCTTTCATACAGCATAACGGCGAAATCTCCAAGTAGTCAAGTGCAATGTTGTCCCTTATTTTTAGGGGCAGATTTTTGTATTTCTTTACTATGATTGTATTTCATTTCTTCAGCTGTTAGAACAACTCCCTTTTCTGTGGATCTATGTTCCCACTTTCCAGTGTATTTATTGTAATTGCAAATCTTTTGTAAGCAGTTAGTAATAGAGAAGTAGGGGAGAAGTGTGGAAGAACATTTGCACCCATTGTACAGTTTGATAGGGATTAATAAGAGATGCAACTCTGATTTGTGGGATCCATGTGGTATGATATTTAGCATTTGTTTTTCTTCTTTGTTTCATATGTGAATTGTTATGTGTTCCATTCATCCATAAACATTTCTTTGAATGCTTTCAATATAGAAAGGTAGAATCCATTTTATAAGCTATGCCTTGGGAAATCATTCATGCTCTGTGTTTTTCTTCTGTTTGAAAAGGATCCATTTGCTGTGTCCTATTCAGCTTCTCACCAATCTTTCCATCCCATCCTCATTAAATTTTAATTGCTATTTTTCTTGCCTATCTTTCCCCATGAAATACCCTGTGTCTTGATTTAGTTTCCAGTTTCAACTGTCCCTTTAATCCCACACATCCCTGAAATTTCATTCATTTTATTAAACCGTTTTTCCCATCATTTTACCTAGCCTAATATCAGATTACTATTGCACTTTATTGAATATTCTTTCATGGAGAGAGCCCTCTCCTGTCCTTCTAGGGCTAGCTACAAGGCTGAGCGTGGTTTAGTCGTTACCCTGTTTTTCCCTTTCAGCGTGGGGTCCAATTCGGGAGCTAACATCTATGGCGACCATACTGGGGAAGTATGTTTTAGTATAAAAGATTAATCACCCCCGTAACATCTTCCCTGGTAAATAATGACAAATTTTAAATCTGATTGTTGACGGTGCAAAACAGTTGGATACATATAAAGGCTGAAATTATTCACTTGGCGACTCTAGTGTCAAAAATAAAAAATAAAAAAAAAATCCCAAGTTTCAGAATTTTTATGGCGACTCTACTCTTCAAAAGTTAGTATCTTGAGGAATTTCTTGGTGAATTCATTGTTATTAAAATGGTTTCGCTGGATCGAACGTATGCTCCCATGAGCCGAGATCATATTCCAGGTTTTCCAAATAAAATTCCTAAGGTAGATTGGCAGAGGAATTTGCCTATGTTTAAAGATGATGATAGGAAGGATGCTTCTTTACATCTGGTTAGATTTCATATACATATTCACAAATTGAAGGTTGATTTTCCTGAAGACTGCTTGATGAAGATATTCATGGCCACTCTGGAAGGTGAAGCCTGATCTTGGTATGAAAGTTTGCCACCTACTTGTATTTACTGTTTAAAAGATTTTCATACCATGTTCTTTGAAATGTATAAAGAATCTTATCCATCCTTAAATTTAGTTCAGAATTGTTGTAGCCATGTTCATAGTTTTATTGAAAATATTGACAAATTTTATGAAGATGATGACTTCATGGACGATGAGATCATGGAGGCTCTGTACGAAAATCCATTTCAGCAGCATAAAGAGAACTTGGAGGATACCCATCGAGATGCTCAGGAAAATTTGCAGCAGGATCAAGATCTTAGTACAATGGAAAATGATGAAAGAGAAGGTTCTGTTTCAGATCCGTCCATAGAATAAAACAATATGTAGGAAAATCAAGTTTCAATTTCGGAATGTGATAAAGTCAAGTCATCTATTTCAGATCTAGATTCAGATTGTGATGATGAAGAATACCTTGTGCTTAATCCCATGAAGGAGATCTCTGTTGTTGAGATCATCTGGAATCAAGAAAAAAGAGTTATCGATCCAAATGTTCTCATTTCATTAGAACAAAGCCTTCATGAGGAGGTAATCCAGTTAGTTCATGAAAAACAAGATGAGATATTTGTTCAATTAAGTGAAAAATATTCTTTCAATAACTCAGTGATAAATGATAATTTGATTTCCATGTCATATGAAGATGATCAACAATGTTTTAAAATTTCAGAAGATCAGGGAATTAAGTATTGTCATTCAGGCTTTTCATGTTTTAAAATGTTATTTCATGAAGAAAATCACTGTTTGAGCAAAAGAAAACAAAAAGTATTATCTCCTCTGTCTGAAGATGAGATAGATCAACTCTTGAAAGGTCATGTTACAGCCCAAGCTAAAGCAGATTTGCAATGCCCACATGGTCAAGAAAGTGTTGGTGACACTTCTTCCTATTCTGAAAATGATGATGATCTTGTAATTAGCTTTATAAATCAGCAAACAGATAATATTTTCTTTCATGAAGATGATAAGGCTGTCATGTTTGATAATCTTGAAGATTGTTTTCTGTTTAAGAATGACCTAGACCATGAAGTTGAGGAATATGATCTTGAGAGAGACAATATGCCAGAATTTCTTAGGGTCAAGGAATTTACAGCTAACACTCAGATGAAAAAAGCTTATACCTCTCTGTGCCTTCCTATCACTCGGCAATCAATTGTTCTTTCAGATCAGAATGAAGGGAGTACTTGTATTTTTGCTGTTGGATCTCAAGACAAGCTAGTGCTTCAGGATTTTCAAGACCCCTTCGGAATTATTTTGCAAGAATTAGAAAATATAAATTTTGCCTGGTTCATTATCATAAGCCTTGGTTTCAGTGGTTATTGTGAGTTTCCTACATGTACATCGTTCTACCTGCTCGAGAAAAGTGAGACCCGAATTTCGGTATGTAGCCATTTGCTGGATTGGTTACACTGGAAGGCTCACTACACATGATTGTACATATTCCATCAGTAGGTAGTTGGTTTTCATCATGATTTGAAGTCCTCAAATCTCGATGGATTGCTGCCATTAAAAAATCTTTGTGAGTACTGATTTCAGTTAAGTAGGTCTTGAGTCATTTTTGTTTTAGTCAGTTTCAACATAGTTTCAGAGTTCAAATGCACAGTCATTCAAGTTTGGGGCCCGAGGTGAAGGCTATAAAACTTGGGTGATATGTGTATGGTTTGGTTTTATTTTAGTTTTCAGTCTTAGTCTAGAGTCAGAGTCAGTTTGCATTTGTGTCAGTTTTCAACATTTTTGACTCCATGCCCAATGGATAATGCTACTTGGTCTACGGTGTTATTGGCACCTCCAAGGAGCTACCATCCCCATTGGAGCAAATTTTAGTGTCAGTATAGTCATACTGCCATCAGTGATGAAAACTACTCTTTTGCATTTGCATATTAGATGTCTCATACCGAATAAATTTCACCATTCCACTAGGTCATGGATTCATTGACGGTAGTAATTTTTTTTGTCAGTTTGCCCTCATAAGGTACTTGCTGATTTTCCTTTCTATGGTCTTTAGTCATTAGTCACTTTTATTCTCAAAGTCATATCAGTAGGTCATAGGATGGGTCTCATTAGTTTCTAGGGTCTCACCATGGTCAAATTAATGAGTCAAATGTCAACAATATCAGCAAGGTCATGAGGAAGTCAATAAATTCAAAGTCACAACACCTGGAAAATCAGAGAGATATTTTGATTCAGTTTAATGTAATTTTCACCTCAAACCATGTTTTGAGGTGAAAACGTGATATTTTTCCTTTATTATTATTCATTATGTAATTTTATATCATCATATGTAATAAGTCACAATTCAGAAGCTATTATCTCCACAAAGTGATGTCCTTGCCTTCAGAAGAGTTTTCCACAGCATGTTTAGCACCAAATCATCCTCCAAGTAGATCCATCAGAAGGAGCCTGGAAAGAGCTTTCCAACGGTATACTACACTCTCAAAACTGACTTCTGGATTGAAATTTATGCTTAAGTGAAGTAAAAGTCCTTATATCCTCATATACCCCCTATTTCCCATTTTTCCCTTCAAACTTTATGTTTAAAGTTTATTTTTTTTTTTTAAACCATTTTTTCCCCTTTTCAGATTATAAAATCGCATTATAAATCTTTTAAATACATATGCAATTATTCCCAACCACTTCCCCACCATACTCAAACTTTAATAATAAAACTTTATAATAAAGTTTTATATTATGAACCTCGCTGCTTCCCATCGCAATCGCAAACCTTCCCCCCCCGATCGCATCGAAACGTTTATTTAAATGTTCTGATTGGAAAATCGCAAAAAAATCTGATGCGATTGATCGCATCCCTCCTTCCGATCTCTCGATCGCATCCCTCCTTCCGATCTCGCGATCGCATCCTTCCTCCGATCTCCCGATCACACCTCTTCCTTCCGATCTCCCGATCAGATCCTTCCTTCGATCTCTCGATCGCACCTCTTCCTCCGATCTCCCGTTCACACCCCTCCCTCCGATTACTCGATCCGCTCTTTTGATGGCCTACCCCCAATTGAAACCTCTGATTGACGTCGCGACCATTGATATGTCTCCGCCGATTCGACGACTCAAAGTTAATCGGGCCATCGGTATCGACATTTCCATATGTGTTGCACTCCGCTCCCCTTTGATATTGCGATTGTGATTGACCCTCGGGCCCACCACTTAAGTCTTGCGCCCATTCATTTCAAAGAGCCCTTTTCATTTTTAAAGGTTAAAATTTGTATTATTTCATTATTACAAATTTTTTTCGTCTTTTTCCCATTCCCGAATCGCATCAAATTTTGTTTGTTATCCTCCCTATTCCCCGAAGCTCCGATTGCGATTACACTATTGTAAATATGTGTGTTTCAACTGTTTATTATATTATATCCCCTTCCCCAGCCCTCCCGATTCCGATTGCGATGGCGCCATATTACAATGTGTTTGTTATATTATATCTCTCCACCCCGTCTATTGCGATTGCGATTTTCATATGATTTTCGCCTCCTTCCCTTCCTTTTTTCCCATTTAAAATTAAATTTTCCCTTCACCGAGGCATAATTTCATTTCATTTTAATTATTCCAAAATATTTTATAAAAGTCAGTTCTCTTCAAAATAAATAATGGAAAGAAAAGCGACAGTCAAAGTTCGAGAAACTAAAATAAGCAAATATTGTTACAGCAACAGAAAAATAGGAAATATGTTCATCGGATTACCTATTTTCTTTCATACAGCATAACGGCGAAATCTCCAAGTAGTCAAGTGCAATGTTGTCCCTTATTTTTAGGGGCAGATTGTTGTATTTCTTTACTATGATTGTATTTTAGTTCTTCAACTGTTAGAATAGCTCCCTTTTCTGTGGATCTATGTTCCCACTTTCTAGTGTATTTATTGTAATTGCAAATCATTTGTAAGCAGTCAGTAACAGAGCAGTAGGGGAGAAGTGTGGAAGAACATTTGCACCCATTGTACAGTTTGACAGGGATTAATAAGAGATGCAGCTCTGATTTGTGGGATCCATGTGGTATGAGATTTAGCATTTGTTTTTCTTCTTTGTTTCATATGTGAATTGTTATGTGTTCCATTCATCCATAAACATTTATTTGAATGCTTTCAAGATAGAAAGGTAGAATCCATTTTATATGCTCTGCCTTGGGAAATCATTCATGCTCTGTGTTTTTCTTCTGTTTGAAAAGGATCCATTTTCTATGTCCTTTTCAGCTTCTCACCAGTCTTTCCATCCCATCCTCATTAAATTTTAATTGCTAATTTTCCTGCCTATCTTGCCCCATGAAATAACCCGTGTCCTGATTTAATTTCCGGTTTCAACTGTCCCTTTAATCCCACACATCCCTGAAATTTCATTCATTTTATTAAACCATTTTTCCCATCATTTTACCTGGCCTAATATTAGATTACTATTGCACTTTATTGAATATTCTTTCACAGAGAGAGCCCTCTCCTGTCCTTGTAGGGCTAGCTACAAGGCTGAGTGTGGTTTAGTTGTTACCCTATTTTTCCCTTTCAGCCTGGGGTCCAATTCGGGAGCTAACACGATGAAATTCATCAAGTACGTGGCTGAAAATACAAGTCATAAATAGAAGAAATCCCCTCAAAAGAGGGCTGCAACCATATGAATGACTGAAAACTGCCTTGACAACGTTATTTCTATTAGGCTGCAATTGCTGTGGATTACATGTTAGATCTAGAGCAGATCTGTGCATAAAAATTCAGATCCATATCAGATCCATGCACTAGAGGAGCTCCTCTTCCAGATCCCCTTGGAATTTTGGGGTTTGCACCAAGCATAAGCAACAGATTTGAGATCTAAGAAAGCAGATCTGCAGAAATATTCAAAAATGCTAAAGTATTCAGAATATGCAGATCGTATATGAAAAGTACAATGTGTAGATCTCCTCCAATGGATCTCAAAATGAAGGTTAGATCCCCAACACTCAGAAACCAGCTCTCCAGATGGTGCACCCAAACCCCCTACAACACCACCTATAAGAATAACACAGATATGGAGTAGAAACTGCATTATAGGGGATAGATAGCTGATGGCCACATGCCAAGATTAGAAACTGAAGCTCATGCAATCCAGTACACTTCCTCCAATAGAGTAGAGGCCTCTTCCACGGGAAAGACACTAAAATGAATTAGATTTGAAGAGATTTAATATCCACTGAAAATAAAATAGTCCCTCAAGGGAGATTGTGCTGCAGCTTGAATAAATGAGTTGGCCTGATGGCAAGATGCAGATATGAATCTCAAACAACTAATGCACTCTTCCAGGAGGTTAGAAGACACACTCACTGAGAAGAGGCACCAATAAAGTCTAGATCTGAGCAGATCTAGTGTTCCACTTGCTACAGCTTACAAAATTAAGCAAACCCTCCTTGGATCTGTGTTGCAGTTGGAAGTAGAAGGTTGGTCTCCAACCAGATAGTGGAATAAGCAATACAAGCTCTCCCAAGAGCTAATCAATGGGAAGAGATGGAACTCCTAAATAGGAACTTCTTATGAAATCTAGGCTAAGCAGCTAAGAAATATGTTTTTCTAATCAGACAACAATTCAGAAATCAAATCATCAACCCTCCATATGTTGCCTTCCCCCTTTTTTTATAAGATGGGAGCTTGCCAAATCCCTAAACCACCTTCATCAACTTATCCCTTTCACACAAGAGACCTCCTTCTAGAATTACGTTGTGCCTCATTGATGAGCACTCCTCCACTACTGCGCTGTAGATATGGTCAAGATTGACCCATTCAAGTGAATTTGTTCTTTTCAAACTCAAGTGTGTTTATTAATGTGGCCCCGATTTACTCTTTTTCACATTGGGCATGTATTTGTTCTTCTGTTAGGGGTTTAATGACCCTCCTTTACATAATTATTCTTTGAAAAAGGAAATAAAATAAACTTGAATATTCCTATTAAATTAGGAATATTACAGTCCTCCCCTCCCAAAATGTTGCTTTCCCTCAAGAAAATTACAAGGACTTGCAAAATATCCAATGGAATAGTCTCCTCCCAAGGGTATAAGCGTGCTCTTGGTGAATGTACCAATTAGCTGTCATCATAAAGAGGTGGGAGTTACATAGAAATATTTTCTTGCTGTCCATTGGTTCCTCAAGGCATGAGAGATGGTAAGTGTATGATACTTCAATCCCCATGAGAATCTTCAATCTCCATGCTATCATCCAAAAAAAGTGAGCCATTCTTGGTAGCTCACAAAAAAAGTTACCAATTCCCCCCATGTGCATTATGTAGGGGCTCCATGCATGGAAATGAGAGATGAGGATACTCAACTCACGCTGTCCCTCCTTCCATTTCTGATGAATGTCGAGTTGCTGATCCTGGGCTGCAATAAAATAGTCTTCATGAAGCCAAAAAGGAATTGGAACTTCATGACTCCCTCCATTGACTCTAGGAGTCTTCTTGCCCAATTTCTGATGCATATAGTGAGTAGATCAACTTCACCATATGTGCTCCAAAAGAAATATGGAATAAGTGTCACATGATATATTGGATGGTGAAAATAGTCCCTCCCTTGAGGCCATCATTGTCCATCATCTTGTTGCCTCAAATCATGGTACAATAAGTGGCCATCCCACCACCTTCTTGCTGCAACAATCTTCTTCAAAGCTTGAAAATGATGGAGGATAATAGGTGTTGGCTAAACATGATTCCAGCAACACATGTCTTGCTCCAAGTACTCCCTTATGAGAGATATTTTCCCATGGCATGAGCCCAACACATGACCCTTTGCATAAGAAAACATAGTATGTAAGGCAACAGTCATATAAGGTCCTATCCTCTCCTTGAAGTACAAATGAATATGGGAGATTGTTTTCCCAATGGACACATTCACCCAATGTGTCATTCCTCCCCTCATGTCTATAACAAAGATTGGAGCATTATTGACATCATGATATAAACAAGCTCCCTTATGCCACCTCATGAGAAGGTTACATTTCCCCCCAACCCAAAGTACATACATGATCATGATATTCATTTTGAATAGAAATACATGTACATACATCATAGGCATAAGAAAATGTATGGACATGGAATTCCTCATGGGATGCCCGTACTTCCTTATTGTCAACCCAAGCAATAAAGCCTTCTCCTTATGCATTCTTTTCTCGAAATACAAGGCATGAGACAAGAAAATAAAAAAACTTTGGGTGGTACCCACACTCACCCAATAGAAACTAGCGCAGGTAATCTCCTCCCTGCTTCAGATCTAGATGTGGTAAGTGGTTTACATGCCACCTACTTGATGCCCTCATCATTCCACCATGGTTGAAGGTGAAATGTATAGTTGGTGCTTTAGGGAAGCACACATCATGCTGTAAAACCTCCCTTAGCCCATCAAGGGAGTGGCCATGTTTGAAAATAGTTCTAGCCCATAGTTGGCAATGGAGCTTATAAGGTAGGACACCCTTTTTAGGAGCCATGGCTTGCACATGTAAAGTAAAAGAATGCATGCAATTTTTAAAGTAAAATGTGATTTAAATAAGCATGCTTCTTACCCAAAGTCTCCAGCGCTGTGATAGTCCCCCCCTTGGCCAAATGTATCATTACTGTACAAGGTTGAGGGAACACTTTTCTCTTTCCATCAGGGGATTTCCCTAGTGGGCTTCTTCCAAGTAAGGAGACATCAAGGCATAGATCATCATAGAAAGATGTATGGAATGATGTGTCCTTGCTTCTTTTGAATAGATCTTCATGCCTTCTTAGAACATCACTCATTTGAAATAAAGAGGGATGAATTTTTCTTACCCCATGAAGCTTGCCTTCCTCTTTTTCTTTTGCAGTATTCAGGATCTAGCCATCTGATAATGATGGCACATGCTGCTCATGGATTGTGCCATAATTTCTATATGTGAGACTCTTTGAAACTCCCTGCAAGGATGAAAGAGCTTCTCTTCTTGGAGCAACTACCCCTTATTCTTCTTCATGAAATGATAGATATGCCTTTTTTATGACTGCGCTGTCACCCCTAGCCTTTCCTCTAATGGTGGAGAATGCCTCATTACCAATAGGAGACCTTAGATCTTGGTCTACCTTTGAAAGAGGAACCTCTATGTCTCCTCTTTGAGAAGAAGACTCTTCCTCCAATGAAGATCTTTCCCTAGGAAAGGTCTCAAACAAGTTCACATTCTCCTCAATGGTCTTCATAGGTGGAATTGGATTTGTAGATCCTCCCTTTGTCACACCCCCTCTCTTCCTCCTCATGAAGAAGTTGCTGATAGAATATGGTAGCTTTGATGATATGGCTGAGTGCTCATACCCATAAGACGAGGATCTAAACTCCTCCTCATGCATAGATCTTATAGATCCACTTGGGGAACCCTCATGGTCTATTCCCTTTATCTCTATGTTTCTTCCCTGAGGCTTAAACAGAGTCTGGAACAAAGTTCTTGAGAACTATTTCCCTTCCATTCCTCCAAGAAAAGGGTTTTGACCCTTAATTTCTGTGTCTTCCATGCAATCATTCTATTTCTTCTGTCTTCTTCCTCCCTGAAAAGAAATCTTGGCTTGATGCTCACAGGCTGAGCCAAGGATCATGCTCTGATACCATTGTAATATCCCAAAATCGGTACTGCTAGCAAGGCATGCCTGAAAAACACATTTTTCAGGAATGGCTACTACAACTCTTGAAATCAGCTCTTGGATCCCTTAGATATGAGTATCTAAGTCCTAAATCCAAGAGGGTATCAGAAAGAAATCTTTCTAGGTGGGTTAAACATATCTCCCATACCTAGTTCCCTTGAAAAATGCCCTGCTCAGAAAATAACGCAGTTTCTGTAGAGCAGTGATAGGAGGCTCATGAAATGATCTTAAATAGTACTTACAACAACAAATAAGTTATACAATGAAATTCATCAATTACATGGCTGAAAATACAATTCATAAACAGAAGAAATCCCCTCAAAAGATGGCTGCAACCATATGAATGACTGAAAACTGCCTTGACAACGTTATTTCTAGTAGGCTACAACTGATATGGATTACATGTTAGATCTAGAGAAAATTTGTGCATAAAAAGTCAGATCCATATCAGATCCATGCACTAGAAGAGCTCCTCTTCTAGATCCCCATGGAATTTTGGGTTTTGCACCAAGCATAAGCAGTATATCTGAGATCTAAGAAAGCAGATCTGCAGAAATATTCAGAAATTATGAAGTATTCAGAATATGCAGATCAGATATGAAAATTACAATGTGTATATCTCCTCTAATGGATCTCAAAGTGAAGGGTAGATCCCCAAAAATCAGAAACCAACTCTCCAGATGGTGCACCCAAACCCCCTGCAACACCACCTATAAGAATAACACATATCTAGAGTAGAAACTGCGTTGTAGGGGATAGATAGCTGATGGCCACATGCCAAGATCAGAAACTGAAGCTCATGCACTCCAATACACTTCTACCAATAGAGCAGAGGCCTCCTTCATGGGAAAGAGCACTGAAATGACTTAGATCTGAAGAGATCTAATATCCACTGAAAATAACGCAGTCCCTCAAGGGAGATTGCGCTGAAGCTTGAATAAATGAGTTGGCCTAATGCCAAGATGCAGATCTGAATCTCAAACAACTAATGCACTCTTCCGGGAGGTTAAAAGACACACTCACTGAGAAGAGGCACCAATAAATTCTAGATCTGAGAAGATCTAGTGTTCCACTTGTTGCAGCTTACAAAAGAAATCAAACCCTCCTTGGATCTGTGTTGCAGTTGGAAGTAGAAGCTTGGTCTCCAACTAGATATTGGACTAAGCAATACAAGCTCTCCCAAGAGCTACTCGATGGGAAGAGATGGAAGTCCTAAACAGGAACTTCTAATGCAATCTAGGCTAAGCAGCCAAGAAATTTGTTTGTCTAATTAGAAAACAATTCATAAATCAAATCATCAACCCTCCATATGTTGCCTTCCCCTTCCTTTTATAATATGGGAGCTTGCCAGAACCATAAGCCACCTTCATCAAATTATCCCTTTCACACAAGAGACCTCCTTCTAGAATTAGGCTGCACCTCATTGATGAGAAATCCTCCACTATTGCGCTATAGATATGGTCAAGATTGACCCAATCAAGTGAATTTGTTCTTTTCACACTCAAGTGTGTTTACTAAAGTGGCCCCGATTTACTCTTTTTCACATTGGGCATGTATTTATTCTTCCATTAGGGGTTTAATGACCCTCCTTTACATAATTATTCTTTGAACAAGGAAATAAAATAAACTTGAATATTCCTATTAAATTAGGAATATTACATATAGGTTATCTTTTATTTCCATTTATTTATTTTCCTAAAGTGTATTTCAATTCAAGTTGTTTAACTTTTCAAGAATGTTTCTATTTTGTTTCCATTTGATCTTGTGCTTAATTATTGAATTATATATTGAAACAATCACAAAAATGCTTTTTTATAAGGAAGGTTGCACCATATTCTTAAGCATATAATTGTGACCTAAGTATCCACATTTTCCATTTTAGTAAATTATTATTCAAGAATGAAACTAGATTAGTTTACATGCACCAGAGTTATAATTTAATGATAAATTGTTTCATTTCCACTATGTCAGTTCAAATTCATTGGTCAATGATGCAATTTATATTTTTAAGAAAGATATTAAAAAAATTAGAGAAATTTAGGAAATTGTAAGTGTGTACATATAGTTCATGAAATCTTACAAACACCTGAACCCTCGCTTGACATTAAATGTACAACATTTTTAATTACTAAGGTAATTAATTAGTTGATTGCTCCTATGAAATGGAAAACCTAACAAAATGAAAATTGGCCTTGAAAAATACATGAAACACAATTTGAATAATATTGAAACTTAAAATGAACCATCCTATTATTATTTTCCAATGTTATGAAAATATAATCTAGACTCCTAATTTAATAATTTTGCTCCTAAAACTTCCACTATTCTTGAAACAAGCATTTCGAAATTTCTCTATAATATGAAAATCTTCAAGAATTATATTATAGCACAGGTAATACGAGTAATGCAAACACTTAATAGTATGAATAAACCCCATGAATAATACCCACTCTCTAGACATTGTGCTTTAATGGATTCAAATCCCATGAAGGAGACAGAGCAAGTTTCCTCTTAATAAGTCCTTAGGGTAAACATAGTTTTGTTTCATATAAAATAGAATTAGTTGAATATGAAAATATTGAAAAGGGTGTAAGTATATTATTATAATTAAAATACATATTTAATTTTACTTATCTATTATAAATTCAAGCATACATCATGTGCATGTGAAGCATTGAAACCCATTTTCCTACAAGGTATATATAGGTAATGTCAATTTATTGTTGTGCACTTAATATTATTATATATTATTTCTCTTTCTTGTTATCATGATAAATTCATATCAATTATATATACCACATAATACAATGTGGTGCAACCTTCCATGTGGACATGATGCCTTTTTGAATTTATAATTGATGAGTATAATTATATATTCATGTTAATTATACATAAAACATATACTGAGTATATTACGTAAGGCTTAAAAACTACTATGGATTTAAAAATTAGAAAAATAAAATCTTTTAGAATTATGGTATAATTGTGAGGAAAATAAAGAACATGATACATTTTAACTCCCCACAACTAAAAAGTTATTAATCAGGATTGTGTAGGTTGATGGATAGCTTTAACACTTTCAACATTTCTACTAATTTTCCCTCACTCTGGAAATAAAATAAATGATTCCTTGGTTAATGTTTCTTTTATGTTATCTCCATGGGATAACTTTAGGGAAATCATGTTTTCAATTAAACTTATACATATATCTTGACTTCCATAACTGAGACTTTTTTAAAGGCAATGAGAGATCATTGAATTCCTCACAACTTATAAATATTTCAAGAAACAAACGTTGATGGTAAGGAGTATTATAAAATAGTCATATAATACTAAAAATAACAGTTGAACCTTAGTAGGGTATTGGGTGATAAACATATGAATCAAAGAGAATCCCAAAAATGTAAATTTAAGGATTAAATGTTTTGGAAAATAAAATAAGTTTATATTAAAAATTATTACAATTTACTAGGACCATTTTTGGTAGGCATATGATGATATCAAAAATAATTTATGTATATAATACAACATGAAATCCTTATGAAGAAGGATTCTAACCATTTCCAAGAAAAAATATCTAAAATATATATTTTTCTAGAGCTCGAAATTGAGGAGGTATTAGATAAAATTCTAGATGATAAAATTAGTTTTCAACTTTTATACTTAGCTTGATTGGCCAATTAATGATAGTTAGGCAAAAGACTAGTGAGGTTTATTTATGTTCTTATTTCTATAGGTTGAGAAAATATTATGAAAGAAACAACTATTCAGTCTGGAAATGGATCAGATCCTAGGATGCATATTAGGATCCAAAATGGTTTCTTTTATGGTTTAAGATAACATCTGATCTTCGAAGTTAAGGATGATAGGATTAAAACTATGCTTAGAATGAAATGAGGAACCTTTTCTTAAAAATTATGTCTATTAGTATAATTTATGTTGAAGCTACCTTCTAGATATGAATGGATATCATATTTCATGGTCTCATTAATTGTGATGGATTTGTCTATGTGCATGATGTAACAATTTACTCAAAAAATGGATTCAATCAAAATCATATCTTAAAAGATGTTGAAAGTATGGGATCTCATTAATGAAAAAAATAGTATATTCATAATTAAAAATCTTACATCCTTAAAGAGAACTATAACCTCAAATTGAGGACTCTAGACCAAAAATCCCTATTTTTGTATAAAAATATGAAGGGTTAAAATTCCATTTTTTTTAGCCATGGCATTGAAAATACAAACTGTGATTATGAAAACCTTAAAATCCCAACAATTTTCAACCATGGAATTACAAACCAAATATCATGACTCCTAAAAGCTCTAAAATTATGACATTTTTCAACTGTGTAATAAAAATCAAATATCATGAATACAAAAAACCTTAAAATTTCAACAATTTTCAATCATGTCATTATAAACCAAATATCGTGACTACAAAAGGTCCTAAAAGTAAACACATAAATCAAAGAGTAATTATAGCTAGAGATTATTTTTTTAAAGGTTAAAAGTATAGCTCTTTTAAGACTTAGATTAAAACATTGTAAACCATTTTCAATAGGGCACTAAAAATACAAATATTTTAACTATTACTTATAAAATCATCATTTGTATATAGAAATTCATGAAAGATACTTGAAAAATGATAAACTACAATAATTTTTTTAAATTTTTAATGAAAAATATAAAATTTTTAAAAGAAAAAAATATTTTCCAATTTAAAAAAAATCAATAAAAAGTGATTAAAACAAAAAAATTAAATTAATTTAAAAAAAGAATTAAAATTTTGTATTTTATATATAGAAAAACAATAACTAAAAAACTATTAAAATTAATAATAAAACAAATAACACATATATATCAAAAATAAATAAAAAATAAAAAATACAATAAAAACACCAAACCCACGTGGTATATGATAGTAAGTGATGGGGTGTAATTTTAAGGCACTCTGTGATGTGAAGGTCATTAGTTTGAAATTTCGTGGGAAAAAATCCAACCATGTTAAGGGCTAGTGTATTGCAAGTTAGGTGCGATCCCTCATTGATTTTGATGGATTAGATGCCATTGAGTCATGGTTTATCAATCTAAAGGCTATGACTGCAATCATCTTAAGACTCACACAATGTAGCAAACAAAAAAAAATTTAATATGTTTACATACTAATAAAAAAAGATAAATTGAAAAGAAAGATAAAATGAAATTAATATTGGAGGATTTTGTATTTAATTTTGCAATCATGAGAGATAAATAAAAATGTAATAATAATATATAATATATAATGATCACAATGTATAGATATTATAAACAATCCTAGATCCATATTAACTCTAGATCTATCAAGCCACAAGAGGGATAACATCTCCCGAGGTGTTAATTATTTCACTTCTCTTAATTTCCCGTTCATTAAATAATGACTAATATATTTGCATTAAAATATGAAGGAACACAAAATGTATATTCAAGATAATGAGTTGCAAACAATGTCGAGTTTCATTTTCCAAAAGGGAAATTGTTAATAATTTTATTAATGTACATAGAGAGGACAATATGTGTTACTTAGACAAGAACCTGTTATCCAACACCAATGGGTAGTGTATATAAGAGAAAAAATTTCTCCCATATGGTCCTAAACCTGTAGTCAGTAACCCCTTACATCCACTAGATAGTTCAATGTTCCATTTTCTCTTCCACTTGAGCCAGCCATGTGGTCCCTCCACCACTTGTCATGAATTTATGTTTGAAGGTGGACCTCTCTACCCTAAAGGTATGGCTTGTCATTATAATAGTTGAGTAATTTTACAAACTTGTTATGGGAACTTTTTTCCATGGATTGGTGGGGGAATTCAACAAAACGATTAGGTTAGGCTTGTATTCTTGTCTCCACTTCTTGATTTCATGGTTACCCTTGTATCCTAGTCTTGTGGGATCTCCTTTACTAACCATTTTGTTTTCCGGTGGTAACTATAAGGGAAATCTCATTTTTGGTCGTGTTTTAATAATTCCCAATACCACCTACATCCCTCCCATTCCATTAATTTTAGCCCCATTCATCAATTTTCCCATCTGAATCCACATGTGTCCACTAGGTCTATAGTGGGCTAACCTACCCTTCCCATTTTCCACACTTTGTTTCAGGCCTGAAATGATGCCCAGAGGTTCATGTAGCTAAAAAGAAAAGAAAAAACATAATTTTTCCACTCTCAACAGGAAATGTGCCACAAAATGAAAAATATGGCCGAGACATACAAATTTAGCACATGGGAAAAGATCAAGCATAAGCTCTACCCCTTACCCATGGCCATCACCCTGGTTCCTATGGGCCTTAGATGAGCCCCCCTATATCATTAAGGAACCCATGATTGTCCCAAAACTTTGTGGGAAATGAACCGTAGCACCTTAAGGGGTATTCCCTACTACATATTATGCATCATGCTCTCATCCCCTGCAGCCCCGAGCAATTAAGAAGATAAATCAATAAAAGGAAAAAGACATGAAGAATGGTGGAAAGAAAAATGTTGGGGTAACTCATGTACCATGATTTTCTCCCTCCTACAGTCATATACCTAGGTGTGGGCTTCCCTTATTATAGATACCCTTAAACCTTGCAATGTGGTTTGGATGATTTCCATGATCCCCACTCCATTCCATTATTTCCTCATTTTCCACCTACCATTTGTGGGATGTATCACGGACATGTAACCCCCTCTAGAGGTTGAAAAAACCTAATAGGGTCCTTGGATAGCCCCATATTGATCTTGGAGACACTTGTACATACCAAATCCCACTACCGAAGGGCATGCCACCATGAATTTACCCATTGATTCCATGACTTGTAAGCATTTTTACTTGATTATTTTAATTATTTTATGCGTTAGAGGGTTAAAGGGACACATTGGATCTTATGCAATATTGCAGGTGGATTACCATTTTGGGATTGGTCTCCCTATACGAGGTCCTAGCATTCCAAAGGGCCAAATTGGCACTTGTTGGTTAAGCGTTGAAAGCCATGCAACTCCACATAGTCAATATTATTTCATGGATCCCCAACAATGATCATTGATTGCTCCTATTCCTAACCTTTTAGATAAGGATGATGCACCTGATTCACTGTGCCCAGTCGGCCCCATGGATGTACCATACTCTTGGCCGATGTTCCATGATCTAGACGATTGTCCTCTGTTGTAGAGGGTGGTCTTATGTCATCATTCCAGCCCTTACAGATGGTGTATATACATTTATGATCCATTTGGATACCCATGAGGATGACCTTGTGTCCCCACACCCACTTCGGAACACCACAGGCTTGTGCTCGGAAAATAGGGGGCCAACCCCTTGTCGAGTATGTTGTGAGTCCATTTCTACATAATGGTACCCTTTCGACTTCATTAGCCCCCCTCAAAGTCCCAACGACTCACTTTATTAATAATTTGAACCTCTTGAGAGGCTTATTCATATATTATTGAGGTATTTTGTGGGATTTTCACCAAAATTTATTGTTATCATGCACATTATTTTATTATAGGGTATAAATTGGGCCAACTTAGCTAAATCAAACTGACTAGACATTGTATAAATAGATGATATTTGATTCATTCTCTCATCAACACTTGGATTGGATCATTCTCTCTTGTTATATTTTTGTTATCCTTCTTGGAGGAATAATTTGGATGAATGGATAAATTTGGATGTTTGGATATCCTTCATTTTGTATTGGATATTCAATATTGGCATACAATGATGATTGGATATACATTTTCTTACATGTAAGTACTATTTTAATTCTATTCTTTTTATTTATTATCTCATGTGCATGTTGCTGGGTATTTTCACTAAACTAGGCTCAAATTTATTGCTTTGCTTATGTGAAATTGTGGAAATTTGTTCTTTTATAACATTGCATCATGTTATGGGCCGTGAATGAATGCATGAATATTCCTATATATGTTTCATTGAAATTGTATCTCACATTAGAGAACTTTTGAGGTCTAAAATGGGCCTCCTAAGAAAAATGTACAACCAAAATAAACTTTATAAGAACCAATAGGATTCAAGATGATGATGTCAAATATGGTGGATGATTCACCATTTTTGGGGTAAAAAAGTAAAAAGATTGAAAAATAATAAAATAATAAAACTACCTTTTCAACTTGTATTTCAACTTATCTCCCTAAGAATTCACTCAAATTTCGAGTGGGAGTAATGGTTGGGTGCAAAATTTAATTCGTCATCTAAGGAGTACCCATGTTGCATAGTTTTGATGGACCCTTCTATACGAAAAATGAGAAATACATGAAAGCATGTGATTATAATCACGTTTTTCATGTATTTATCATTTTTCATATAGCAGGGTCTATCGAAAGTATGCAACATGGGTACTCCTTTGATGAGGAATCAAATTATGCATCTAACTAGTGTTCTCGCTCGAAATTTGAGTAAACCCATAGGGATATAAGTTGAAAATACGAGTTGAAAAAGTAGTTTTTCCTTTTTTCCCTCTAAAATTTGATGATGTAATATAATCTTATTTTATTATTTCCACTATTATTTTATAATTTCCTTAGGAGGCCCATTTTAGACCTCAAAATTCCCCTATAATAAGTCATCATATATTTCAAATCAAAGTGTAAATACCTTGAAGCAATTGTTCTCATGCACTAATTCCATGTGAAATTGTTCTAGAGGACTCCTTGACTAAGTAAACTGATTCCAACCATTTGAATCTCCTCGACTCCATATTCCCCAAAGGATTAGGCATTGATCCTCTATTGATGATCACTCAAAACCATACTTTATTCACCTTTCTCTCTTTCTTTCTAGGCCTAGCCTCCATAGGTGACCTATGGCATCGACTTTATCCTGATTCACCCAATGAAAATGTTCAATCAATTTCCCTCTATAGTGATGGTGTGCATCCTAGTTTCCCTCCAAATTTGAAGCAATTATCGCGGTGGAATCTTGAGATATTTCAAGCCCTAGCTAAAATATTGATTCTTTCCCTTGGTTTCTTTTGGCTAGTGACCTCATTGGTATCATTGCATCAATTTAAAAAAATATATATCCTTTAATAAATTTATCCTCCTCAATTAGGTCATGTACACCCTTGATTGATCAATTCCATCCCCTTGACCTAATTTTGGGCCAACTTGGTCTCGTGTGGTTCCACTTATTATTAAAGCTAATTATTCAAAGACCATCTAGAAACCAAGTTTCCATAAGGATTTTAAGGTCCAGGAATATCCTTTACAAGTCATATATTCAAACCCTAGCCCTTGAAATTCTCCTAGCCCTTCCTAAAGATCCTTTCATATTGCTTTCGAAGCAAGCAAGTGATATATTTGAGCCTCTGGATAGAATTATAGGATCACCTTTCATCCTATAATTGATATATTCATTATCGCAATCTCTACTATTTCGGGTCTCCTCCCATCGGTGAATGTTTGTAAAGACCATGGAGCTTTATTTGAGGTGACATTGGGCTATTGCTCCATTGTTTCCCTTGACCTAGTCATTTCCCTATAAGATCCCCTCCTAGGACCCCTCCTAGTTTAACTGGTAGTGCCATTGCTCTGGAGACTCCATTCATTAATTAAAACTCAACATTCCTCCAATGACTCCATTCATTTTCAAAACTCCTAGTTTTCTCAAAGGTGACAACATTCCTCCTATAAGTAGGGGAGATGAAAGAAGGGGAGAACAAACTCCATCACCCATTAAAACCACCTTCTCCCAGAAGTTGAAAAGGTGATTGATCCCACCCCAAATATGGCATCTAATTCTGCCACTGACCCTCAACAAGACCAACTAAAGATGAAAAAAGGTGAAAGGAATTTTGTTAGTGTCTTTGCCCCTTTGAAGTTGAGTGATGGCCCCAAACCATTAACTGAAAATTTCAATATATGGTTTCAAAAATTCAATGGTGATGATACCATAAGTGCCTTTGTCTTTGTCAAAGAGTCCTATTGGAACATGTCTCCTAGAATTATTTTTGATGAGGATAGACTTATGATGCTTTTCACTTTGTCACTTGAAGGAAAAGAAAGAGAATGGTACCTTAGTCTTCCCCCAAAATGCATACAATACTATGACCAATTTGAAGAAATTTTCATGATAATATGGTCATGTATTGCTCAAGGAACCTTCAACATTGAATTTTTTTCTCAAATAACTAAGGTAAAGGAAGACATCCGTGAATTCATCCAAAAAATTTAAAGAGTAGTCAGCGATATCCAAGACCATTTGAAGCCCCTCGATGCTAACATTCTTGACAAATTCATCAAAGTTGTAGGTGGCCACCTAACCTATGCATTAAGGGATAAGATAATTTCAACATTAGCTAACGATAAAGACATAGAAATGGAAGTTGAGGAAAAATTATTAACCTATAGAGTTTATGTGAATGAACAACCCAATGCTAAAGTTGAGGTGAAAAAGGAAAAATCCAAATATCAACACGAAGAAACCATTTTAGTGATCCTTAAGAGAATGAAAAATATGAGTTAGGAAATGAACTCACGTGATAAGATCTACATGAACAAAATCACTACCTTGGAAGAGGCCCAAATATCTAGTTACATACCAAAAGGGAAGCCATTAACAAGCCGCGCTCATCTCAAGTCCCAAAAAATTTGGCTCCAACTAATGTAGTTGAGTAAGATTCATCTTCTAAGTATGAGAAAAGTGATGAAGATGAGAGTGGTGATGAAGAAGAAGATGAGAAGGTTGTTATGAAACCAACTCCAAAAATAGAAGAAAAGAGAGATCAACACCTTAGAAATCAACCACTTTGAGGGGGAAACCTCCTTTACATTACATAAATGAACAATTCTTGGATGATACAAATGAAAAAACCTCCTTTCCATATATAGGAGTCCATGGGGTCACAATATAATCCTAGCCGACCTAACAATAATAATGTAAGGGCACGAAAATAACAATAATGGATTTTATTTGGAAAAATAATAACAATATGGGGGCTACAGGGGTACAACGATAACAATAATGGGGATACATTAACAACAATAAGGGACTACACTGTTAATATAGGGATCTAACATGCCCCTCTCCTTCAAAAAAGTGTTGTCCTCAATTCTTGAGTAGCTTTGGATTATTCTGTATAAAATTCTCATCCTCCCATGTGGAACCTTCAGTGGGTAAGTTCTTCCACTTGATGAGATACTCTGAAATTGATCGATTTTGTAGCTGTCAAGTTCTTGTTTCCATGACTGCTTCAGTTTCCAATATGATTTTTCCTTCCTCATCAAGTTCTGCCAATATTGTTTGAACTGGAATTTTATCACCTATAACCTTCTTCAAGCATGAAACATGGAAAAATGGGTTCACTCGAGAAGAAGAAAGAAGCTCCATTTTTTATGCCATAGTACCAATATTTTGCAACACTTTGTAAGGACCATAGTACTTTGGAGATAATTTATTTTCATTCTTAGATTTATTGAGGGACATTTGTTTGTATGGTTGTAGCCATAAAAATACCCAGTATCCTACCTCAAAACCTCTCTCGCTGCGATGTTGATATGCCTGTTGTTTCATTCGATTTTGTGCTAAATTTAGGTTATCCTTTAAGAGTTGGAGAATTTGTTGTTGATGTTTGATGTGATATTACACTGCTTTAACTTTATAATTTTCTCTTAAAGATGATGTGATGGACAATGGATGATATCCATAAAGTGCCATAAATGGGATCATTTTTGCTATAGTATGGAAGGAAGTGCTATACCACCATTTAGCCAGAGGTAACCACTTGACCCATTGTGTTTGTTTATCAGATAAAAAATAACGAAGATATCCTTCCAAACATTTGTTCACTATCTCAATTTTCCCATCGTATTGAGGATGATAAGATGAGATATGAGCTAGTTGAGTACCCAAACAAGAAAATAATTTCGTCAAAAAATTTCTTGTAAAAATGGGATCTCTATCGCTTACAATAATCATTAGGTTTCCATGTAGCTTTTGAATTGTTTCCATAAATGTAGTAGAAACTGTACTTTCTTTAAATGGATGAGATAATGCATAAAAATATGCATACTTGGTAAGTTTATCAACTACCACCATGATCACACTCTTTCCTTCAGACTTAGGTAAACCTGCGATAAAATCCATTGAAAACTCCTTCCAACATTGACCTGGAATGGATAAAGGTTGTAACAGATCCAGGGTCTTAACTGTATCAACTTTATTTTGCTGGAAAAAAAAACATTCCGCCACAAAATTCTGAATATCATATTTAAGGCCATCCCATTTTTTTTTCTTCACCCTGTGGTAAGTTTTTAAAAATCCTAAGTTTCCTCCTAAGGGAGAGGTGTGCAATTCTAAAAGAATATTTTGTTTTAGTTGGGAATTATTGCAAATATATAAGCGATCTTTGTACCATAAGGAATCATTTTTCCAACTAAATGTATCAAATGTACTAGGATATTGTTGCAACGTCTGAATGAGTGTCCACACTTCTTCGTCATTCTTCCATTCATCCCTTGCTTCGGTTATCCAATCTGGTTGGAGAATAGAAATGATACAAAGAAATGCTTCCACTTGTTCATCCTTTCTTGAGAGTGCATATGAAACAAAATTTAGCTTCCCTTTTTTGTATATGATTTCAAAGTCATAACCAAACACCTTTGTGACCCATTTTTGCTGCTCTTCTGAAGATAGTCTATTTAAGACTATCATGATCAATTTTTACCTTAAAGTGTGTTCCCATTAGGTAAGTTCACCATTTATTTAGTGCATGTATTATTTCCAACATTTCCTTCTCATAAATATCTTTATGTAAATACGTTCCTTTGATTGGATGACTTTAGAAAGAAATGGGTCTTCCTTCTTGCATTAAATCAACACCAAATCCATTTCCCGAGGTATCACATTCCACAATAAAGGTTTTCGTGAAGTCTGGCATAGCTAAGACTACTGCTAGGCACATTTACTCTTTAAGATGTTCAAATACCTTAGTTGCTTCAGGAGAAATGCATTTTTCTTCAATAATGTTGTTAGAGGTGCTGCTATTCTCACATAATTCCTAACAAAATTGCGATAATACCTTGTTAACCCGAGAAATCCTCACAACTCATTTATGGTTGTGGGGGCTTTCCATTTATTAATGGATTTAATTTTGTTAGGCTCTACCTTAACACCATCCTAAGATACAATATGACCCATATTCCACCTCTTGTACTCCAAAGAAACATTTGGAGGTTTTTTAATATAATTGTTTCTCTTCCAATAGTTTGAGCACCCTGTCAACATGTTGAACATGATCCTTCCAAGACCTGCTATAGATTAATATATCATCAAAAAATTATAACACAAATTTTCTAAAAAAGGGTTTGAAAATGGAATTCATAAAACCTTGAAATGTAGAAGGTGCATCGGTAAGGCGAAAAGGCATGACCAAAAATCATAATGACCCTCATGAGTTCAAAATGTTATTTTCAGAATATCTTTAGTCTTCATTCTAATTTGATGATATCCTGAATGAAGATCCAACTTGGTAAAATAAATTGCTCCATGTAATTCATCCAATAATTCATCAATTATAGGAATGAGAAATTTATCTTTAATAGTGAGCTTATTGATCTCCCTATAATCCAGACACATGCACCATGATTCATCCTTGTTGTGCACCAATACTACTCGAGCAGAGAAAGAAATTTGACGAGGTTGAATTATACCAGCCTCTAACATTTTTGCAATCATACGTTCAATTTCCCTCTTTTGGACATAAGAATATTTGTAAGGCTTGATGTTTGGAGGAACACTTATTGGAATCAAATGAATAGCATGATCATAATCATGAATAGGTGGGAGTCCTCTGGGAGTTTCAAACACCTTGGAATGATTGTCCAAGAATTTTTGGAGATATAGATAAATAAATTATTTTTATGTTTGAACTTCTAATGAGCATAATTGTGCAATTATGCCTCATTGTTCTTTCCTCATAAGATTTTTCATGACATTAGAGCTTATTATCTTTTCCAGCATCCCCGTGATACCCTATAATTAAAATTCCATTCCTTTTGAAAACAGTTTCAAGAAAATTTCTTGAGAATTAAAAGCTACCGTCCCCAAAGATTGTAAACATTATACTCCTAGTACAACATCAACACCTCCCATTGGAATGGAAAGAATTGGAATATTAAATACATATTCCACCATGGTTATCTTGATATTATGACATTTTCTAGAGAAATTTATATTTTCCTCATTTGAAATTGTCACTTGGCACTCTGGTGCTGGGTATAGGAAGAAATTCAATTCCTTAGCTACCTTAAAATGAATAAAAGTATGGGTACTAGCCAAATATATCAAAACTATTACCTTTTCCTTATTGATATTTCATTTTATCTTGAGAGTTTGGGGAGTGGTAATTCCTACCAATGCATTACATTATATGGTCGAAATAATTTCTTCTTTCTCTAGGGTTTGTCCCTAGTGCATATCCTCTTCTTTTGAAGTTTCTTATTCATTTTCTTCCTCCTCTTCACAATCTATGTAAAATAATTTATTCTCAGCACACTTATGACCCTTAGTGTATTTGCTATCACAAATGTAGTAAAGCCCTTTTTCTCCTTTTTATTCCAATTGCTGTGGTGTCAACCTTGTAGGTTGTGGAAGTCTAGGAGTAGAAACACTTCCATCTTTATAGATGTGAGTGGTATGATTCCTTGTCGCCATAATTCTACATTAAAGTTTTATTTCCAAACTGAATGCCTTCCCCAATGAATCAGGTTCCCAAAGGCGAACCTCGTGTTGGATGTTATCCTTTAAAGTCCCTATGAAGACATCAATCATATGTTCTTATGGAATGTCAGTTACCCTTATATTCAATTTTTAGAAGTCCTCAATGTGCTCCACCATTGAACCCTTTTGTTTGAGATTTATCAAATGGCTAAAGAAGGTGGCTCTCTTTGTATCCTCATAATGTGCTATAATTTACTTCATAAAAATTGACCAAGTGAATTTTTTTTTTACGGGAGAAAAGCCATTGATACCATACAAAAGTATTTTTTTCTAAATATAAAATTGCAATGCACCCCTTTTGTGTGTTTTGCAAATTTTTGAGATAAAAATATTTCTCCATCTGTAGTATCCATGTTACGGGATCCTTCCCATCAAAATTATTCATATCGATCTTTGGAATATGGTGGGTTTTCAATCCAATGTTAGAGTTTACGAAATCATGATTAACTTTTATTTTTTTCTCATCACGAGTTTCCACTACAACCTTTTCACCATTAGGAATAATTTCTTGTAGAAAATGTTTCAACCTTCCATGTCCACTTTTAGTTTTTGTTCTATATCATTGATCTTAGCTTCCATGCTGTTAGCCCCCTATAAATTTTTTGACAAGCAAACAGGGGGCTAAAATGTTTTTGAGCCTTCAAGGAATGCGTTTTCTCTTAAAACACATCATCCTTGAAGCCTCCTTGTGCCTTTTGTTCTTTGATAAAATCCCCTCTGTTGTTCCTATTATAAAGCATCTCTGTTTGTGAAGAAATTCCCAAAAGGCCTCCTTTTTCCCCTTGTATCATCCCTTCTAAGCCTTTGTTTTCATCTTTGTCTTCCCCTTCTAATTTCCCCGATTAACCTTCTAAATCATACCCAAGTCCCCTTTAAATCCTACATACACCCCTTGGTTTGGCCAAATTCCCCTTTTTTCCCTTACCGTTAGTAACCCTTTCCCAATCTTAAATTTCATTAAAATGGGCCCTAAAACCCACTTTTCACCTTATAATAGGGCCTAGCCCCTTTTCCGCCAGCCCCGCAAACCACTTCCCCATGTGCCCCTAGCGCCAAGACCAAGCACTCAAGTCTTGGGCGCCAATCGCAATTGGAGTTGTCGAGTGAGCAGATCCCTTTGTAACATTGAAAAACTCCGATGCGATTGGGTTATGTTATGAAGACCTGCAACACAATTTACACCATTGATTCGCCTTTCCGATCCGACGGTCGAGCGCCAATCGCATCCCTGCCTCGATTGCAATTTGCCGATCCAATCACAACTGTTGATCTCCCGCCAGATCCGATGGCTGGTGCTCCATCGCATCACGCCAGTCGCATCACACCCCCCTTTTGCACCTTATGATCGCGAGTCTCTGATCCGATCCTGACCGTTCATTTCTTTTGATCTGACGGCCATCGCATTCCCACTCCAATCGCAATCACAAATTCCAATCGATGCCACTTTCCGCCCTTTGCGATTGCGATCCCCCGATTGAATCCTAGCCGTCCATCCATTCGGAATAAACGACCCTGATCCCATCACTCCCCTCCCATCGCTCCTCTCGTTTCTCCCCACCGATTGCTTCTCCACCATTGATCTATCACCCGGATCCGACGGCTGGTGCTCAATCGCATCCCCCGCTCCAATCGCAATCGCAATTGTCAATCACTACTACTTTCCGCCCGTTGCGATTACGATCTCCCGATTACCATCTCCACCGTCGATCCATATCTTGATCCAACGGTCCAGATTGAATCACTTTCCGCCCATGCCGGGTCCCACATCAAGCCTCGTCTCATATGTTTCACATGCTTTCCCTTTGTTTTTCATTCCAAAGCTCGAACCTTTGTTCTTTGTAAATATTATATCATTACGCCCACATTAAAACTTTAATGTTTTTACATTAAAGATTCACGACATTTCTCCACCATTCCTCCATGCCTTCAAATTATTCTTCCACCGCCTCCCTAGATTTTATAACGGGTTTATTTCATTGTGCAAGGTTCACAGAGTATGAATTCACTCTGTCTCTACAGTCACGGCCTCTGTGGCTGAAAGTGCAGAGAGGCCATTACAACAGCGGGAAGATGAAATAGCAGAAGCGATTTTAAAGGATTTGGGCCTGTTAATTAAATATTTAGCACCTAATCACGAGTTCAAAGGAAGAAGTGCAATTAAAAGACCAGAACACACGAAACAAAGCTATATCCGTGTTTAACGTCAGCAGAGTACTTTTCTCCAAAAAGACTGCTTTTCAGCGTTCTCCATGCCTCATCGAGCCCTTAAGAAGTTAAGTACACTGACGGAAGTTTCTGTTACTGTTAGGACCACATTTATGAGGTATGGAGAGACTTGAAGACCTTTTCTGCCACATCTCTTGTTTCAAAAAGCTACCACAGAGCACCAACAGTCGGATTTCTTCAGAAGAACATACTTGAAGTTAATAACAAGACTTCTGGACCATGCTTCAGAGTACACGTAGTTAATGAAGAGCCATTTTGTGGAATGGGCATTTGACCTACCTCCCCCGGTCGTAATGAGGATCATTTAATGAATATCATATACTCCTGTTATTCTCCTCTCTTATAAGAATCCCCGAGAACGTATTGTAATGGTTGTTTTTCGGCTGCTGCCGTTGTAGTTAGAGGGATTCAGTTTTGACTGTTAGAACAGTTTGGGAGAAATTAGTTGAGTATTTTGTATTGTAGTAGGTTGGGAGGAGAATTTTGGACTGTAACATCCATTGCGATCATTGTATGTGACTGGTTTTGCATCAATTAATCAAAGCACATTTCACAGGATCCTGGTCTATTACTATTGGTGATGTTTTCTAACTCTGTTTATTACATTTCATGTTGTTTCATCTTCTGCTGGCTTGCATCAGAAATATGGAATAGGATTTACCCTATGTCTTTGCTCTCCTTGCCTTTAATGTTTTTCTACTAAATGTGGTATCTGAGGGTTGATTTCAGTTAATTTAACCAGTGCAGTGGATGACATTGCCTACTAGCTGATGTATGAATTAAATGAATCTGTCCTTAGATGTTCTTGTTGGGTTTAAGCTGGAATATTTGGGAAAATTGGGGATTAGAGTTAGCCCTGTCCACTAGGATCCTTGTGCAACCAGCTGGCCCTTCAAAGATCCCTCTATTAAACTTATCTTTGTTTTCCCTTGGAGCATGCTAAAGCTTACCTGGAGTTAAATGACCTCTGTTCCGATCTATAAGCTGCCCCTTTGTCCCCCCTTGAGAGTTATCTATGAGTATGTCCAAGCAGGTTTGGAGTTAAATGACCTCTGACCTGATCTATAGACAGAAATTAGGTTGCTTTCCTTCTTTCACTTTCAATCCTTAATGTTCCATCCCACCATCTAATCCAAAAAGATCCTTTAGTATTATATGACTTTCCCTCTAAAAGCTTTGGCTAGTTGTTGCTTGAAATCACCTTTCATGACTCCATAGCCCAATGGATGGCACTCCCTTGACCTATCCTCTTTGCTAAAACATCCTGCTGTTTTGTTCATTTTCTCCCATCACTTTCTCAGTCTATGATCTCATGACCAACCCAACAACCAGCTAACCAAATCATTTTAAACCCCCCTTTGTGCTTCATACCTAGCCTAACATCTCATTTTGAGCTTCAAAGATACATCATTCTTTTCTCTATTTGGAGAGATCCCTCTCTGGGTCCAGGAGGGCTAGATCCTGGGGTCCCAAAGTGGTTCTGATGTTGTCTCATCTTTTGGTCTTGCCAATCTGGCAAAAACATGGGAACCCCAACACATGCCATCCATGCCATTCCGTAAACCATCAATCTTAGCTTCCATGCCATCAATATTAGCTTCCATGTCATTCATCTTAGCTTCCATGCATTTATTCAAACCTTCCATTTTAGCTTCCATGCCATTCATCTTAGTTTCCATGCATTTCTTCAAACTGTCCATTTCATTTTTGGTTACTTTTTGCGAGAACGAATTTTTTTATAATTTTTCTTGTAATTTTGATATATCCTGATGTTGCACTTCTTCCTCTTCATGAGTCATAGTATAGCCTTATGAGGGCTTAATGGGTGTTTAATTATTTTTAGGGGGAATTTTAGAACCCAATACTGATATCTATGCTTTAATATGCCCTTTGAATCACTTCAAACTAATTTTTCAAACAAGACTTATGCAATTTGAAAAACAAATACATGCCTTTTTCTTGCTTTTGAGGAGCTCGATATTGAAACAGATGTATCTCTTTAATTTTGAATCCCTGAGATTTTATATTTAGTGCTTTATTATCCCTCTGAATCTTCCTTCCAACGCCACAAGTTTGAACTGATTTGGATTCTTCAAGGAAAATTTATGCCCAATCTCCCACAATGACCTAATTATGGACCAGTTCGGTTGAGCTAACTTGTACGGTGTGCCATGTGTCACTGTTTCCTCTTTTGGCTCTGAAATTGATACAGACGAAACTAAAGTCCATGTAATTTCAACCACTTTTTACATAATTCCAATCTGATGCTCAGGGAGAGAGCTGTGACGATTTTCCAAAGGTCACCTCTTTGAGATGAAATTCAGGAGCCTGCTAAAACCTTAACTTCCATAGATCATATCTCCGAAAATATTGCGAATGAAGATCTTAAATTTTTACACGATGCCAGGATTTATTCACAAATAGGTTTTTATTTTTCTTCTGAAACTTCATATAAAAAATTTTATAGGGAAAATTCTACGATGCCCCATTTGAAATAGTGAAACCCTATAGTCCAAAGATATCATACCAAATGTTATGAAACAATATCCAAAAATAGAAGAAAAGAGACATCAACGCCTTATAAATCAACCACTTCTACCGAGAAACCTCCTTTACATTACATAAATGAAAAATTATTGGATGATACAATTGAAAAAACCTCCTTTCTATATATAGGAGTCCATGGGGTCACAATATAATCCTAGCCGAACTAAAAATAATAATGTAAGGGAACAACAATAACAATAATGGCTTTTATGGGGCACAATAATAACAATATGGGGGCTGTAGGGGTACAAAAATAACAATAATGGGGCTACACTAACAACAATAAGGGACTATACTAGTAATATAGGGACATAACACAGGCCAACCTTGTAGAATTTGATGTTTTCAACATTATTCTAAGAGGTTCATATACTCATTCTCCCATTAGTGAGGGCACCTTAAAAGAAGAAAAGGGGTCAAATATCTATGAAAGGATAACAATAAAGACCTTGCAACCTCAGAGGAACCAAACAAAGAGGACTTGATTCCCAAACAGGTCTCTCCTAAATAACGTCTCCTTAAAGACCCTCCTATAAAGGATTCCTCGAAGAAGGCCAATTCCAAAAAGGATCCTCAAAAGAAGCAAGCCATAAAGAAAAATGATAGGGGAAAATATGTTGGACTTGGCATTTATCTTGAGACTACTACAAGGAAAATTACTATTCCAATACCATTAAAAGATATTTCGAAGCTTCCCAAACAACAATGGAAATCAAGAAATCCCCAGGTTTCAAGGAAGAAAAATTACTTGAATACATGAAAAACACCCACCTTCCTGATTAAAATCCTAGACATGACCCATTCATGCTCACTTTAGCCAAAAATTACCTTTTGCTGCAGAATTGTATGTTTGATTGAGGGGCTTCCTAAAAAATCATGCCCCTAAAATTCATGAAGCAATTGGGTCTTAACATCACTCAACCATATAAGAGAGTATGTGGTTTTAACTCCAAACCTATGGAAGTAGAATGCCTCATGAAAGACCTTAATGTTTCTTTCGATATGAACCCTAATATATCTTTTCTTATGGATGTTGTGGTCATAAATATCCCTGATGAATGGGGGATTTTATTATCAAGTAAGTGGGGAGCCATTGTTTATGATCATATTCAAATGGACTTGTCATATGCCACTATCCCTCAATCTGGTGGAAAACCCTTCATCCTTTACAAAAATCCTACTTACCCTTCTCTTGTGGTTAAGCCATGGCTGATCCCAGAATATGAAACACATGAGATTGGAAAATCTTCTCCCATTCTCCCTTCATAAGAAGCTTATATTCTCAAGAGACCAAACCGCAAAGAAAAAAAAATGTGGAAGCCTACTAGGGAATACAAGGTTTGGGATGTGGTCCTAGTTGATAGAACTCCATGCCTGTTAAGATTCATGGAAAATTTTGGGATGATTATTACTACATTTCTAAACTCAATGAGAAGCTTTGGCCCCAACTAGTCAATTTAAGTCGTATCGCTCCTTTCTTTGACACTTGACATTGTAAAATATAGAGTAGGTGCATAACATGCTTATTTTCTCATTACAACTATCACAGATGATATTTTTCATGGTAGAGTAGTTTCATTTAGATTAAATTTTCATATTTTTACTTTTTATGGCCTAACACTAAGCATGGGTGATCATAGGACACCATAAAAACATGTTTCCCTGTGTGATTAGTCATTTTATGTGTAGGTAACAGGTCTACAGTACCAAGATATTGTTGGTGTTCTCATGACCACCCGTCTGAGTAGACTCATGCTCTTTCCTGAGAGTTCATGCCCCAGTTGGAGCAAGATGTTACCCACCACCCTTGGGTAGTGTATATCGAAGAAAATGTTTTCTCATAGATGGTTCTCAGCTAAAAGAAAGTAGCCATTTGTAGCCACATGATATTTCGATGTGCCTGTTTCTTTCCCACCTGAGCCAACCATGTTTCCCCTCAATTACTTCTCTTGAATGCATGTTTGAAGGCGGGACTCCCCACCCCAAAGGTATGGATTATCATTGGTATAGTTGAGTAATTTTACTTGTTATGCGCACTTTTGGGCATGGATTTATGGGGGGATTCAGTGGAAAGAGTGGGTTAGGCTTGTATTCTTGTATCCACTACCTGGTTTCGTGGTTACCTTTGTATCCTAGTTCCATGGGATCTCCTTTACTAACCATTTGTTTTTTGGTGGGTACTACATGGGAAATCCCAATTTTGGTTGTGTGGTCCTTCTTCCCAATACCACCTACATCACTCCCCTTCCACTCATTTTAGCCCCATTCATCTATTTTCCCATCCAGGTGCACATGTATCCACTGGGTCCACATATGGTTAAACTCCCCTTCCCCTTATCCACACCTTATGTTAGGCCTCGAATGATGCCCCAGATGTTGATGCAACTAAAAAGGAAAGAAAAATCATAATATTTCCACTTTCAATAGGAAATGCACCACAAAATTAAAAACATGGTCGGGACATACAAATTTAGCATGTGGGAAAAATCCAAGCATGAACTCCACCCCTTATCCATGGCCATAACCCTAGTTCCTATGGGCCTTATATTAGCAACATTTATCATTAATGAACCCATTCTTGTCCCAAACCCTAGTGGGATTCTATGAACTACCCCACCTTAAAGGGTTATTCACTGCTACATCTTACACATCATGCTCTCATCCCATGGAGCCCAGAGAATTTATGAAGAAGAATCAATAAACGAAAAAAGGAATATGAAGAAGGGTGGAAAAACAAAGCTTGGGGTAACTCATGTACCATGATTTTCTCCCTCCTACACTCATATACCCAAGTGTGGGCTTCCCTTATTATATATACCCTTGCACCTTGACATCTGGTCTAGATGATTCCCATGATCCCCACTCCATTAAATTATTATATCATTTTACACCTACAATTTGAAGGATGTACCACAAACATGTCACCCCCTCTAGATTTTGAAACCATATAATTGGGTCATTGGCTAACCCCGTATTGAGCTTAGAGGAACTTGTACATATAAAATCCCACTATGGAAGGGCATGCCACCATGAAGTACCCCATTTATTCCATGAATTGTAAGCTATTTTACTTGATTATTCTAATGATTTTTTGTATTGGAGGGCAAGGGAACACATTGGATATTATATAGAATTGGAGGTGGATTCCCATTTGGGGCTTGGCCTAATTATATGGGGTCCTATCCCTCGAGAGGGCCACATTGGCACTTGTAGGGTGAGTGTTGAGATCCATAGGCCTCCATCATAGTCATGATTACTTCATGGATCACCAAAAACACTCGTTTATTACTCATATTCCTCCCTTTGGATAAGGATGATTCACCCATTTCACCATGCCTAGTCGACTCCAAAAATATACCATACACTTGGAAGATGTTCTAGGATCTACAATATTGTCCCCTGTTATAGAAAAAGATATTATTTCATCACTCCAACCCTTACATATGTTCTACAGGAACTTTTGATCCATTTGGAGACCCATGAGGGTAACCTTCTGCCCCTGTAACCACTTGGGAGCACCACAAGTTCTTGCTCGGAAAACAAGGGGAAACCCCTTATCGACTATGTTGGGTGTTCATTTCTACATCATGGAAACCTTTGGAATTCATTAGGCCTCATCAAATGCCCAACAACTCACTTTTTTTTATCATTCGACCCTCTTGAGAGGCTTATTCGTGTATTATTGAACTATTTGGTGGGATTGTCACCAAACGTTATTATTATTGTGCACATTATTTTATTCTAGGGGATAAATTAGGCAAATTATCTAAATAAAACTCATTATACATTGTATAAATAGAATATATTTTATTCATTTTATCATCATCACTTGGATTGGATCATTCTCTCTTGTGAGATTTTATCTATCCTTCTTAGAGGACAGATTTAGATGAATGTATAAATTTTGATGTTTGTATTTCTATGATTTTGTATTGGAGATTCACTATTGGCATATAATGATGACTAGATATACTCTTTATTACATGTAAGTACTATTTTAATGAGCTTATTTTTATTTCTTACGTCACATGCATGTTGTTGGGGATTTTGCACTATACTAGGCTGAAATTTATTGCTTTTCTTATGCGAAATTGTTGAAATTTGATCTCTTATAGAGTTGCATCATGTTATGGGCCATGTATGAATGAGTGAAAATTAATAGAGATTTTTCATTGAAATTATATCTCAATAAGTCATCATATATTGCAAATTAAATTGTAAATACATTGAAGCAATTGTTCTCATGTGGTAATGCCATTCGAAATTGTTCTAGAGGCCTCCTTGACTAAGTAAATTGATTCCAAGAATTTTAATCTCCTTGAATCCATATTCCCTAGAGGATTAGGCACTGGTTCTATAGTGGTGATCACTCAAAACCATAATTTCTTCACCTTTCTCTCTTTATTTCTAAGAATAGCCTCCATAGGTGACCTAGGGCATCGAATTTGTCATGATTCAACCATAAAAAATGTTTGATCTCTTTCACTCTATTGCACTAGTGTGTCTCCTAGGTACCCTACAAATTTGAAGCAATTCAGACTGTGGGATCTTGAGATATTTCAAGCCCTAACTCCAAGATTGATTCTTTCCCTTGGTTTCCTTTGGCTAGTGACCTCATTGGGATCATTGCATCATGTTCAAAGAAAAATTATATGTTTATCCCTTTATCCTTCTTAATTAGATCATGCACACCCTTGATTGATCAATTCCACCCCCTTGACCTAATTTTTGGTTTACCTCGTCTCGTGTGGTTACGCTTCTTATCAAAGCTAATTATTCAAAGACCATATATAGAAACCAAGTTTCCAAAAGGATTTTTAGATCTAGGAATCTCTTTGAAAAATCATACATTATGACCCTAACGCTTGAAATTCACCTAACCCTTCCTATATAGCCATTCATATTGCTTTCCAAGCAAGCAAGCCATATATTTGAGCCTCTCTTGTAAATAGGAATTAAGGATCGCCTTTCATCCTATCATTGATCTATTCATTATCGTGATGATTACTATACTATATATCCTCCCATTGTTGAAATTTTGTAAAGAGTAGGGAGCTTTAGTTGAGGTGACAGTGGGTTATCACCGCATTGTTGCACTTGACCTAGTAGTTTCCATATAGGATCCCCTCTTAGGATGCTTGCTAGTTTGAGCGGTAATAGTACCCTAGGGGATAATTAATGTAATGTTTTCATAATTATGAAATAGGACCACTTTGTAGTCGATGGGTAACAAATAGTTTCACTATGTTGTTAAAATGAAATAATATAATAATAAAAGCTAGTTTGCATAGACATCTCAGAATACCATTGAAAAAATATAAATAAACATCAGTAGCAATATGTCTGATGTATATTTTTGTATCAATAATGGTTTGTGTGATGATTCATTCCATAAGGAGTATTCGATGGTGTTACCCAACCTTAAGGGTTTTTCTCTCTATATTCTTATATCATTATGGTGAGATGCTTCTAATATTTCTAATTTTTTAATGTTTATTTATTATGTTTAATGTTTTATTCTCTTTTTATCTATCAATTTTCAATATATGTGGTATTAGATATCTTTTTTTTTTTGGAACAAAGTGATACTTTTTACTTTTTGCAAATTTTTGAAGAAAAAAAATATAGTAGTATTTTATATAATTCTAAAAACCTTTTTGTAGAATAAGAAGATACCAACTATATATTTTAGCTCTTCTTAAAAAACACCCAATTAAAAAAAAAAAACATCCAAATAATACTCGAAGAAGTGGAGTTGTCGCTCATTTAAAATCAACCTTTATGTGGCTTTTTATAATAAGGGGTATGAAGTTTGTATATTGGATTCCTTTTGATACGATTTAGTGTGCTTGCTAAAGTTCATAATTGTGGTCATAATATATAGTCAATGAAATATAGCAAGAGTTATGGTAATTTCATATTAGTCACCTCAAAACCCTAACTATATAAAGGATCTCTTTTAAAAGTAAGTGATTTTCTTAAAATTGCAGTTATATTTTTTGGTTATAGCAAGCAAGATGTATTTAAAAAAAAAATGGCACTAGTATTTGAAAATACAATAAAGAAATAAACAAGTTTACAATGTTTTGGAAACTTTGTTTCATTATTAATTTAAGAGATGAAGTGACCATATTAAGGTATTTTCTTAACCATCACCAGATGAAGGATCTCTTAGATAAATAATATGAAAATCTATTTCTCATACAAGTGGTATGATTTTGGGGAAGAAGGATAAAAAGAGGACCAATGATTTGTTTTCATGAATAGAATTATTATTATAAGGTAATGAATTATTCAATAAGAAATTATTATTGATTTTATAAACCCTAGTATAAATATTAAATTAATAAATGTTAATTTGGCTAAAATATTGGAATTACTCATAAAAAAATATTCAAATCACATGAGTTTAGGGTGACAATATTTGTATTTTTAAAAGTTTGAAGATTAGCATGGATAAAAATGTGTTTACACTTAGACATTGGATTATGTTTTTAATTATAGCAAAAATTGATAGACATAAGAGATAATAAATCTTTAAATTCCACAAATAATCCTTCATTTTTACATAAATCCTTTATGTAGTTAGAGTTTTAAGGTGGGTAATGTAAAATGATCATAAATCTTGCGACATTTCTCCAATTGGATATTATGACCATAATTATGGAATTTGATGGCCACTTTGGATCTAATACTAATAATTTAATTGAAATATTTTCACCCTATCAAAAATATCCAATTTTCAAACTACATGGTCATCATTACAAGAAACCAAGAAAATATGATTCTAAATCAATGATAACTCCACTTCCTAGATTTCAATTTTCATGATTGATTTTTTTTTTTTTGTATATATATATATATATATATATATATAGAGAGAGAGAGAGAGAGAGAGAGAGAGAGAGAGAGAGAGAGAGACTCTAAATTTTCCATCTTGTGTTTCCCTTTAAAAGTATACAAGAAAGAAAGGAGAAAAGAAAATAATTTCACTTTGTGTCAAAAGAGAGTTCTAATATCACATATAGTGAACTTTAATATTTATAAGTGAGAAATTTTTTTTAAACTTTAGAATGAAAAATTTCTCTTCAAATACAAAACATCACACTATAACAACATAATAATATAGATAAGAACCCTTAAACAAGTGTGACTATGTTAATTACTCATGGAAAGAATAATTTCATAAGTCATGCTGGATACAAATTAATACATATGCCATATCTTTCAATGTAGTGATACCCATGTGTATCTATACTTTCTTTTTACTATTATTAGTATATATACCAACTATCTCTTATTATTATATTATTTCTTGTTAACTACATAGTGGATCTATTTATCACCCATCAAATACTAAGTAGGTATATTCTATAGTTATGGCTACAATATATTCATTATTCCCTTGGGAACCTCTCAAGGTACCCAAAATTATCTTCCCTTGTATATTACAGTTATAACCAACATGTTTATCCCAAAATAACACCTTAGAAAGAACATTAAATTGATGTCTATGTTAATTTTTCTACCTTATCCTATTTTCATGCTCATTAAGAAAATAGGGAATAACACATTAAATTTAAAATTTGAAGATGGAAAAACTATAATTTGAGTGATGAATTACAAATAAATTCAAGGTGTATTTTTCAAAAGGAAAATAATTTAGTAAAAAGAAAAGTGTTACCAATAATGAAACCAAAAACATCTATACGGAGTGTAGAGAAAGATACCATGGACATGGATAGTTTTCAAAGTATAATGAAACACTTTACAAATAAAATAATTCAAATAGAAAGAAATATTGTAGAAGGTACGTCAGACCAAATACCATACTAACCTTTCTTTACGCCACCTACTCTTGAAATATAATTTAATCCCTACCTGAACATTTAAATATTGATTAAGATACAATATCTATAAATAACTTCCACAACTACCATCAAGAAACAAAATTAAATAAAACCTCTCCATAGCGGATAATATCAATCCTAAACATATGTGAGATAACACATCAACACAAGCTATTGTTTAATGCTTTAAATGATACAAATTTATTTCCCAAAACTACTACTAGAGGTTCTACTGAAACAAAGTAACAATATAGAATAAAAATTAATGTTATTATTTTACATAAAAGGTCAAAATATCAAACTCCGTTTTGATTGACCTTTCAAATATTAAATGAAAAATTTCCTAATTATTTGGTAGATTCAAATCTAATATTCGAATGTTATTCATTATTATATTAGTTTAAACATGTATGCAACACTAAAAAATCTTAAACATGCCATTTAGTTATATAGGACAGATATGAATGTGATAGGTGAAATAAATCATGCATTAATATGAGTATAATCAAACCCAAAAGTTAATCAAACAATAGATTTAATAATAGTAGATAACCCAACTTCTTAGTATGGATTTTCATAGAATATGTAAGAATACTTCACATTAGATTGCTCACATGTATGGTTTCTTTTCGGTAATAGAATTGGCATCTTTTCACACCCTTTCCCCCTTATTTTTAATCCCATTTACTTACTTGTAACCATGTATTATCCCTATATTATCCCATTTTAATGCTTATATATGGGTTTACTATAAATATATCTTATATATAATTTATTCTATTATTTTATCTGAATTCATGATTAAACATTATACAAAAATCATACTTTTATTTATCTTTGAAAATTGGGTCAATTTGTTGGTGATTATAGGGAAATAAGAATCTTGTGATTGACCAATATCATAAGATCCATGAAATCGATATTTGTGATTTTTTTTTTGAGATATCATGAATTAAAAATCAAGATCTCCACAAAAAATATCAACAAGCCAAATTGTAGTTTGAGAGATATTAATGATTTATTATGGATGTAGTAGGTTATCCTATGGTTAAAAGAATAGGTGATTCTTATAACAACATGGTTTTTGCTCAAAATCCAAATATCTATGTTGAATTTTGAATTTCCACTTTAGTAATAAAATATTGTATGGATTTGGTACTATCATTCAAAGATATTAGATATTGAGAATCTGAGAGCTTGTGAAGATTTGTTAGCAAAATTATTGGAGTTATCTTCAACTTGCTAATTATTAGTAAGTTGTTGTAATTGTATGAGATATTAGTGGTGTTATCACCTTGTAATTTGAAGTTTGTAGGAAAAATCACAAGAATGTAACATTAAACCACTTCGGGATGGGAATATAGCCCTTCCAATCCCAAAGAGGGCTCTCTCTATAAAATTTATCTTTGTTGCTTGAAAATATTAGACTAGTTATGATTATACTTGGGTTTTGGGTTTTGATTTAGGTTTGGAAGACTGATTGTATTCAATTTAATTAAAATCTATTGGGCAATGAATTCAAACGGTTAACTAGATGGTTGCATCAATTTTTCACAGAGTAAACTCAGGGCAAGCTAGGAATATTTACTGGATCTTTCAAAATAATAAGTGGGCGATGGAAGAATAATGAAAACCTTCAGCAAAACTAAAGAGAAATTAAGAATTCTTTAGTGTGGCATTCAGTCGATGAGGCAGAACTAAAGAGTAGTTAAGAATTCTTTAGTGTGGCCTTCAGTAGAAAACATTAAATTGCAAAAGAAACTAGAGTAAGGTACTCAAAAGTAAATCCTATTCATCACAGTTTTTGTTTTGCAATTGGAATTTCGATGATTACAGTGAAGAGATGACAGTGCAACACTTTAACATAAGAAAAAAATCACTAGTATTTAAGCCACAAGAATCTTGTGAATGGTCTTCTTATTATTGATGGTCCAGTGCTTTGAAAAAAGCTTACAATGCTCCAATAGATCACTAATATTTCAGATCTCAAACAATCTACCCCTAATACTTCAAAAACAGAAGTATTTATACAAAATTTACAAATTGTTTACAATAAATGCTGTCTCTAACAGACAAGACATTTTTAGACTAGAGATGAAGTAAAAATCTCTAATTGCTGCAGATTAATAGTTCTGGTGGAATGTGATGTGCAAATGTTGTTGTTGAAGTGGGACAAGGTAAGATGTGGACCTAAATTTGTGGTTGTGCTGCCAGATGAAATAGCAGATGTAGATGTATCTCTCTTTCTCTTAGTAATTCACTCAACTGCTTGTTAATCCTCTGATTGCCCTATTATTTTATTGTCCATTAGTGTCACAAAATGTTTTGGAAAATATATAATAATATATATATTTGAATAATATTTCCAAAATATTTTAAATGAAATTTATAATTAAGTTTCTACAAAACAATGTGGTGTTTCTAATCCGTGGTTTTGTTTTCTCTTTCCATGAATTCACAAAACCATGTGTAGTTTTGTTTCTATTACTCCTTCCAGTTTAAATTCATTTTATCTACATGTAAATTATTTTTACCCTTGTAGAATACCTGGAAAGTTTTGCAAAACCATGTGTTGATTTGTATGGTTGGGAGAGTATTCTCACTTTATTCTTTTACTTTCACCTGTACATTAATTTCATATGAAATTTTCCCTTTTATTTTCTATGATAATTTCATGGCATCTATGAATTTTATTTCATGTGTTGTTATAAAACCATTTTACCATTGAATCTCATTTCACAACCTTAGTCTCATATTGCCTGTAGCTATATAATTTTACCTCAAGTATGGTTTCACCCATAGCTCTGAAATATTACCACATTCTCATATCTCTATATTTCACTTGAAATTAATCCACCCTAAATTCCCACCACAATTTCATAGGATTTAAAATCAAAACAATTAATGGTTTTTCGCATTGGGAGCAAGTAGTATGTGGTATTTGAAGAGGGAGTGTGATAGAATGTGGGAGTGACAGTTGGTAAAACCTGGTAAAAATAAAATTGCCCATTTCGGACTCATTTTTGGTGTTAAATGTCGGATGAGCTGGGGTGAAAAATATAATTTTAACTGTTCATTTATTTCTTCTAATCTCGAGGTAAATAAAACGAAGGGGTTTTAATTCTTAGTGTAAGGAGGTTGAATTTGCAAGAGGAAGAGGTAGCATAGGTTTGCGGGGAGAAATTAATATAAAGTCCAAACCTTTATATTAATAGGGTTTCATGAAGTAACGGGTAAGAAAAGGATTTAATTTTGGATAGTTTATAATGTGATGGAATGAAGGGTTTAGCAAGGGAAAGGGGGTTTTTAAAAGGGGAAAAAGGGGGATTTTCAATAAGAAAAGGGTTTTTAGGAGTGGAAAAAATATTAGGGAATGAAATGTAATGAAGGGGTAATGAAGGGAATATGTAAATAAGGGGTAAGTTACGAAACAAATAACTTAGGGAATGAGTTTGAAGGGGAAAAAATGAATGGATGGAAATTAATAAAATAGACATGTAAGGGGTTTAGTGAATGAGATTTAATATTTAGAACTAAGATTACATAGAACTTTAGGGTAAATACCCAAAGTAATATATAACCTTTGTGAATGTTCGCCTTCTTTTATAATTCCTCCCGCACATGAAACACGGGATTTAGGCATGATGAAGGTGCATTTGAGCTAGCAACCTTATGCATTCCAAAACCTTTTACTCTTTTTATTTAGTTTCCCTAACATTTTATTGTGCCTTCTTTGTTTACAACAACTAACACCTAACATTTTATTTTCTTATTTTGATGAGGTTCATATATATATCTATATATATATATATATATATATATATATATATATATATTTGATCTTCTTTTCTTTTGGTCCTTGGATTATTATTTTAGGACATACCCTCTTTTAATTTTTTAAGACAGGAAAACATTTCTTGAAATGAAAAGGTATGTATACAATATTACAAGACTTAATCGTAGTCAATTCCAAATTATGATCCCTATTATTATAGGAACCTAATAGTGGCTCTACTTAGGGATGGCATCTCCTTTTGAGATGTCAAGAACACTGTTGACTAGTGGCCTGATCCATTGGGCCAATCCCAAGCCTGCACATGCTTTGTTATATAATCTTTGTGATTATACATCTCATACTAAAACCAAACCCTTTTTACAAACTAAAATTTGAAAAAAAACTGAACTGAAATTGAAAATATGCTCAGAGTACTGAGCTTATTTTCACTCATCTACCTACTCTAATCTACTGATACTCTTGTTGAATAAGGTAATACAAAAATTCCAATGAAGCCAGTCAAGTAGCTCTAGAAATGACTGGATAATTTGACTGTCTGTCATCAAAATAGGAAGCATAACTTGATCATGTGTCTCCATAGTCAAAGATATGATGTGTAATGATAAACACTGATGTATTTGATAATAGGGTCCTATAATAATAGGATTCATAATTTTGAATTGACTATGTTAGTCCTGTAATATTTTACATACTTTTCTTTCTGAAAATTGTTTTCCCATATTAAAAAATGTAAATAGGGTAAGTCCTAAAAGAAAAATCAAAGGAATGAAAGAAAAAGATCAAAAAAGAAAATAAAATGTTAGTTGTTAGTTGTTGTAAACAAATAAGGCACAATAAAATGTTAGGGAAAAAAAAGAGTAAAAGGTTTTGGAATGCATAAGGTTGCTAGCTCAAATGCACCTTCATCATGCTTAAATCCTATGTTTCATGTGCATGAGGAATTATCAAAGAAGGAGGAAATTCACAAAGGTTATATATTACTTTGGGTATTTACCCTAAAGTTCTATGTAATCTTAGTTCTAAATATTAAAGCTCATTCACTAATTTCCCTTCATTCACTAAACCTCTTACATGTCTATTTTATTAATTTCCCTCCATTCATTTTTTCCCCTGCAAACTCATTCCCTAAGTTATTTGTTTCATAGATTACCACTTATTTACATATTCCATTCATTACCCCTTCATTACAATTCATTCCCTAATATTTTCCCCTCCTAAAAACCCTTTTCGCATTGAAAATCCCCCTTTTTCCCCTTTGAAAAACACCTTTTACCTTGATAAACCCTTCATTCCCACACATTATAAACTATCCAAAAGTAAATCCCTTTTTTTACCTCTTACTTCACAAAACCCTATTAATATAAAGTTTTGGATTTTATACTAATTTCTCCCCACAAACCTATACTACCTCTTCCCCTTGCAAAGTCAACCTATGGCCCACCTTGCACTAAGAATTAAACCCCCTTCATTTTATTTACCTCAAGATTCAAAGAAATAAATGAATGGTTAAAAATATTTTTTGCACCCCAGCTCATCTAACATTTAACACCAAAAATGAGTGTGAAATGGGAAATTTTTATTTTTACCGGGTTTTACCAGCTGTCACTCCCACATTTTACCACACTCCCTCTCCAAATACCATATACTACTTGCTCCCCATGTGAAAACCATTAACTATTTTCATTTTAAATCTTATGAAATTGTGGTGGGAATGTAAGGGGATTAATTTCAAGTGAAATACAGAGATATGAGAATGCAGTAATATTTCAAAGCTACGGGTGAAACCATACTTGAGGTAAAATTATATAGCTATAGGAAATATGAGACTAAGGTTGGGGAATGAGATTCAAAGGTAAAATGGTTTTACAGCGACACATGAAATAAAATTCACGGATGCCATGAAATTATCAGAGAAAATAAATGGGAAAATTTCATATGAAATTAATGTATAGGTGAAAGTAAAAGAGTAAAGTGAGAATACTCTCCCAACCATGCAAATCAACACATGGTTTTTCAAAACCATCCAGGTATTCTACAAGGGTAAAAGGAATTTACAGGCAGATAAAATAAATTCATAGAGGAAGGAGTAATAGAAACAAAACTACACATGGTTTTGTGAATTCATGGAAAGAGAAAACAAAACCAAGGATTGGAAACAACAGATGGTTTTGTAGAAATTTAATTATATATTTCATTTAAAATATTTTAGAAATATTATTCAAATATATATATTATTATATATTTTCCGAAATATTTTGTGACACTAATGGACAATAAAATAGTAGGGACGTCAAAGGATCAGCAAGCAATTGAGTGAATTACTTAGAGAAAGAGAGATACATCTACATCTTCTAGTTCATTTGCCAGCATAGCCACACATTTGGGTCCACATCTTACCTGCTCCCACTTCCACAACAACAAAATTTTCACAACACATTCCACCAGAACTATTAATCTGTAGCAATTAGATATTTTTAGTTCATCTATAGTCTAAAAATGTCCTGTCTGTTAGAGACAACATTTATTGTAAACAGTTTGTAAATTTTCTATAAATACTTCTGTTTTTGAAGTATTAAGGGTTGATTGTTTGAGATTAGAAATATTAGTGATCTATTGAAGCATTGTAAGTTTTTTTTAAAGTACTGGAGCATCAATACTAAGCAGACCATTCACATGATTCTTGTGGCTTAAATATTGGTGATGTTTTTCTTATGTTAAATTGTTTCCTTGTCATCTCTTCACTGTAATCATCTAAATTACATTTGAAAACATAAATTATGATGAATAGGATTTAATTTTGAGTACCTTATTCTGGTTTCTTTTGAAATTTAATGTTTTCTACTGAAGGCCACACTAAAGAATTCTTGACTGCTATTTAGTTCTGCCTGATCGACTGAAT